>OY740825.1:8531701-8595316 GCA_963514005.1 Raja brachyura
GGCCCCTGGTTCTGGAATTCTTAAACTGTGGCCCCTGGTTCTGGAGATACAGCGCGGGAAACTGGCCCTTCGGCCCACCGAGTCCGCGCCGACCAGCGATCACCGCACGCTAACACCATCCTACACACAATTTACAATTGTGCCAAGTTAGTTAAACTACAAGCCCGCGCGTCTTTGGAGTGTGGGAGGAAACCGAAGATCTCGGAGAAAACCCAAGCAGGCCACGGGGAGAACGTGCAAACTCCGCACAGACAGCGACCGTAGTCGGGATCGAACCCGAAGACCCGGGATCTTCGGATTCCTCCCACACTCCAAAGACGTGCAGGATTGTGGGTTGATTGTAGGTAGTATAAATGTAAAAATTGTCCCGTGTGTGCGTGGGGATAGTGTTAGTGTGCGGGGATCGCTGGTCGGCACAGACCTGGTGGGCCGAAGGGCCTGTTTGTTTCCGCGCTGTATCTCTGAACTAGACTAAACCTTTTAAAAAGTATTTGCAGATATGGCAGCTGAAGGTTTTGGGACCGGTTTCAAGGTACTATATGAGCGTAGGAAATTATATCAGCAGATAACACTGCTTGTGAGACTGCCTGAGCCTTGCCAAGTCACTGCGACTCTGTCCAACACTTTCAACTTCTGAATAGCTTCAGATGGGCCAAGCAATGGAAGAAACAGATGAGTCCATGGTACGGCACAAACGGAGAATCGCTCGCGTTGGAGAGACAAAAGAAATCCTGAAACCTGGAAGGCTCGTCCAACACTTCCTGTTTTTGAGTGGAATCAGACATTCAGGGTGACTCATTTTTGAAGTTGAAAATATTTTGCCCCTGTCCTGAAAGCGATATTATTTGGTAGTCTGGCCCCCACGGGAGATACTATTCCTATGATCTCACTTCAACGGCCGATCTCTTTGATAGCAGGGATTGGCGGGGGAAAGTGAAGCCAATTCTGAATTACCCCTGCGTATGCACACACACACATGCACATATACAGACACAGACACACAGAGGCAGACACAGAGACAGACAGACACAGAGACAGACACAGAGAGACAGAGACAGACACACACGCACATACGTATACACACACACACATATAGACACAGAGACAGACAGACACAGAGACAGACACAGAGAGACAGACAGAGACACAGACACACGTATGCACACACGCACACGTATACACACACACACATATAGACAGAGACAGACACAGAGAGACAGAGAGACAGAGACACAGACACAGATACACACACACATATGCACACACGTATGCACACATGCACACACACGTATACACGCGTATAGACACACACGTATACACACGCACACACACACACACACACGTAGACACACGTATACAGATACACACGTACACACACATGCGCGTACAGACTCACACACATACAGACACACGTGCACAGTCATGTAGACACACACACACCTGCACACGCAGACATACGCACACAAGCTCACACACAGAGATAGGCACGGACACACACACACAGACACACACACACACACAGAAAGACACACAGAAATACATATACACAAGTGCATACACAGAGACACACACACAAACACAGACGCACAAAGATACAAGACTCTATGCCAGTGGATCCTGACCCAGATCTGTCAAGGACCGTGGGGTGGCTGCCTGTGCACGTGTGTAGCCATGATCACATTGAATGACGGTGCTGGCTCGAAGGGCTGAATGGCCGACTCCTGCACCTATTGTCTATTGTCTATTGTTAAACAAAGTCACGCACAGGCAAGTGACCTCCGATGATGATGATGATGAGATATATGATAAGGGAATAACGTTTAGTGCAAGGTAAAGCCAGTAAAGTCTGAACAAGGATAGCCAATGAGGTACACAAAAGGCTGGAGAAACTCAGCGGGTGCAGCAGCATCTAAGGAGCGAAGGAGATAGGCGACGATTTGGGAACGGTTTCGGCCCGAAACGTCGCCTATCTCCTTCGCTCCTTAGATGCTGCTGCACCTGCTGAGTTTCTCCAGCCTTTTGTGTACCCTCGATTCTCCAGCATCTGCAGTTCCTTCTTTAGCCAACGAGGTAGATAGTAGTTCAGGACCGCTCTCTGGTTGTGGAAGGATGGTTCAGTTGCCTGATAACAGCCGGGAAGAAACTGCCCCTGAATCTGGTGGTGTGCGTTTTTCACAGCACACGTCCAACTGAGGAATCTGATTTCAATTATCGAACATACATTGCTGATTAATGCAAGAAATATGACCTTGGGTTCGTGACAGGAGATGCCAGCGACATGAGACATAAAGAACGATGATATGCCTTCATGATTTCTGTTGGCTAGCAGGTCATGAGGAGAGAGGAGCCAACTTTCTCACACTCCCAAATAAGGGACAAAAGGTCAAAATACGGGACAAATTCCCAACACGGCAATTCATGGACCGACTCGGCCGTGGCTGGGTGAATGATGAATGGGCCCCGGGTGCTGGACTGCACACAAAGCCCAGCCGGCAGGCCAGCTGAGGAGTTTTGGCCCGGGGACCCCGTGCATAATCCGGATCCACGTCCAACTCACAAACCGATGAGACAAAGGTGTGGTGGTGATGTTGGCGGTAAGCGAAGGTCCGAAGGTCGGACTGACAGCTGGCCGGGCTGCCGACCGACCGACGGGGCCACGGGCGAGGCGCTGCTGCTGCTGCCCTGCATCGGGGACGGGTGAGGCGGGGTCCGACCCGACAGTCCCCTCGACCCGAGTAGTGGCGGTCAAATACGGGGCAACGGCGATCCCGTACGGGACAAACCAATTTAGCCCAATATTCTGGATGTCCCGGCTAATACGGGACTGTTGGCAACTCTGCTCTCAGTAGCTATTAAACTTTCTGTCACAAGATGATTTGCACCGATGAAGGAACTGAAGGAAAGCTGCCAGATAAACACGTCGTTCTTAAGTCAGGGTTATTTAAGAGCGATAGCATCATCCTCTCCTCTCTCACTCCATCCAAGTCCACATTTCAGGAGTCAAGAGAGTTTATTTGCATGTGTCCCGGATAGGACAATGAAATTCTTGCTTGCTGCAGCACGACAGAGTATGTAAACATAAACAGAACAGGAGATAAAAGTTCTGTGTGTCTATATAGCATAGACCGTATATATACACAATAAATAACAGATTAAGTGCAATAGGCTGTTATTGTTCAGAGTTTGTTTGAAGTTGTGTTTAATAGCCTGATGGCTGTGGGGAAGTAGCTATTCCTGAACCTAGATGTACCGGATTTCAGGCTCCTGTACCTTCTACCTGATGGCAGTGGAGAGATGAGTGTGTGGCCAGGGTGGTGTGGGTCCTTGATGATGCTGCCAGCCTTTTTGAGGCAGCGACTGCGATAGATCCCCTCGACGGTGGAGAGGTCAGAGCCGATGATGGACTGGGCAGTGGTCACGACTTTTTGCAGCCCTTTCCGCTCCTGGGCGCTCAAGTTGCCAAACCAAGCCACGATGCAACCGGTCAGCAAGCTCTCTACTGTGCACCTGTTGAAGTTCGAGAGAGTCCTCCTTGACAAACCGACTCTCTGTAATCTTCTCAGGAAGTAGAGGCGCTGATGAGCTTTCTTTATGATTGCATCAGTGTTCTGGGACCAGGATAGATCTTCGGAAATATGCACGCCCAGGGATTTGAAGTTCTTGGCCTTTTCCACCATCATCCCGTTGATATAAACGGGACTGTGGGTCCCCATCCTACCCCGTCCAAAGTCCACAATCAGTTCCTTGGTTTTGCTGGTGTTGAGGGCCAGGTTATTGTGCTGGCACCATTTGGTCAATCGGTCGATCTCACTTCTATACTCTGACTTGTCCCCATCAGTGATTCGTCCCACAACAGTGGTGTCGTCGACGAACTTGATGATGAAGTTCGCACTATGTCCGGCGACGCATTCATGAGTATAGAGTGAGTACAGCAGGGGTCTGAGCAGGCATCCTTGAGGTGCTCCTGTGCTGATTGCTATCGAGGATGACATATTTCCACCAATACGGACAGACTGTGGTCTGTGGATGAGGAAGTCGAGGAACCAATTGCAGAGGGAACTGGTCAAGATTAATCTAGGTTCACGCTGATCACGCAGCCTTGAGTTGCTCCCGTGCTGATTGTTATCGAGGATGACACATTTGACACGGACATGGACAACACACACATCCAGAGCCAGCAACATTATGGGGGACCCCTTCCACCCCAGCAACGGACTGTTCCAGCTGCTACGGTCAAGCAAACGCCTCCGTTGTCATGCTGTGAAAACGGAGAGGATAAGAAGAGGCCATTAGGACTGTAAACACTTATCTCACCAGGGACTAACTCTACTGGACCAATTTACTGTTGTGTGGTGTCTTTTTTAAATTGCTGGGTTTTTTTTTTCTTTTTTTCTCCCACAAACATGTAACTACTGATTCTGTTCCATTCTGTTTTGTAGTTTTTTTTGCACAATCCGCAAGCATCGCCCCTCTTCATTTCACTGCACATCTCGTATGCGTATGTGACAAATAAACTCGACTTGATTTCCACCAACACGGACAGACTGTGGTCTGTGGATGAGGCGCAATGCAGTCGGTCAGCATGTTCTCTACTGTAGACGTTCGGGAGAGTCCTCCTTGACGCGCCGACTCTCCGTAATCTTCTGAGGAAGTAGAGGCGAACACTATTGCAAGATTTAGTTTAGAGAACAGCGCAGAAACAGGCCCGACATTATGCTACACTTGTCGCTTTACCTCCCCCCCCCCCCGACTCCATTCAAGGACCCAAGCAGTCGTTCCAGGTGCGGCAGAGGTTCGCCTGCACCTCCTCCAACCTCATCTGTTGCATCCGCTGCTCTAGGTGTCAGCTGCTCTACATCGGTGAGACCAAGCGCAGGCTCGGCGATTGCTTCGCCCAACACCTCCGCTCGGTCCGCACTAACCAACCCGACCTCCCGGTGGCTCAGCACTTCAACTCCCCCTCCCATTCCCAATCCGACCTTTCTGTCCTGGGCCTCCCCCATAGCCAGAGTGAGGAGCACCGTAAATTGGAGGAGCAGCACCTCATATTCCGCTTGGGTAGTTTACACCCCAGCGGTATGAACATTGACTTCTCCAATTTCAGGTAGTCCTTGCTTTCTCGTCCCCTTCCCCTTCCCCATCCCTTCTCACCTCTCCCTCAGCCCACTGGCTCCACCTCTTCCTTTCTTCTTCCCGCCCCCCACCCCCACCCTCAAATCAGTCTGAAGAAGGGTCTCGACCTGAAACGTTGCCTATTTCCTTCGCTCCATAGATGCTGCCTCACCCGCTGAGTTTCTCCAGCATTTTTATCTGCCCCTGACATCAAGAGCGTTTCTCAATGATTTGGGGACTTAAGGACTGAGGCCAAACAATTTGCAAACTTACCATTTCTGACCCTCTGCTTCCTGTTGTTGAACTTTATATCCAAACTGACCTTTCTTTGGGCCATTGAAGGTTCTAGCCTCTTTCACGTTAATGTTGAAGGAATCGCTGAAGCCTGTCGAAGCAGATACAGGATGGTTAGTTACAGAATAAGACTCGGTTACATGCTGTTCCACACTTCCCACCAATATTTCCTCAGTTCAGCATCTCATATTTTGCTTCGAGTCTTAGAGTGATACAGCGCGGCAACAGGCCCTTCGGCCCAACTCGCCCACACCGGCCAACAACGTCCCAGCTACACTTGGTCCATAACCCTCCAAACCTGTCAATAGACAATAGCCAATAGGTACAGGTGTAGGCCATTCGGCCCTTCGAGCCAGCAACGCCATTCAATGTGATCATCCCCAATCAGTACCCCGTTCCTGCCTTTTCCCCATATCCCCTGACTCCGCTATCTTTAGGAGCCCTATCTAGCTCTCTCTTGAAAGCATCCAGAGAACCGGCCTCCACCGCCCTCTGAGGCACAGAATTCCACAGACTCACAACTCTCTGTCCTATCCATGTACCTGTCTAACTGCTCCTTAAACGTTGGGATAGTCCCAGCCTCAACTGCCTCCTCCGGCAGCTCGTTCTATACACCCACCACCCTCTGTGTGGAAAATGTTACCCCACGGATTCCTATTAAATCTTTTCCCCTTCACCTTGAACCTATGTCCTCTGGTCCTCAATACACCTACTCTGGGCAAGAAACTCTGCGCGTCTATCCAATCTATTCATAGAAACATAGAAATTAGGTGCAGGAGTAGAGGCCATTTGGCCCTTCGAGCCTGCACCGCCATTCAATATGATCATGGCTGATCATCCAACTCAGTATCCTGTACCTGCCTTCTCTCCATACCCCCTGATCCCTTTAGCCACAAGGGCCACATCTAACTCCCTCTTAAATATAGCCAATGAACTGGCCTCAACTACCCTCTGTGGCAGAGTGTTCCAGAGACCCACCACTCTGTGTGTGAAAAAAATCCTTCTCATCTCGGTCCTAAAAGATTTCCCCCTTATCCTTCAGCTGTTACCCCTTGTCCTGGACCTCCCCAACATCGGGAACATGTGACCCCTTGTCCTGGACCTCCCCAACATTCCTCTCATGGTTTTGTACACCTCTATAAGATCACCCCTCATCCTCCTGCGCTCCAGGGAATAGAGACCCAGACTGCCCCGACCTCGAGTCCCGGCAACATCCTCGTAATTCTCGTTGGCCTGTTTTGTTTCTCATCGTTGCTTTTTTTGCAAATCCTTCATTATATCTCTCCACATCACCGTCTCTATCTCCCGTTTCCCTTATCCCTAACCAGTCTGAAGGAGGGTCTCGACCCGAAACGTCACCCATTCCGTCACTCCAGAAATGCCGCCTGTCCCGCTGAGTTACTCCAGCTTCTTGTGTCTATCTTCAGCTTAAACCAGCATCTGCAGTTCCTTTCTACACATTCCTCGGATACAACGCCTCATCAACGCCTCCACTTCCTGAGAAGATTGCGGAGATTCTGCATGCCAGAGCCGATTAGAAACATAGAACGGAGACAAGGAAACACTTTTCCTCACAGAGAGTTGTGAGTCTGTGGAATTCTCTGCCTCCAGAGTTGTGAGGGCGGTGGAGGCCGGTTCTCTGGATGCTTTCAAGAAAGAGGGCTCTTAAAGATAGCGGAGTCAGGGGATATGGGGAGAAGGCAGGAACGGGGTACTGATTGTGGATGATCAGCCATGATCACATTGAATGGCAGTGCTGGCTCGAAGGGCAGAATGGCCTACTCCTGCACCTATTGTCTATTGTCAAAAATTACCCCTAACGGGTAGGGATGGAAAGAGAGGTGGGATAATAGACAATAGACAACAGGTGCAGGAGGAGGCCATTCGACCCTTCGAGCCAGCACCGCCATTCAATGTGATCATGGCTGATCATCCACAATCAGTACCCCGTTCCTGCCTTCTCCCCATATCCCTTGACTCCGCTATCTTTAACAGCCCTGTCTAGCTCTCTCTTGAAAGCATCCAGAGAACTGGCCTCCACGTCCTTCGGAGACAGAGAATTCCGCAGATTTCTGAGTGAAAACGTTTTTCCTCGTCTCCGTTGACAATGGCTTACCCCTTATTCTCAAAAATGTGTGTGGCCCCTGGTTCTGGACTCCCCCAAACATCGGGAGCATGTTTCCTGCCTCTAGCGTGTCCAAGCCCTTAATAACCTTATATATTTCAATAAGATCCCCTCTCGTCCTTCTAAATTCCAGAGTGTACAAGCTCCAGGGAGAGTCCGATTACACTCAGCTCCTCGTAAGGAGAACTTTTAAACTGGAGTCGAAGTTTATTGTTTGCAACGGCCTGGCTGGTTGAACCGTGAGTGGGCTGCAGAGTTGTAGGCTGTTACTGTACTTAAAGAACAGGTCCCCAGGGAGACAAAACGCCACCTACACCAAATGACAAGGCGGGGAATTTTCACCCTAATTGTAAAAACAAATCTGTCTCCTGCAACCACACCGTAAAGTCCCAAAGTCAAGTCAGGTCAACTTTATTTGTGACACACACATACAAGATGTACAGTGAAATGAAAGTGGCAAGGCCCGCGGGATTGTGCAAAACAACAGGGTCCCAGTGAGAGGCAGGAAACATGTTCCCGATGTTGGGGGAGTCCAGAACCAGGGGCCACACACACAGTTTAAGAATAAGGGGTAAGCCATTTAGAATACTCCACACCTGGAGTATTGCGTGCAGTTTTGGTCCCCTAATTTGAAGAAGGACATTCTTGCTATTGAGGGGCACACAAAAAGCTGGAGAAACTCAGCGGGTGCAGCAGCATCTAAGGAGCGTAGGAGATAGGCGACGTTTCGGGTCGAAACCCTTCTTCAGACTATTCCCTTCTTGCTATTGAGGGAGTGCAGCATAGGTTCACCAGGTTAATTCTCGGGATGGCGGGACTGTCGTATGCTGAGAGAATGGAGCGGCTGGGCTTTACACTCTGGAGTTTAGAAGGATGAGAGGGGATCTTATTGAAACATATAAGATTGTTAAGGGTTTGGACACGCTAGAGGCAGGAAACATGTCCCCGATGTTGGGGGAGTCCAGAACCAGGGGCCACACACGGTTTAAGAATAAGGGGTAAGCCATTTAGAACGGAGACGAGGAAACACTTTTTCTCACAGAGAGTTGTGAGTCTGGAATTCTCTGCCTCAGAGGGCGGTGGAGGCCGGTTCTCTGGATGAATTCAAGCAAGAGCTAGATAGGGCTCTTAAAGATAGCGGAGTCAGGGGATATGGGGAGAAGGCAGGGACGGGGTACTGATTGGGGATGATCAGCCGTGATCACATTGAATGGCGGTGCTGGCTCGAAGGGTCGAATGGCCTCAACTCCTGCACCTATTATCCATTGTCTACACAAATGCTGCTCTCTCCCTCGCTCTCTCTCTCTGTGTCTCTCTGTATCCCTCCCCAATCCAAGTCGCACCAGCTTCTCGTTCACATCCAGCAAACAACTAGCGATGGCCTGTTTCCTTTATCAGCGTTATTTTTTTTGCAAATCTTTCATTCATTGTTCTTTATCTTTTCATATCACTGTCTATATCTCTCGTTTCCCTTATCCCTAACCAGTCTGTGGAAGGGTCTCGACCCGCGACATCACCTTTGTGAAACGTCACCTATCTCTCCAGATGATGACGGACTTTAGGGCCTGTCCCACGTGGTTGTCACCCCACCCATTCCTTCTCTCCAGAGACGCTGCCTGTCCCGCTGAGTTACTCCAGCATTTTTTGGTTTAAACCGGCCTCTCTCCGCTGGCTCCCAGTGCGGTTCCGAATCAACTTCAAGCTCCTCCTACTTGTCTACAAAGCCCGTAACGGGCTCGCCCCAACCTACATCAAAAATCCGCTCACCCACCACACCACCTCCAGGTCCCTCAGATCGGCCGACTTGGGGTTGCTGAACATCCCGCGGTCTAGGCATAAGCTCAGGGGCGACCACACCTTTGCGGTTGCAACTCCTAGACTGTGGACCAGCATCCCTCTTCCCATCAGAACTGCCCCCCCCATCGACTCCTTTAAGTCTAGACTTAAAACCTATTTCTACTCTCAAGCCTTTCTTGACGTCCTCTGAGGGAGCGTGTATTTATGTATATATTGTTAGATCTATGTACCATTGTATGTAACACGTTAAGGGCCTGTCCCACCAGCATGCAACTCTATGCGATGAGCGCGACCTAACGTGGTCGCTTGAGCCGTCCGGCGTCGCGGGGCCGGTCCCACTTCGATCGCCGGAGCCGTGCGGAATTGTGCGGAGTTCGTCCCGACATCGCGCGGGGCTCCGAAAAACTGAAAAATTCCGCGCGGCAACGGCTTGTCGGCTCGCAGTCGCCTCGACGCATTACACACTGCCTCGACATCGTGCCTCTGTGACCCTCTCTGTAGGTGCCTCCATGACCCTCTATGTGTGTGGCTCCGTGGCCCTCTGTGTGTGTGTGCCTCTGTGCCCCTCTCTGTGTGCCCCTCTGTGTCCTGGCGAACTTACCTTAAGAGTTCGCTCCAAGTTCGCCTCACTCTGCGCCGCGTTGCGCCACTCACCCGACCTCCGCACGGCCCTCGCTGCCGGTTTGGTCGCGCTTGCCGCATGCAGGCGCATGCTGGTGGGAACGGCCCTGTACAGGGGATCACCCGACCTCCGCGCGGCCCCCGCTTCTCGTTTGATCGCGTTCATCGCATAGAGTTGCATGCTGGTAGGACAGGCCCTTTAGTACCTGCACTGATGTGAAGCACTTTGGTCAACGAGGGTTGATTTTTAAATGTGCTATAGAAATAAAAGTGACTTGACTAGATTAGACTAGACTCTCCAGAGACACTGCCTGTCCCGCTGAGTTACTCCAGCATTTTTTGGTTTAAGGCAGCCTCTGCAGTTCCCTCCTGCACAGTAACATGGCACGTCCAGGCCAAAGTTAGACGTTAAAAATATAACCAGGGCTCCCTGGATTTTTCTTGAGCCCTCTAAACACGATGGTGCATTTAGTGTGGGTGGGGTGGTTCTTCCTGTGCAGGGCGGGAGGGCGGGGAGGATATGGTTGCGACAGACCTTCTACTGTTGGTGGAGAACAGGCTCTCTGTTTGACTTTTCCTTTTCAGGCCGGGCTGAATCGCAATCTTCCTCCAATTGCAGCCGCCTCACCAGGAATGCCAGCGATCGCCTTTTCACCTTCATTCATTGAGTGCTGCGATATCCCATTTCACACGGCTACCTGGAGCTTTCCTCCCAAATAAATCTCACCAGGAGAAAAACAAACATCGCAGCTGCTCGCCTTGTGGATGTTTATTTTGGTGTTCCACGTGCCGGGTTCTCAATCAGTGATTTATTCCCCCCCACCCGAGGCGTGAAGATGGAAAGATTGATTCAACCTCTTCCAATGTGAAGCATTATTTGCATAGGTGGCTGGAGCCAAATGTTTCAGGAACGGCAGCTTGAAAGGTAGTGCATTTTCCACCAGGCCCGGGCAACTTCAAACACGACTGAGGTAAATGCAGGCTCACTGTTCAGAGTAGGTGTGTGTGTGTGTGTGTGTGCCTGCAGAGAGGTGTTTTTCGGAAAATCGCGCGCGCGCGCACATTTCCTATCCGAATTCCAGTCGCCGCAGTTTTTATGTCAACATTTCATGCACAAGCAGCCTTTGCAAACATCGCTAATAGACCTGCTGCAGTCGACCAGGCTTTGGGTTTAGAGTTTCAGCTTGGAAACAGGCCCTTCGGCCCACCGTCGATCTCCCGTTCCATGCTATCCCGCTCACCCGTCCTACAAGCTAGAGGGGCAATTTACAGAAGCCAAAATGACATACTGGTTTGTTAGTAGCCTGCAGATTAATGTCACTCATTTCATGAGTCATGCTTCCATCACAGTGAGGAGTGTGGAGGAGTCACTGTGGGGGATGTTCATGTTTAAATGTGTTAACCATATAATATAACCATATAACAATGACAGCACGGAAACAGGCCCTCTCGGCCCTTCCAGTCCGTGCCGAACATTTATTTTCCCCCTAGTCCCATCTACCTGCACTCAGACCATACCTCCATTCCCTTCCCGTCCATATACCTATCCACTTTACTTTTAAATGTTAAAATCGATCCTGCCTCCACCACTTCTGCAGGAAGATCATTCCACACAGCCACCACGCTCTGAGTAAAGAAGTTCCCCCTCATGTTACCCCTAAACTTCTGTCCCTTAATTCTCATGTCATGCTCTCTTGTTTGAATCTTCCCTACCCTCAATGGGAAAAGCTTATCCACGTCAACTCTGTCTATCCCTTTCATCATTTTAAAGACCTCAATCAAGTCCCCCCTTAACCTTCTGCGCTCCAAAGAATAAAGACCTAACTTGTTCAACCTTTCTCTGTAACTTAGTTGCTGGAACCCAGGCAACATTCTAGTAAATCCTCTGTACTCTCTCTATTTTGTTGACATCCTTCCTATAATTAGGCGACCAAAATTGTACACCATACTCCAGAATTGGTCTTACCAATGCCTTGTACAATTTTAACATTACTTCCCTACTCCTATATTCAATGCTCTGATTTATAAAGGCCAGCACACCAAAAGCTTTCTTTACCACCCTATCTACATGCGATTCCACCTTCAGGGAACTATGCACAGTTATTCCTAGATCCCTCTGTTCCACAGCATTCCTCAATTCCCTACCATTTACCATGTACGTCCTATTTTGATTTGTCCTGCCAAGATGTAGCACCTCACACTTATCAGCATTAAACTCCATCTGCCATCTTTCAGCCCACTCTTCCAAATGGCCCAAATCTCTCCGTAGACTTTGAAAATCTACTTCATTATGCACAGCACCCCCTATCTTCGTATCATCTGCATACTTACTTATCCAATTTTCCACCCCATCATCTAGATCATTGATGTACATGACAAACAACAGTGGACCAACACAGATCCCTGTGTTTTTGAGTGAGTCTGGTGCTTTTAATTGTGTGACTGACCTGGCCAGTGAAATTCCTCGTATGTTGCAAAACATACTTGGTGAATAAAATCTGATTCTGATCCTATGGTTACGCCCACGAGCTTTTCAGTTATCACTGCTTGCTGAGTTTTCTTATGCCCCTGTCCCACTTAGGAAACCTGAACGGAAACCTCTGGAGACTTTGCGCCCCACCCAAGGTTTCCGTGCGGTTCCCGGAGGTTTTTGTCAGGTTCCCGAGGGTTTTTTCAATTTTTTGAAATAATCGCCAGAACATGGCAGAAGCAGAAACCACTTTCGACCATTAGGGAGACTGACGAAAACCTCCGGGAACCGCACGGAAACCTTGGGTGGGGCGCAAAGTCTCCAGAGGTTTCCGTTTAGGTTTCCTAAGTGGGACAGGGGCATTAGTGTAAGTGGAGCGTGCAAGTGTGAAGTCGTGCTTGCCATGTAGTTCATAAAGTCTTTGGATCTCTGTCTTGGTGTAAGGCTTCTGTTATTGTATGGCCATCACTCAACATGGTGTCAGAAGTGGGTTAATGCCTGATCTTCCGGGTGAACCCAAGATGGAGTCACGGGTGATGTTGCGTAAGTTGAGCAGATCCAGGAATATGTCCGATTTTGCTCATAAGAAAGTTCCATGAGCTGTTTAGCACTTTTGACAGCGCGTTCAGCCAACCCGTCAGACTGGGCTGCTGGTGACGTGGTCGTTTGATTGCTGTGTTTAAGTCCTTGGGGTTGATACAAATCGATCGAATCATTTATTTGGGAGGAAAGCTCCAGCTAGCCGTGTGAAATGGGATATCGCATTATCTCGTCTCCGTTATCGGGAGGGGTGGGATGTAGATTAGTTAAGAGCTCAAGCATGGAAACAGGCCCTTCGGCCCACTATCGATCTCCTGTTCACACAAATTCCATGCTATCCCACTTTCGCGCCCTACAAGCTAGTATTGTGTACAGTTTCGCAGTTATTGCAGTTGTATAGGGCTCTGGTGAGACCACATCTGGAGTAGTGTGTACAGTGTCGCAGTCATTGCAGTTGTACAGGGCTCTGGTGAGACCACATCTGGAGTAGTGTGTACAGTTTTGCAGTCATTGCAGTTGTACAGGGCTCTGGTGAGACCACATCTGGAGTAGTGTGTACAGTTTTGGTCTCCTAATTTGAGGAAGGACATCCTTGTGATTGAGACAGTGCAGCGTAGGTTCACGAGATTGATCCCTGGGATGGTGGGACTGTCATATGAGGAAAGATTGAAAGGACTGGGCTTGTATTCACTGGAGTTTAGAAGGATGAGGGGAAGATCTTATGGAAACATATAAAATTATAAAAGGACTGGGCAAGCTAGATGCAGGAAACATTTTCCCAATGTTGGGCGAGTCCAGAACCAGGGGCCACACAGTCTTAGAATAAAGGGGAGGCCATTTAAGACTGAGGTGAGAAAAAAACCTTATCACCCAGAGAGTTGTGAATTTGTGGAATTCCCTGTCACAGAGGGCAGTGGAGGCCAAGTCACTGGATGGATTTAAGAGCGAGTTAGATAGAGCTCTAGGGGCTAGTGGAGTCAAGGGATATGGGGAGAAGGCAGGCACGGGTTATTGATAGGGGATGATCAGCCATGATCACAATGAATGGCGGTGCTGGGCCGAAGGGCCGAATGGCCTCCCCCTGCACCTAGTTTCTATGATTCTTTATTTCTAGAGGGGCAATTTACAGGAGCTAAATAACCTACTGGTTTGTTAGTAGCCATGTAGATTGATTAAGAGCTCAAGCATGGAAACAGGCCCTTCGGCCCACCATCAATCACCTGTTCACACTGGTTCCATGCTATCCCACCTGCGCGTCCCACAAGCTAGAGGGACGATTTGCAGAAGCTACTGGTTTGTTTGAGACTATGCAGTTTAGTTTATAGATACAGCACGGAAACATGCAGTCCGTGCCCACCAGCGATCTCCCACTCGCACCAGTTCTCAGTTATTCCACTTTCTCATCCACTCCCTACATACTAGAGGGCAATTTACAGAGGGGCAGATTAACCGACTAACCCGCGCGTCATCGAATGGCGGAGTAGACTTAAGGTCATAAGGAATAGCAGTAGAATTAGGCCATTCGGCCCATCAAGTCTACTCCGCCATTCAATCATAGCTGATCTATCTCTCCCTCCCAACCCCATTCTCCTGCCTTCTCCCCATAACCCCTGACACCCGCACTAAACAAGAATCTGTCTATCTCGAAAATATCCACCGACTTGTGGCCTCCACAGCCGTCTGTGGCAAAGAATTCCACAGATTCATCGCCCTCTGATGAAAGATATTTCTCCTCATCTCCTTTCTAAAAGAACGGCCTTTAATTCTGAGGCTGTGAGCTCTGGTCCTAGACTCTCCCACTAGTGGAAACATCCTCTCTACATCCACTCTATCCAGGGCCTTTCACTATTCTGTACGTTTCAATGAGGTCCCCCCCCCCCCCATTCTTCTAAACTCCAGCGAGTACAGGCCCAGCGCCGACAAACGCTCATCATTGGTTAACCTACTAATTCCTGGAATCATTCTTGTAAATCTGTTTAGGAGACGTTTCGGGTCGAGACCCTTCACCCAGTCTGAAGAAGGGTCTCGACCCGAAATAATCTTATAAGTTTCAATAAGAACTCCTCTCATCCTTCAAAACTCCAGAATGTATAAGCCCAGCCGCTCCATTCTCTCAGCGTATGACAGTCCCGCCATCCCGGGAATTAACCTTATAAACCTACGCTGCACTCCCTCAATAGCAAGAATGTCCTTCCTCAAATTAGGGGACCACAACTACACACAATACTCCAGGTGTGGTCTCACTAGGGCCCTGTACAACTGCAGAAGGACCTCTCCTATACTCGATTCCTGTGCAATTTTGGTCCACTAATTTGAGGACTGACATTCTTGCTATTGAGGGAGTGCAGCGTAGGTTTACAAGGCTAATTTGCGGGATGGCAGGACTGTCATGTACTGAGAGAATGGAGAGCTGGGCTTGTACACTCTGGAGTTTAGAAGGATGAGAGGTAATCTCATTGAAACATATAAGATTGTTAAGGGCTTGGACACCCTAGAGACAGGAAACAGGTTCCTGATGTTGGGGGAGGCCAGAACCAGGGGCCACATTTTAAGAATAAGGAGTAAGCCATTTAGAACGGAGACGAGGAAACACTTTTTCTCACACAGAGTGGTGAGTCTGTGGAATTCTCTGCCTCAGAGGGCGGTGGAGGCCGGGGATATGGGGAGAAGGCAAGAATAGGGTACTGATTGGGGATGATCAGCCATGATCACATTGAATGGCGGTGCTGGCTCGAAGGGCCGAATGGCCTACTCCTGCACCTATTGTCTATTGTCCTCTTGCTATGAAGACCAACATGCCATTGGCTTTCTTCACTGCCTGCTGTACCTGCACGCTTACATTCATAGAATGGTGAACAAGGACCCCCAGATCCCGTTGTACTTCCCCTTTTTCCAATGTGACGCCATCCTGGGAACTAAACTAGTGACTGATACTGTTCCATAGGGCGCAGCCTCAGTAGGCACAGAGGCACTGTCTATCCCGGGTACAATTCATATCTTAAGTAAAAATAGCCTATAACTCGCTCGGGGGAAAAAACAACATTGCAAACCGGAAAAGTAAGAGAATGTACTGTTAATCAAATTTCAACAGAACTGTTTGACTTTCTTTAACGTAGTCTGCTTAGGAAATTACCTCATGGGAATGAGCTCGCACAGGTAGGCGCTTGTTACAGGAGCTCCTTTCATTTTTATTCTCGTTCCTCATAATTTGGTTTAGTTTTAGTGATACAGAATGGAGACCGACCCCTTCAGCCCACCGGCTCTTATCTTGTTGAAACATAGAAGATTATTAAGGGTTTGGACACGCTAGAGGCAGGAAACATGTTCCCGATGTTGGGGGAGTCCAGAACCAGGGGCCACACACACAGTTTAAGAATAAGGGGTCGGCCATTTAGAACGGAGACGAGGAAACACTTCTTCACACAGAGAGTTGTGAGTCTGTTGAATTCTCTGCCTCAGAGGGCGGTGGAGGCCGGTTCTCTGGATGCTTTCAAGAGAGAGCTAGATAGGGCTCTTGAAGATAGCGGAGTCAGGGGATATGGGGAGAAGGCAGGAACGGGGTACTGATTGGGGATGATCAGCCATGATCACATTGAATGACGGTGTTGACTCGAAGGGCCGAATGGCCTCCTCCTGCGTCTATTGTCAATTGACTTGGGTGGGATAGGGACAGAGTGATAGAGAGAGAGAGGGAGAGAGAGGGGGGGGGGGGGAGAGAGAGAGAGAGAGAGAGAGAGAGAGAGAGAGAGAGAGAGAGAGAGAGAGAGAGAGAGAGAGAGAGAGAGAGAGAGAGAGAGAGAGAGAGAGGGGGATGCAGGGGTTACTTGGTTAGAGAAATTTATATTCATACCGCTGGGTTGTAATCAAAATGGGATGTTAAAAGGGATGTTAAAAGTTAACAGAAATAAGTACACAATAGACAATAGGTGCAGGAGGAGGCCATTCGGCCCTTTGACCCAGCACCGCCATTCAATGTGATCATGTCTGATCATCCCCAATCAGTACCCCGTTCCTGCCTTCTCCCCATATCCCCTGACTCCGCTATCTTTAAGAGCCCTATCTAGCTCTCTCTTGAAAGCATCGGAGAACCGGCCTCCACCGCCCTCTGCGGCGGAGAATTCCACAGACTCACAACTCTCTGCGATGGGATGGGAAGCAAGGGGAAAATGGTTTGACAGCAATAGTTTTGGTTTAATTTAGAGGTACAACGAGGAAACAGGTGCTTCGGCCCACCGAGCCACACTAACACTTCCCTACATTAAGGAGAAGGTTTACATTTATATAACCTAGATTAATCTTGACCAGTTCCCTCTGCAATTGGTTCCTCGACTTCCTCATCCACAGACCACAGTCTGTCCTTATTGGTGGAAATGTGTCATCCTCGATAACAATCAGCACGGGAGCACCTCAAGGCTGCCTGCTCAGCCCCCTGCTGTACTCACTCTATACTCATGACTGCGTAGCCGGACATAGTGCGAACTCCATCATCAAGTTAGCTGACGACACCACTGTTGTGGGACGTGTCACTGATGGGGACGAGTCAGAGTATAGAAGTGAGATTGACTGACTGACAAATGGTGCCAGCACAATAACCCGGCTCTCAACACCAGGAAAACCAGGGAACTGATTGTGGACTTTGGAAGGGGTAGGATAGGGACCCACAGTCCCGTTTATATATCAACAGGACGATGCTGGAAAGGATCAAGAACTTCAAATTCCTGGGCGTGCATATTTCCGAAGATCTTTCCTTGTCCCAGCACACTGATGCAATTATAAAGAAAGCACATCAGCGCCTCTATTCCCTGAGAAGAGTACTGAGAGTCGGTCTGTCAAGGAGGACTCTCTCGAACTTCTACAGGTGCACAGTAGAGAGCTTGCTGACCAGTTGCATCGTGGCCTGGTTCGGCAACTTGAGCGTCCAGGAGCGGAAAAGGATGCAGAAAGTCATGACCACTGCCCAGTCCATCATCGGCTCTGACCTCCCCACCATCGAGGGGATCTATCGCAGTCGCTGCCTCAAAAAGGCTGGCAGCATCGTCAAGGACCCACACCATCCTGGCCACGCACTCATCTCTCTGCTGCTGCCATCAGGTAGAAGGTACAGGAGCCTGAAATCTGCGACGTCCAGGTTCAGGAATAGCCACTTCCCCACAGCCATCAGGCCATTAAACTTGCCAACAAACAGACTCTGGACTGTAACAGCCTATTGCACTTCATCTGTTTATTTATGTGTATATTGAACTGAACTGTTGTGTATTTTTGCTTACAATATTCTGTTGTGTTGCAGCAAGCAAGAACGTCATTGTCCTATCTGGGACACATGACAATAAATCTCTCTTGACTTGACTTAAGTTTCTTCCCAGCTGTTGTCAGGCAACTGAACCATCCTACCACATCTGGACATCTTTGGCTGTACGTGTGGGAGGAAACCGAAGTTGCCGGAGAACTTTGCAGTTTCTACAGTGGTGAGACCACATCTGGAGTATTGTGTACAGTTAACCATATAACAATTACAGCACGGAAACAGGCCTTCTCAGCCCTTCCAGTCCGTGCCGACCATTTATTTTCCCCTAGTCCCATCTACCTGCACTCAGACCATACCCCTCCATTCCCTTCCTGTCCATATACCTATCCACTTTACTTTTAAATGTTAAAATCGATCCTGCCTCCACCACTTCTGCTGGAAGATCATTCCACACAGCCACCACTCTCTGAGTAAAGAAGTTCCCCCTCATGTTACCCCTAAACTTCTGTCCCTTAATTCTCATGTCATGCCCTCTTGTTTGAATCTTCCCTACCCTCAATGGGAAAAGCTTATCCACGTCAACTCTGTCTATCCCTTTCATCATTTTAAAGACCTCAATGAAGTCCCCCTTTAACCTTCTGCGCTCCAAAGAATAAAGACCTAACTTGTTCAACCTTTTTCTGAAACTTAGTTGCTGGAACCCAGGCAACATTCTAGTAAATCTCCTCTGTACTCTCTCTATTTTGTTGACAAATATGTTGACGAATTTGTTGACAAATTCGGTCTCCTAATTTGAGAAAGGACATCCTTGTGATTGAGGCAGTGCAGTGTAGGTTCACGAGATTGATCCCTGGGATGGCGGGACTGTCATATGAGGAAAGATTGAAAAGACTCGGCTAGTATTCACTGGAGTTTAGAAGGATGAGGGGGGAATCGTATAGAAACATATAAAATTATAAAAGGACTGGACAAGCTAGATGCAGGAAAAATGTTCTCAATATTGCACGGGTCCAGAACCAGGGGCCACAGTCTTAGAATAAAGGGGAGACCATTTAAGACTGAGGTGAGAAAAAACGTTTTCACCCAGAGAGTCGTGAATTTGTGGAATTCCCTGCCACAGAGGGCAGTGGAGGCCAAATCACTGGATGGATTTAAGAGAGTTAGATAGAGCTTTAGGGACTGGTGGAATCAAGGGATATGGGGAGAAGGCAGGCACGGGTTAGTGATTGGGGACGATCAGCTATGATTGCAATGAATGGCGGTGCTGGCTCGAAGGGCCGAATGGCCTCCTCCTGTTTTCCACCTATTTTCCATGTCCTATGTCCTATGTTCTAAAACCCACGTGGGTCACGGGGGAGAACGTGCAAACTCCACACAGCCAAGCACCCGTGGGCAGGATCGAACCTGGGTCTCCGGCGCCCGTACACGCTGCAAGGCGGCAACTCCACCGCTGCGCCATCAATAGACAATAGACAATAGACAATAGGTGCACGAGTAGGCCATTCGGCCCTTCGAGACATCACTGTGATCATGGCTGATCATCCCCAATCAGTACCCCGTTCCTGCCTTCTCCCCATATCCCCTGACTCCGCTATCTTTAAGAGCCCTATCCAGCTCTCTCTTGAAAGCATCCAGAGAACCGGCCTCCACCGCCCTCTGAGGCAGAGAATTCCACAGACTCACAACTCTCTGCGAGAAAAAGTATCTCCTCGTCTCCGTTCTAAATGGCTCACCCCTTATTCTTAAACTGTGTGTGTGTGGCCCCTGGTTCTGGACTCCCCCAACATCGGGAACATGTTTCCTGCCTCCAGCGTGTCCAAACCCTTAATAATCTTATATGTTTCCATCGATAGGGAGAGAGGGGGGGGGTAAAATAAATCCTTCCTTACCTTTCCACGCCGCGAGCAAGCAGAGGATGACAGAGCATCCGTTAAACTCCATGGGCACAAACTAAGTGCGGGAGAGGGCAGCAGGAATATCGCACGCAGACGCTGGTGATGTCCCGGGGACAGGCAGCGACCTTGCTCACGCCGACCGTCCACTGGAGGTGTCCTGTACTCCGCCAGCTCGGTGTTTACTGCAACAGCGGCCCGATTGCAGTAGCACGAGGCATTACAACATGTTATTTCAATTCCCCTTTCACCTCTCCTCGCAGCATCCAATTTTTGAACTTAAAAGAAAGTTTCAATCAGTCCAGGTGCTGATTTTTTTTGTTTCCCCCCAGGTTTATTTGCTTGCCGTCTGTTTCTCTCTGACTTTCCAGTCACTCTGCAAACATATTTCTAATTCCCTACATATCCTGCTGAATAAACATATTTCTCCCTGATGCTATATTCTGCACTTCGGTTTTCCCACTTCGACTTAAACTGTGTCCCGTTCTCCCAGCCACTGGCAATATTTCCTCATTCCCTAACTGAATGTAGCAGAGACTTGCCAGACTGCTTTATACATCACCCACTTTATAAACAGCCTGTGGTCGCAGTGAATAAACACAGCTCCTCCCCACTGGCACTACACAGCTACACTCCATCCAGTCAGCGCCTCTGAAGGCTTCAGCTCCCGAGCCTTATTGCCTGAGATCTTCTGGCCCACCGCCCCGAGACGGCAGACTCTCTCATTACACACAGCGGACACTTAAAGAGGGATTATACTTTTAATCTTTTAATTCCAACTTCATTGCACCGCCAGATCTTTGAGACGGCAACCACACTCTATTGGTACTCTGAAACAATATCATGTTTAAATTTGGAAAAAAATCAGGAGTGACATTGTTGAACCCTTAGTTAAATTTGATAAGAAGATTTATTCATCATTTTTACACGACATAAATTGTTCCCTCTCCAACCGTTATAAAAATTATTTTACATAGAAATTAGGTGCAGGAGTAGGCCATTCGGCCCTTCGAGCCTGCACCGCCATTCAATATGATCACGGCTGGTCATCCAACTCAGTATCCCGTACCTGCGTTCTCTCCATACCCTCTGATCCCACAAGGGCCACAGCTAACTCCCTGTTAAACATAGCCAATGAACTGGCCTCAACTACCCTCTGTGGCAGAGAGTTCCAGAGACCCACCACTCTCTGTGTGAAAAAAGTCCTTCTCATCTCGGTCCTAAAGGATTTCCCCCTTATCCTTAAGCTGTGACCCCTGTGACCCCTCTTACCTTTATACGGTGGAACGGACTTGACGACAAACAGGGACTTAAATTATGTGGAACAGCATCCCACTTCCCATCAGAACCGCCCCCTCCAATTTAACACACAGTTTTGTTACATGTCCTAAATTGAATTATTATTGGACAGAAATTTTTAAAGTTATTTCTGAAGTTCTTAAGGTTAAATTAGAACCTGACCCAAAGCTAATAATACTGGGAATTCCAGAGGCTAATTTGATATTTACACTAGATCAAAGAAATTTCCTTGATTATTGTTTGATATTAGGGAAAAAAATAATATTGAAATTTTGGAAGGGAACATTATCCCCAACAATTAAAATGTGGGCATCAGAGATGTTGGAGACGTTGCAGTTGGAAAGAATCAGATTTGTCCTTTTGGACGAGTATAATTCTTTTCAACAGATATGGTCTCCATATATACAGTATTTAGAGAAGTAGCTGTTCTTGGCATCACGGCTCGACTGGCACCCTGCGGGATTTGATGAAAATAATGTATTGGTATACCAGGATATATGCATGTCTTTACTGATATTATTATTTGTAGTTGTTTCATTTATAATATATTGTGTGGCTTTTAATTGATATATATACATAATATGTCTTTTTTCTTTTTCTTCATTTTTTCTTTTTCTTTTATACCAAATAATTATTAAGGAATTATAATTTTATTGATTAATAATGGTATTTCTCTTTACCCACTTTTATTTTCAAAAAAAAATAAGATAATAATCATTAGAGTACAAATATTGATTTAAGTTGATGTTAATAACTCAGTTTTAAACATTGAGAATTGTTTATTGCTAATAAAAAAATTATTCAAAAAAAAAAAAAAAAAAACACCCCCCTCCATCGACTTTTTTAAGTCGAGACTAAAAACTCATCTCTACTCCCAAGCCTTTCTTGACGTCCTCTGAGCGAGGGCGATATGTATGTAGTGATGTTTGTATTTAATCTATGAACCACTGTTGTTTGTTATACTATTCTTACACCAATGTGAAGCACTTTGGCCAACGAGGGTTGTTTTTTAAATGTGTATAGAAATAAAAGTGACTTGACTTGACTAAATTGCTGAAATTCTTTGCAGCCCAGATTCTGTTTTGCTTTTAATTTTTATATTTCCTTCTTTTTCTTTATCTTTTTGTTTTTTTTTAATATATGTTTTCTTTTAAACATTTTAAACATCAACGGTGTTTTATCATTAATGTTTTATTATTATTAATGTTTAGTGTTTTCTGAGTCATTCGTAACTGTCACTGTATAGAAACATAGACAATAGGTGCAGGAGTAGAGGCCATTCGGCCCTTCGAGCCTGCACCGCCATTCAATACGATCATGGCTGATCATCCAACTCAGTATCCCGTACCTGCCTTCTCTCCATACCCCCTGATCCCCTTAGCCACAAGGGCCACATCTAACTCCCTCTTAAATATAGCCAATGACCTGGCCTCAACTACCCTCTGTGGCAGAGAGTTCCAGAGACCCACCACTCTCTGTGTGAAAAAAGTCCTTCTCATCTCGGTCCTAAAGGATTTCCCCCGTATCCTTAAGCTGTGACCCCTTGTCCTGGACCTCCCCAACATCGGGAACAATCTTCCTGCATCTAGCCTGTCCAACCCCTTAAGAATTTTGTAAGTTTCTATAAGATCCCCTCTCAATCTCCTAAATTCTAGAGAGTATAAACCAAGTCTATGCAGTCTTTGTTCATAAGACAGTCCAGGAATCAGTATGTCATGTTGTTACTTGTGGGCGGAGCACCGAGGCAAATTCCTTGTATGTGAATACTTGGCCAATAAACGTACTTACTTATGCCCCGTCCCGCTTAGGAAACCTGAACGGAAACCTCTGGAGACTTTGCGCCCCACCCAAGGTTTCCGTGCGGTTCCCGGAGGTTTTTGTCAGTCTCCCTAATGGTCAAAAGTGGTTTCCGTTTGAAAAATCGGTAATTTATTAGTCGAAGCCGGTTGCGATGCTAGTTGAAGGTGGTTGCCGGAGACTGACAAAAACCTCCGGGAACCACACGGAAACCTTGGGTGGGGCACAAAGTCTCCAGAGGTTTCCGTTCAGGTTTCCTAAGTGGGACAGGAGCATTACTTACTTACTTAACTATATTTACATAGAGACCGGGCGGTCTATACACAATGTGTATTTTGACACTGGACTCATATTTAGGTTATACCTGTTATTAATGTAATCCTGATCCCTATGTATCAATATCATTGCTATGTTTATCATTAATTCATGGGTGTATTTACGTATAGAATTGTAGTCAATGCCTTCTATGTTCTGTTGTGCTCTGCAAAGAAAGATTTTCATTGTCCTGTCAGGGACACATGACAATAAACTCTTTTGACTCTTTGACTCATTATTCTTTTTTGTTGTTGTTTTGTTTTTGTTATTAAAAAAAAAGCTAATAAAAAGATTTAAAAAGAAAGATCTTAAAATAAAGGATTAGCAAAGAGAGTAAAGGGCCTGTCCCACTTGGCCGTCATTTGCGCCTCATTTACACGTTATATGTAAATTAGGTCGACGCGTGGGGTGACTCATGCGTTGCGCATGGTGAGGCGTGGAATCGTATGCGGTGTGCGCGGTATCGCGCCGAGCTCCAGGATTTAGTATAGGAACGTAATCCTCGCACGCTCCACCTGCGTGACGTATCGCATACGCACGCTGATGCATTGCCGTCGTACGCTGGCGTCCCGACGTCTCACGTGTATCGTGTGGTGACGCATGGTCACGTCGCCGTGCGTCGACGTCCTTACGTCAACGTCCTGCCGCGCTCCGCAGGGTATTCTAATGGCGCCACGCGCACCAGGCGGCCGTGATGATGCGTGATTTGCGCGCATCACGGCGCGTCAACCTATTTAACATATGACGCATAAATGAGGCGCAAATGACGGCCAAGTGGGACAGGCCCTTAACTCAGCGGGTGCAGCAGCATCTCCGGAGAGAAGGAATAGGTGACGTCTCGGGTCGAGACCCTTCTTCAGACCCAAAATAAAATTCTTTGGCACCTTAGACATGGATTTTCAGGTTCTGAAGGCAGATTGTGTACCTGGAATGGTTGCACAAATGTTATGTTTACATACATGCCTTGGAAAAGATTTCAGAAGCCAGCCCTTGATGATATGCCCTTGTCTTCCTTCTCTTTTGATGTCTCATTTTCACACCTTGCCCTTCCTTATCTCTCTGTCCCCCTCTCAGTCTGAAGAAGGGTCTCGACCCGAAATGTCCTCTATTCATTCGTTCCATAGATGCTGCCACTCCAGCATTTTTATCTACCTTCTCTTTTGATGTCTCATTTTCACACCTTGCCCTTCCTTATCTCTCTGTCCTCCTCAGTCTGAAGAAGGGTCTCGACCCGAAATGTCCTCTATTCATTCGCTCCATAGATGCTGCCTCTCCAGCATTTTTGTCTACCTTCTCTTTTGATGTCTCCTTTTCACACCTTGCCCTTCCTTATCTCTGTGTCCCCCTCCTCCCCCGACTCTGAAGAAGGGTCTCGACCCGAAACGTCACCAATTCCCTCTCTATCCAGAGATGCTGCCTGTCCCGCTGTAAGACTCCAGCATTTTGTGTCTATCTCCGACCCACATAAGTGGATCCACATCAAAGATTTCATTGAACTATTTTAAAGAGGAGTGTGGAATTTATTGCTTTGTATTTGGCCGAAGATTTATCACACAGTCACTCGGGAATGAAAGATGACTTACTTCCACTTCATTTTTGTGTACGTCCTGAGATTTCTAGTGTGGCCTATGTGGAATCCAGACTGTTCGCAGCTGGGGCAGGTCGGGAAGTGGGATTGCTTGCAAATTAATCCACTTCAATCTGCTCCCAAAGCACTGGCTCGTTCCCAAATGCTCCTCATAAGGTCATAAGGGATAGGAGACGAGTTAAGGGCCTGTTCCACTTATGCGACTTTATCGGCGACTGCCGGCACCCGTCATAGGTCGTTATCGGTCGCCTGAAAATTTTCAACATGTTGAAAATCCAGAACAAGGTACGACCCTTTTGGCGACTAATCACGACCAGACAGGCTTCACCCCGCGGCATGTCGCCTGTATGGTCTCCTCAGTCACCCAAAAAGTCGTAGCTTCTTTCTGGTCGCAGCTGGATTTTCAACATGACCTATGACGGGTGCCAGCCATCGCCGAAAAAGTCGAGTAATTCGGTCCATCAAGTCTGCCCGCCATTCAATCGAAACCCAAAATATCTCCTATTCCTTCGCTCCATAGATACTGCCTCACCCGCTGAGTTTCTCCAGCATTTTTGTCTATCTTTGATTTTTCCAGCATCTGCAGTTCTTTCTTAACCATCAGTTTATTTGCGGTCAGATGAAGGGTCCTAACTCGGAAACATTAACTCTCTCTCTCTCCACACCTGCTCCCTGACCTGCTGAGTTTATCCAGAAGCCTAGAGCCTGAGGGGTTTGCAATAAAATGTCTTTAATCGCATTACTTTCCAGTCCCAAATGAAATACGCAAATGCAGTCGGAAATATGAAGAAAGTGAGAGAGAGGAGGGGGGGGGGAGGGGGGGAAGAGTTAAATATGTTTATTAACAATTTTAAGAAACATCCTCAGGCAATTATATATTAAAAACAACCCAATCAACATTTTAGTTTTAGACATAAAACGCTGGAGTCAGACATATCTCTGGAGAAAAGGAATAGGTGACGTTTCGGGTCGAGACCCTTCTTTAGACTGATGCTGCTGCTGTCTGCATGGAGTTTGCACGTTCTCCCCGTTCTCCCCGTGACTTGCTTGGGATTTCTCCGGGAGCTCCGTTTTCATCCCACACTCCAAAGATGTACAGGTTTGTAGATTGACATGAAAAGCTGGAGTAATTCAACGGGTCAGACAGCATCTCTGGAGACAATACATACGTGGCATTTCTTTCAGAAGAATGGTCTCGACCTGAAATGGCACCTATTCAATAGACAATAGGTGCAGGAGTAGACCATTCAGCCCTTCGAGCCATCACTGTGATCATGGCTGATCGTCCCCAATCAGTACCCCGTTCCTGCCTTCTCCCCATATTCCCTGACTCCGCTATCTTTAATAGCCCTATCTAGCTCTCTCTTGAAAGTATCCAGCGAACCGGCCTCTACCGCCCTCTGAGGCAGAGAATTCCACAGACTCACAACTCTCTGTGTGAGAAAGTGTTTCCTTGTCTCCATTCTAAATGGCTAACCCCTTATTCTTAAACAGTGTGGCCCCTGGTTCTGGACTCCCCCAACATCGGGAACATGTTTCCTGCCTCTTTTATTTTATTCCTTTTCTCTAGAGATGCTGTCTGACCCGCTGAGTGACTCCAGCTTTTTGTGTCTATCTTCAGTTTAAACCAGATTCTGCAGTGAGTTCCTTCCGACATAATTCAGTTTTAGAACTGGATTTCACGTGGAGCTACACTGCCCCATAATGGTGACTCTTTTGCTAGCATAGAGTGCACCTACACTGTTCATAGCACATAAGCTACGAACAATGTGCCGTGGTTCACGTTGATTATTTAAATTACGGCCCCAGAGGCAAGGAATGTGAAATTTGTGAAAGACAATAAACAATAGGTGCAGGTGCCATTCGGCCCTTCGAGACAGCACCGCCATTCAATGTGATCGTGGCTCACCATCCACAATCAGTACACCATTCCTGCCTTCTCCCCATATCCCCTGACTCCACTATCTTTAAGAGCCCTATTTAGCTCTCTCTTGAAAGTATCCAGAGAACCGCCCTCTGAGGCAGAGAACTCCACAGACTCACCACTGTCTGTAAGAAAAAGTGTTTCCTCGTCTCCGTTCTAAATGGCTTACTGCTTATTCTCAAACTGTGGCCCCTGGTTCTGGACTCCCCCAACATCGGGAACATGTTTCCTGCCTCTAGTGTGTCCAAACCCTTAACAATCGTATATGTTTCAATGAAAGGCAAGATGATTATTAGAAGGCGGGGATTTTTCAAAAATATAGTCTCCTTTTATTGAATTTCTTCAACATAATAGTTGAACACAAAACTCAAAACCGATGCTAGGGTCAAGTGCGCGGGAGTACGGAAGGGTAGTGGGATATATCTCCGCTTCCTTCACACCTTCGTTAGATCCGGGTTTTTCTTGAAACTTTTTCCTTTCTTCTTTCTTTCCCTTTTTTCCTTTTTCTTTTTTTTCCGATCTAGTTATTAGTTCATTAAATGTGAAAACTGAAGCAGTATGAAACTTGTGTAACTGTTTTTATGCGGGGGGTGAGGGGGGAAAGGGGGAAAGTGTTTTTCTCAGTCCCTAGCTGGTCGGAGATGAGGCTTTTCTCCGAGCCGTACTTTCGCCCCTTCCCCGCAGCGTTTTCCTGCCGGGGCCGGCCAGGACTTCAGCAGCGGCGCACCACCGAGGCACCATCACGGAGCGGGCGATGACTTACCCCGGTCGCCGTGCGGTGGGCTCCGGAGTGCTGTGACCGCCGACTTCAACATCACGGAGCTTCGGTCTGTGGCGCTTCCAGCGCTGAACTTTGAACACCGCGGAGCCTGGGATCTCTCGCCGGGATCGCCAGTGTTGGAGCTCCGACCAGCGCGGCCCGCGGTCTCCGGGGAGGAAGTTGCCGCTCCAGACACTCCGAGCCGCTGAGAGTGTTCTTCCCGCGCCGGTGCTCCATCATCCGACGAGAGGGCCTGAAGCATCGGGCTGCCGTAGCGGCGACTGCGGAGGCCTCAATAGGCTCGACCATGGGTGAACAGGGGACGGGACTGGACTTTTGCTGCCTCCCCTCACTGTGGGAACCATTGCGGGGGAATGTTTTTTATGTTTATTGTTAAATTCTTTAATGTTGTGTCTTATATTTATTTGTGTGCTGCAATGGCAAGTCAAATTTCACTACACCAATTGGAGTATGTGATAATAAATGTCCTTTGTATCCTTGTTATGTCGATCTTTTTTTTGTACAATTGCTTCTAACAAAAATAAAATTATAAATAAAAAAATAATAAAATAAAAAAAAGAAGACTGGGATTCAAGAGGGTCCAGAACTGGGAAGCAGTAGTGGTGGAAAACTAGAAAGGAAAAGCAGTCCAGAGGTCCGCAGTGCAGCACGCGGGGTGGGAAGATTGCAACCTTCACGTGGTCCGCCCTGTTTCGACGAATGCAATCGACCCGGCGCGCACAATCAAATAAGATCAAATAGAACAAGTTGTCCTACAACTTTAGGCTGCAGGACACGCCATACGCAAGGAGAAATAGTATGAATGGGCTGTAATGATACAAAAATAATGTGACCTGCGATCCCCTTTGTCAGCCCAACAGAATCAGCAAACTGAGGCGGTAGGCTGGAAATAGAATGAGGTTCATGCTCTCCATAATTTGGAATCAGACACCAATATGTCGATACCCATCTTCAGACTTTAAATGGAGGCCTCATCTGCTCGCTCTGATGCAATGCACAAAAAGGATCTCGGCACCATTTTGAATGGGGAATTTCCCCCCCCCCCCAGTCTTTGGTCAATATTTGCTGAGGCTCGATAAGGCGCTGGTCAGGCCACATTTCAAAGGGTATTTTATTGTCATTTGTATCGATTAAGGTACAGTGAAACTCGATTTACCATAGTCATGCTAAAAAAAGCAACGAGACACACAACTACATAAATGTTAACATAAACATCCACCACAGCAGATTCCCCACATTCCCCACTGTGATGGAAGGCAATAAAGTCTAACCTTCTTTACTCTTTATTCTCCCGCGGTCAGGGCAGTCGAACCATCCGCAGTCGGGGCGATCGAAGCCCCCACGTTTGGCCACTAGGGGCGACGAATGGTGGCAGCCTCTGCCTACAGTCTGTCTGTTTAATTTTTAGTTTGTTTAAAAGTATGTTTTGGAGGATTTTTTTGTAGTATTTCTTTGTGGCGCAGAGGGGGTAGGGTAAGAGGGAAACCATTTCTCAGTCACTTCCTGGCGAGGATGCGAATATTCTCTGAGTCGCGTCCTCGCCGCCGACCACCTCGATTGGTGCGGCCTTTCTAGCCGGGGACCAGACCAGAGCTTCAGCAGTGGCGGCGCAGCGCTGGATACACCGTGGAGCGGGTGATTGCCTTACCTGGGTTCGCCGTTTGAAGCTCCGGAGTGTTGGGCCCACTGCTTCAACATCGCGGAGCTGGGGTTCGTGGAGCTCCCAGCGCGGGAGGCGCCGACTTCAACATCGCGGAGTCCTGGGATCCTTTGCCGGGGGTCGCCAGCGTTGAATCTCCGCCCAGCTCGGCCTGTGGACTTCGGGAGCCGCGGTCTCTAGTAGGAAGTGGCCGATTCGGAAGTTCAAGCTGCTGAGGATGTTCTTCCGTTCCATCATCCTGGCAAGAGGGCCTGAACGTAGCCCGTAGCGGCGACTGCGGAGGGCTCGGAGGACCCTGACCACAGGTGAACATCAAAGAGGAGGACGACTGAACTTTGGTGCCTTCATTCACAATGGGAAACATTGATACCGCTGTGTGGGGATGTTTATGTGATAGACTATCGTGTTTTATGCTCTTTATTTTATTTGTATGGTGACCACAAATTTCACTGTACCAATTGGTGCATGTCTATTGTCTCTTGTCACGTCACAGCAGTAGAAGCTCCCGTGATCAGGACGGTCGAAGCTCCTGCGGCCGGGAGGTCTCGAAGTCCGTCCCGAGCTCCACGATGTTAAAGATCCGCAGTTGGAGCTCCCAAAGTCGATCCCCAGCAAGAGGCCGCCAACTCCACGAACGGAGATACGATACGAAAATAAAATTCCATCTCCGTCGACGTAAGAGATTTTAAAACGATTTTTAAATTAGGTCCATCAAGTCTACTCCGCCCATCAAATCTATCTCTCCCTCCTAACCCAATTCTCCTGCCTTCTCCCCATAACCCCGGACGCCCGTGCTAATCAAGAATCTATCTATTGCTGCCTTAAAAACATCCAGTGACTTAAGGGTCTGTCCCACCAGCATGCAACTCCATGCGATGAGCGCGACCTAATGTGGTCACTCGAGCCGTCCGGCGTCGCGGGGCCGGTCCCACTTCGATCGCCGGAGCCGTGCGGAATTGTGCAGAGTTCGTCCCGACATCGCGCGGGGCTGTGAAAAACTGACCGTGCTCAAAAATTCCGTGCGGCAACGGCTTGTCGGCTCGCAGTCGCCTCGACGCATTACACACCACCTCAACGTCGTGCCTCCATGACCCTCTATGTAGGTGCCTCCGTGACCCTCTCTGTGTGTGTCTCCGTGACCCTCTGTGTGTGTGCCTCTGTGGCCCTCTTTGTGTGTGCCTCTCTGTCCTGGCGAACTTACCTTTAAGACTTTGCTCGTTTGCCTCGCTTTGCGCCACTCACCCGACCTCCGCGCGGCCCCTGCTGCCGGTTTGGTCGCACTTGCCGCATGCAGGCGGGAACGGCCCTGTACAGGGATCACCCGACCTCCACACGGCCCCGCTGCCGGTTTGGTCGCGCTTGCCGCATGCAGGCACATGCTGGTGAGAACGGCCCTGTACAAGGGACCACCCGACCTCCGCGCGGCCCCCGCTGCCGATTTGGTCACACTCACCGCATGGAATCGCATGCTGGTGGGACAGGCCCTTTAGCCTCCACAGCCGTCTGAGGCAATGAATTCCACAGATTCACCACCCTCTGACTAAAGAAATTCCTCATCTCCTTCCTCAAAGAACGTACTTTAATTCTGAACAGGCCCTTCGGCTCGTAACGTCCATGACAAATATGATCCCAACTTAAATTAATTTCCTTGACCTGCATATGATCCTTAGCCCTCCATATCCATGTGTACATCTAAAAGTCTCTTAAAAAAATAAAATAAAACATGGATTTCCCCTCTGTGGTCTGCCTTTTAGGGCATTTGCCTATTGAAGGTTAACCTGTTTAAAACCTTTTATTTGATGGGGAAAGTTTGTAGCCTACTTTTCCACATAGAAAATAGATGCAGGAGGAGGCCATTCAGCCCTTCGAGCCAGCACCGCCATTCATTGTGATCATGGCTGATCGTCCCCAATCAATAACCCGTGCCTGCCTTCTCCCCATATCCCTTGACTCCACCAGCCCCTAGAGCTCTATCTAACTCTCTCTTAAATCCATCCAATGACTTGGCCTCCACTGCCCTCTGTGGCAGGGAATTCCACAAATTCACAACTCTCTGGGTGAAAACGTTTTTTCTCACCTCAGTCTTAAATGGCTTCTCCTCTATTCTAAGAATGTGGCCCTTGGTTCTGGACCCGCCCAACATTGGGAACATTTTTCCTGCATCTACCTTGTCCAGTCCTTTATAATTTTACGTTTCTATAAGATCTCCCCCTCATCCTTCTAAACTCCAGTGAATACAAGCCTAGTCTTTTCAATCTTTCCTCATATGACAGTCCCACCACCCAGCTCAGGTTCTCTGGATACTTTCAAGAGAGAGCTAGAGATAGGGCTCTTAAAGACAGGGGACACAGGGAGAAGGCAGGAACAGGGTACTGATTAGGGATGATCAGCCATGACCTCATTGAATGGCGGTGCTGGCTCGAAGGGCCAGATGGCCTACTCCTGCACCGTTTGTCTATTGTAAGGCTTGTACCCATTGAAAATGAGTTTTTTTTTCTTGAAGGGACCAATTTGTAATCCTACGCTGCACTCCCGGAAGCCAGTTACGGAAATAATACCCATGAATCGTACTACGTCTTTTTCGTCGAGTTCGCTATCTTGCTTGCTACTGGATCTTTGGTTTTCAGTGTTTTGCAGGTGACGCTGAATTCTGAATTCTTGATCTTTATATGGAATATTTTGGAGAACCAAGAACACGGTGGCACAGTGGTAGAGTTGCTGTCTTACAGCAAAATGCAGCGCCAGAGACCCGGGTTCAATCCCGTCTACGGGTGCTGTCTGTACAGAGTTTGAACGTTCTCTCCGTGACCTGCTTGGGTGTTCTCCGAGATCTTCGGTTTCCTCCCACACTCCAAAGACGTACAGGTTTGTAGGTTAATTGGATTGATTAATTGGCTTGATAAAAACGTCAAATCGTCCAAGTTAGCGATATGCAGAGTACTGCCCTGCCGACTACAAAATTCAGAAGGTTCAAGAAGGAACAACGGCAGGTGGGACTAGTGTGTGTGACTGGCTGGTTGGGCCAAAGAGTCTGCTTCCACGCTGTATGGCTTAATGACTTTCTAACACTTGGCGCTTGTCACGGTGGCACAGTGGTAGAGTCGCTGCCTTTACAGCAAAATGCTGCACCAGAGACCCGGGTCGATCCCGATTACAGATGCTGTCTGAATGGAGTTTGTACGTTCTCCCCATGGATTTTCAATAGACAATGGACAATAGGTGCAGGAGTAGGCCAATCGGCCCTTCCAGTCAACACCGTCATTCTATGTGATCATGGCTGATCATCCCCAATCAGTACCCTGTTCCTGCCTTCTCCCCATATCCCTTGATTCCACTAGCCCGTAGAGCTCTATCTAACTCTCCCTTAAATCCATCCAGTGATTTGGCCTCCTCCACTGCCCTGTGGCAGGGAATTCCACAAATTCACAACTCTCTGGGTGAAATTTTTTTTTTTCTCACCTCAGTCTTAAATGACCTCCCCTTTATTCTAAGACTGTGTGGCCCCTGGACTCGCACAACATTGGGAACATTTTTCATGCATCTAGCTTGTCCAGTCCTTTTATAATTGTATATGTTTCTATAAGATCCCCCCCTCTCATCCTTCTAAACTCCAGTGAATACAAGCCTAGTCTTTTCAATCTTTCCTCATATGACAGTCCTGCCATAGAAACATAAAAAATTCAATTCAACTTTAATGTCATTACACAGATACAAGTATGGGTACAACGAAATGCAGTTTAGCGTCAATTCATAGTAATAGCAATATAGAAATAAATACAGAATTATGACAATTAGTGCAGGAGGCCATTCAGCCCTTCGAGCCAGCACCACCATTCATTGTGACATTGGCTGATCACAAGAAGCCATCAATCTGGTGAACCTACGCTGCACTGCCTCAATCACAAGGATGTCCTTCCTCAAATTAGTTTCTATAAGATCCCCCCTCATCCTTCTAAACTCCAGTCAATACAAGCCTAGTCTTTCAAAACATCGCTTATCTCCTTCGCTCCTTAGATGCTGCTGCACCCGCTGAGTTTCTCTAGTTTTTTTGTGTACCCTAGTCTTTTCAATGTTTCCTCAAATGACAGTCCTGCCATAAAAAATTCAATTCAACTTTAATATCATTGCACAGATACAAGTATGGGTACAACGAAATGCAGTTTAGCATCAGTTCGTAGTAAATGCGATATAGAAATAAATACAGAATGCAGACAATTAGTGCAGGAGGAGGCATCAACAGTTAAGAGAGCACAGCAGCGGTTGCACTTTCTGCGCCGGATGAGAAGAGCTCACCTCCCCCATCCCATCCTCACCACTTTCTACAGGGACACCATAGAGAGTATTTTGACCAGCTGTATCTCTGTCTGGTTTGGGGACTGTAAAGCCTCCGACTGGAAGTCCGTGCAGAGAGTGGTGAGGACAGCGGAAGAAATCATCGGGACCTCTCTCCCCCCTCAATCGGGGATATTGCGACCAAACGTTGCGTGTCTCAGGCCAGCAGTATTATAAAAGACCCCACACATCTCCATCACGGACTGTTCACTCTGCTGCCCTCGGGCAAAAGATATCGCAGCATAAGGAGCAGAACATCAAGGTTCTGCAACAGCTTCTTCCCACGAGCCATCAGACTCCTGAATGCCGTGTAATGGGCTGCCACCATTGTCTATTTATCCTTTTATCCATGTTTATCCTTCTGTTAATTTATCGTGTTGCACAGGGAGCCAAATGCAACGCAATTTCGTTTGGAACTGCATATATCGATGTTTTTCTAAATGACAATAAAGTTTGTTTGACTTGACTTGACATTCAGCCCTTCGAGCTAGCACCTCCATTCAATATGATCATGGCTGATCATCCAACTCAGTATCCGTACCTGCCTTCTCTCCATACCCTCTGATCCCCTTAGCCACAAGGGCCACATCTAACTCCCTCTTAAATATAGCCAATGAACTGGCCTCAACTACCCTCTGTGGCAGAGAGTTCCAGAGACCCACCACTCTCCGTGTGAAAAAAGTCCTTCTCATCTCGGTCCTAAAGGATTTCCCCCTTATCCTTAAGCTGTGACCCCTTGTCCTGGACCTCCCCAACATCGGGAACAATCTTCCTACATCTAGCCTGTCCAACCCCTTAAGAATTTTGTAAGTTTCTAATAAGATCCCCTCTCAATCTCCTAAATTATAGAGAGTATAAACCGAGTCTATGCAGTCTTTCTTCATAAGACAGTCCTGACATCCCAGGAATCAGTCTGGTGAACCTTCTCTGCACTCCCTCTATGGCAATAACGTCCTTCTTCAGATTTGGAGATCAGAACTGTACGCAATACTCCAGGTGTGGTCTCACCAAGACCCTGTACAACTGCAGTAGAACCTCCCTGCTCCTATACTCAAATCCTTTTGCTATGAATGCTAACATACCATTGGCTTTCTTCACTGCTTGCTGTACCTGCATGCCTACTTTCAATGACTGGTGTACCATGACACCCAGATCACACTGCATCTCCCCTTTTCCTAATCGGCCACCATTTTGATAATAGTGTTTTCCTATTTTTGCCACCAAAGTGGATAACCTCACATTTATCCACATTATACTGCAGTATGGGTACAACGAAATGCAGTTTAGAATCAGTTCGTAGTAATTGCAATATAGAAATAAATACAGAATGCAGACAATTAGTGCAGGAGGAGGCCATTCAGCCCTTCGAGCCAGCACCACCATTCATTGTGATCATAAGAAGCCATCAATCTGGTGAACCTACACTGCATTGCCTCAATCACAAGGAATGTCCTTCCTCAAATAATTCGGAGACCTACACACTTATGGCCAATAAACTTACTTACTTAATTGGCTTGATAAAAAATGTGAAATTGTCCAAGTTGACGATATGCAGAGTGGTGCCCTGTCGACTACTATAATTGAGAAGGTAGGTTCAAGAAGGAACAAGTGGGACTAGTGTGGGGCCAAAGAGTCTGCTTCCACGCTGTGTAAGTCCATGACTTGGCGCCTCTCCTCATGGCCATCCACCATTGTTGTCCGCCGGCGCCTTCCCCGCCTAGGGGGGGAGGGGTCCCCACAATTCGCCAATCCGCCCACCCCCTCCAGTTTTGGCGCCTCTTTGAACGGCGGCGTCCGTCACCCGCCCCCCCTCCGCCCTGATCGACACCCTCCCCGACCAATAGCGAGCGTTCCCCAGGGGGGGGGCGGGCCGTCCGATTCCGACCAATAAGATTCAAACCGGTGGGCGGGACCAACGGGGTGGCCGATTGACGGCTGAAATCACCAATGGGGGGTCGGTTCGTTCCGGTGGGCGTTGACGGACGGACGGCCGGGCCAACCGGTGAGAGGGGCCGCCGAGTGACGCGCCGGCCGACCAATGGGGAGGCGGTGCTTTTGAAGACTCGGTGGGCGGGCTCTGCCGGGTGCGGGCCAATGGGGAGGAGGGAGGGGGAGCGGCGGCCAATGGGGGAGGCCGGGGGGCGGGACAAGCGGGCTGAGCGCCCAGTGTAATGGAGGCCGAGTAACTGAGGGAAGATAAAGGCTGTTTGTCCTTGGCTGCGGGAGGATAGAGAAGCGCTCCTTTCATTTTAAAACTACACACACATATATATATTTTTTAAGTTTTTATCCCCCCCCCCCCAAAACACCCCGCGTGTTTTGTTTTTTTAAAGTAGGGGAGAGAGGGAGAGAGAAAAAGGCAAAGCTGGAGAAAATGGACATGAAGAAAAGGATCAACCTGGAGCTGAGGAACAGGAGCCCTGGCGAGGTAGAGAGGTTTTATTGCACCTTTCAGCATCACCACATGTCACTGTGTTTGGGCCTTTCTTCCTCCCTTTTACCCCCACCCCCTGCAATAGCCAAACATCCCTTTTTAAATTTTTTTTAAAAAATTGGTATTTTATAATTGCTTTTGTATTTAAAAGAATAAAAGAGCAAAAAAAACAGGCTTCATTAGTTTAAACTTAAAAGACAAAAAAACAAGGCTTGATAGGTTTAAACTGAAAAGACCAAATAACCAGACTTGATTAGTTTAAACTTAAAATACCAAAAAAACAGACTTGATTAGTTTAAACTTAAAAAAACAAAAAAACAAGGCTTGATTAGTTTAAATTGAAAAGACCAAATAACCAGACTTGATTAGTTTAAACTTAAAAAAACAAAAAAACAAGGCTTGATTAGTTTAAACTGAAAAGACCAAATAACCAGACTTGATTAGTTTAAACTGAAAAGACCAAATAACCAGGCTTGATTAGTTTAAAAGTAAATGACCAAAAGAAAGGCTTGTTTAGTTTACACTTAAAAGACCAAATAACCAGACTTGATCAGTTTAAACTTAAAAGACCAAAGAAACAGACTTGATCAGTTTAAACTTAAAAGACTAAAGAAACAGACTTGATTAGTTTAAACTAAAAAGACCAAAAAAACAGACTTGATTAGTTTAAACTGAAAAGACCAAATAACCAGGCTTGATAAGTTTAAAAGTAAATGACCAAAAGAAAGGCTTGTTTAGTTTAAACTTAAAAGACCAAAGAAACAGACTTGATTAGTTTAAACTTAAAATACCAAAAAAACAGGCTTGATTAGTTTAAACTTAAAAGACCAAATAACCAGGCTTGATCAGTTTAAACTTAAAAGACCAAAGAAACAGACTTGATCAGTTTAAACTTAAAAGACTAAAGAAACAGGCTTGATTAGTTTAAACTAAAAAGACCAAAAAAACAGACTTGATTAGTTTAAACTGAAAAGACCAAATAACCAGGCTTGATTAGTTTAAAAGTAAATGACCAAAAGAAAGGCTTGTTTAGTTTAAACTTAAAAGACCAAAGAAACAGGCTTGAATAGTTTAAACTAAAAAAGACCAAAAAAACAGACTTGATCAGTTTAAACTGAAAAGACCAAATAACCAGGCTTGATTAGTTTAAACTTAAAAATCGCAAAAAAACTACAAAAAAACTTGCTTGATTAGTTTAAACTTAAAAGACTAAAAAAACAGGCTTAATTAGTTTAAACTTTCTTAATAATAGTCTTTTTTTCAATTGGGGGGGAAACTTACAGCTCTTTGCACATTTAGTCTTAACCTAAGTTTAAAATACTAAACAAACTTGAACTTGTATGTCTTTTAAAAAAAAACCCTCACAACCCAATTCCTAATTTCCTTTCAGACGCTTATGATTTAATTTATCTATAAATATTGGTTATGGCACTTTATAAATATTCTTGTTTTATTTATATGCTGTTTCACTCTTTCTGTTTGAAATAAAGAATTAAATAATCAATAATTAATAAATCTCACCCCCCCCTTTATACTTTTTAGAATTTGAATTATTTGTATTGTTGCTCTCAGATGTTGTATATATATATATATATATATATATATGGGTCACGTTTCTGCTGAGATAATTTAAAAATGTGCGGTTCAACATGTGCAATTCAGTGAAAAGGGTTTGAATGGTGCAAGCACAGATGAAATATGGCCTATCTTTCTTCGAACGGCGCTGAGTTTTTGTTTTGTACAAGTTTGTTGGAAGGCTCCAAAGATTATGTTCATAATTTAATCTTTAAGGATGCATGGCCTTGATTTACGTGGGTTTTTTTCCTCCAAATTATCCACATTGTTCATTTAAAGTTGTAACAAGAGAGATTGTTTTGGATGTAACTTTTTTTTCCCTTTAGGAGCAACTTTTATATAGAATTGTGATTCCAATTGCAAGGAACTAGAATATAACTTTGCATTAGGTGCAGAACTGGTTTGCTGCTACTGATTAACTTGCCTTGTGTTACCCATCTCTTCGGCCAATTCAAAGTAACAGGTTCAGACAATAGGTGCAGGAGTAGCCTGCACTGCCCTAACCCTAATGCACTGCCCTTCGAGCCAGCACCACCATTCAATGTGATCATGGCTGGCCATCCACAATCGGTACCCCGTTCCTGCCTTCTCCCCATATCCCCTGACTCCGCTATCTTTAAGAGCTCTATCTAACTCCTGAAAGCATCCAGAGAACCGCCCTCTGAGGTGGAGAATTCCACATACTCACAACTCTCTGTGTGAAAAAGTGTTTCCTCATCTCCGTTCTAAATGGATTACCCCTTATTCTTAAACTGTGTGGCCCCTGGTTCTGGACTCCCCCAACATCAGGAACATGTTTCCTGCCTCTATCGTGTCCAAACCCAATAATCTTATATGTTTCAATAAGATTTCTTCTCTACCTTCTAAATTCCAAAGTATACAAGCCCAGTCGCTCTATTCAATCAACAAACGACAGTCCTGCCATCCTGGGAGAAGATATGTACTTTCTTTACCAGCTTTTAACCCTCGTTTTTCAAAGGTTTCCTGAGTTCAAGATGCTTTGTAAATATGAGTTATTTTCTAAGTTGCCCACTCAACTGCTCTGAATGATCCTAATGGAAGATTGAGAACCTTCTGGGAAGTGAGGAATATTAGAACGACTTATTGAGTCTAGGATTATTACCGCCTTGTATGTGGGCGTCTTCACAACCGCCCCCTTGCTCTTACTTAGCACCACCTCGTGTGGAGAGATACAGAAAGCTGGAGTAACTCAGCGGGTCAGATAGCATCTCTGGAGAAAAGGAATATGTCATGTTACGAGTCAAAACTCTTCTTCAGAGCCAGAAGAAGGATCTAGACCCGAAACGTCGCCTATTCTTTTTCTCCAGAGATGTTGTCTGACCCACTGAGTTACTCCTGCTTTTGTGTCGATCTGGGGGGTGGGAGGAAACCGGAACTCCTGGAGAACGCCCACGAAGGTCATGGGGAGAACGTACAAACTCCATATTGAAAGCACCGTAGTCAGGATCGAACCCGGGCCTCTGGCACTATAAGGCAGCAAATCTACCGCTGTGCCACCCACATTTGCTTCAACTCGCTGGATTCCACCACAGCCCACTCACAAGGGACAATTTATAACAACCAATTATCGCACTGACCAGCTTGCCTTTGGTTCCAAGGCACTGGCAGTTAAAGCTGCGAAGGGCAGGATTAAGTTGCATGTGTTCAAGAATCCAATCTTCTGAAGAATGTCCTCGACCCGAAGCGTCACCCATTCCTTCTCTCCAGAGATGCTGCCTGTCCCGCTGAGTTACTCCAGCATTTCGTGTCTTGTCTTCCTTCGTCGGTAGGTGATGTTTCTGGTCGGGCATCTTCTTTCGACTGATTGCAGTAGAGAGAAGTTGGTACAGTGGTGCAGCGGTAGAGTTGTTGCCTTACTCCGCCAGAGACCCGGGTTTGATCCTGACCACTGGTGCTATCTGTACGGAGTTTATACGGTCTTCCCGTGACCGTGTGGGTTTCCTCCGGGTGCTCTGGTTTCCTCCAACACTCCAAAAGATGTAGAGGTTTGTAGGCTAATTGGCGCCGAAAAAATTGCAAATTGTCCCCAGTGTGTAGGATAGTGCTAGTGCATGGGGGCTATCACTAGTCGGCATTGATTCAGTGGGCCGAGGGGCGTTTCTACGCTGTATCATTAAACTTAGAGGTGGGGGGCAGTCTTGTGGTGTGACCAGAACTACGTACAATAATCCAAGGGTTTAAGAAGGAACTGCAGATGCTGGAAATATCGAAGGTAGACAAAAGTGCTGGAGAAGCTCAGCGGGTGCAGCAGCATCTATGGAGCGAAGGAAATGGGCAACGGTTCGGGCCAAAACCCTTCTTCAGACTACAATAATCCAAGAAGGGGGCGCAAAGTTCTGGAGTAATTTAACAGGTCAGGCAGCATCTTTACAGAACATGAATAGGGTCAGGACTCTTCTTCAGTTTGAACTTTAGTTTATTTTTTGTCATACGTCTGTAAGTCTCTCTGAAAATGTCGTGCCTAGGCCGGGTGAGGTGGCCGATCACGACCTCATTGGGATTTCTGCACTGATCGGCAGGTGGAATTTATCCCGTGCGGCCGGAGCTCTGGAACTCTGCCCCAGCTGGAGCCAGCAGATCCATTCCCGACTTTGCAGGGCCGTATCCCTAGAAGCTCTAGGAGCAGAATTAGACCATTCGGACCATCAAGTCTACTTGACCGTTCAATCATGGCTGATTGATCTTTCCCTTTCAACCTCATTCTCCCGCCTTCTCCGCATAACCTCTGACACCTGTACAAATCAAGAATCTATCAATTTCCACCATAAAAATATCCATTGAATTGATCAAGAGTTCAAGAAGGAACTGCAGAGGCTGGAAAATCAAAGGTAGACAAAAGTGCTGGAGAAACTCAACGGGTGAAGCAACATCTATGGAGCGAAGGAAATGGGCAATGTTTCGGGCCAAAACCCTTCTTCAGACTGATGCCGGGGGGGGGGGGGGGGGGAGGAAAAGAAAGGAAGAGGAGGAGCCAGATGGCTGAGGGAGAGCTGGGAAGGGGAGAAGACAGCAACGGCTACTGGAAATTGGAGAAGTCGAATTCAAGCCGCTGGGGTGCAGACTGCCCAAGCGGAATATGAGGTCCATTGAATTGACCTCCGCAGTCAACTGTGGCAATGAAATCCACCGAGTCACCACACTGACGAAAGAAATTCCTCCTTGTCTCCTTTCTAAAGGTACATCCTTTTATTCTGATGCTATGACCTCTGGTCCTAGACTCTTCCACGAGTGGAGGCAAGATCTCCACATCCACTCTATCCAAGTCTTTCGCTATTCGGCAAGTTTCAATGAGGCGGCTCCTCATCCTTCTAAACTCCAGCCAGTAGAGAGGCCCATGCCGTCAAACGCTCATCAGATGAAAGAGTTCCACCAGCTGAGAAGCCACCAGTCCAACACCTCCAGCCACTTGCTGGATTAACTCAGCGGGGCAGACAGCATCTCTGGATAGAATGAATGGGTGACGATTCGGGTCGAGACCCTTCTTCAGACTGAGAGTCAGGGGAGAGGGAGGCACAGATATGTAAAAACGAGACGTCTAAGAGGACGAAGACCAAGGTAAATGTAGAATCGATCATTGCTACCTAAGGGAAGGTGACAATGAAGCATACAGAGATAACATTTAATCAGGGCAGTCAGACTGGTTGGAGAATTAGGATGGGGGAGGGATGATGTCTCGGTTTCTCACCATACCCTTTTATATCTCCCACTCGCCTGACTCTCAGTCTGAAGGGTCTTGACCCAAAGCGTCCCCCATTCCTTCTTTCCAGAGATGCTGCCTGTCCAACTGAGTTACTCCAGCACTTTGTGTCTATCTTCGGTGTAAACCAGCATCTGCAGTTCCTTCCGACACCTCCAACCACTTCACCAGCAGAGATAGAGGAGCCCTATCAGATACTTGCGATGCACCCTGCATCAATTTACCGGGAGTTCCACTTTGAATCCCTAAAAGTCTGTCGGAAGAAGCCAGATTACTAGTCAGCAGTTTAACTGTTGTTTTGGTGGGTAACCTTGCAAGTTAAATCGTCCTTGCTTGTAATTCCGGGCTTCTGTTACATATTGTCCACCCTGTATCAGATTTTAATGCTTCTAATGTCAGCGCATTTAATATCTGTGAACACTATTTAGTTTAGAGATACAGCACGGAAACAGGCCCTTTGGCCCGCCGAGTCCGTGCCGACCAGCGATCCCCGCATGCTAACACTGTCCTGCATACACGAGGAACAATTTACAATTTTATCAAAGCCAATTAACCTACAAATCTGTATGTCTTTGGAGTGTGGGAGAAAACTGGAATACCCGGAGGAAACCCATGGGGAGAACGTGCAAAATCCGTGCAGACAGCATCGTAGTCATGATCGAGTCTGAGTCTCTGGCGCTGTGAGGCAGCAACTGTACCTCTCCGCCACCGTGCTGCACAATCCTTGAATAACTCAGCGGGCCAGGCAGCATCACTGGAGGACATCCCGTCCCATCTCCCGTAACCCCATCGCATTACTCTTCCCTGCCTCACCAACTCGACCTTCCTTGTGAAGCTGGTTCTTTTCCCAGCTCTGCAAGATTCACCAGCGTTAGGGGAGGCTGGAGTAGCTCGATGTGTCATGCAACATCTGTGGAGGGAATGGACAGACAACATTTTAAGTCGGGAGCCTCTCCATGTCCTCCAGAGATACTATCTGGCCCATTGAGTTACTCCAGCACTTTGTATTTCGAGTTTAGGGATATACCATAGAAACAGGTCCTTCGGCCTACCAGCGATCCATTAGGTCAGGTAGAGTTGCCTTGCAGAGCTGGAGACCCAGGTGCAGTTTAGTTTATTGTCTTAAACAGTTTATTTAGTTTAGTTTGGGAAGGAACTGCAGATGCTGGAAAAATCGAAGGTAGACAAAAAATGCTGGAGGAACTCAGCGGGTGAGACAGGTGACGTTTCGGGTCTCGACCCTCTGGAAACTCAGCAGGTGAGGCGGCATCTATGGAGCGAAGGAGTAGGTGACCTTCGGGTCTCGACCTGAAATGTCACCTATTCCTTCGCTCCATAGATGCTGCCTCACCCGCTGTTTAGTTTCGTTCGATCCTGACAATGGGTGCAGTCTGTATTGCGTTTGTACGTTCTCCGGTGACCACATGGGTTTTCTCCGGGTGCTCTGGCTTCCTCCCACACTCCAAAGACGTACATGTTTGTAAGCTCATAAGTTCTATGAGCAGAATTAGGCCATTTGGCTCATCAAGTCTACTCTGCCATCCAATCACACCAGATCTATCTTTCCCTCTCATCCCCATTCTCCTGCCATTGGTTAATTGTCCCTAGCGTACGATAGTGCTAGTGTACGGGGTGATCGCTAGTCAATAGACAATAGGTGCACGAGTAGGCCATTTGGCCCATCGAGCCAGCACCACCATTCAATGTGATCATGGCTGATCATCCCGAAACCAGTACCCCGTTCCTGCCTTCTCCCCATATCCCATGACTCTGCTATTTTTAAGAACCCTATCTAGCTCTCTCTTGAAAGCATCCAGAGAACCTGCCTCCATCGCCCTCTGAGGCAGGGAATTCCACAGACTCGCCACTCTCTGTGAGGAAAAAGTGTTGGCGCGGACTAGATGGGCAGAAGTGCCTGTTACCATGCTGTATCTCGAAAGTCTAAATCCCTTTGTATTGTTTAGTCTCTGTGACCAGGGTGGGAAGCAGCAAACCTTGGCACTTAAGGCGGCCACGTCACCTTGAGCTATTAGTCACGTATCGGTGCAATGCCACTGCTATGTGGGGTTTTGTGAAGAAAAAAACCCAGCTTTTTCTTTTATCCTGCTTTTTTGAATCTGCTGGATCTATGATTTTAGTCAGTACGTACAGGAAACATCGGTTGCCATCGACTTTCTGCTACTGCATCAGCTTTCTTCCTCAACGGGTGGGTGGAAGGATGACAAAGAATTCTAAGAAGGCAAGGCTATGTATGCATTGAGGAAGGGGATGAATTCTATAGTCATAGAGCAAGTTGTGCCCTTTGCCCCAACGATGACAAAGATGTCCCATCTACACTTGTCCCACCTGCCCACGTTTGGCCCACTTCAGTCTAAACCTTTCCTAGCCATGTACCTGTCCAAATGACTATTCTCCCCTCTCCCATCAGAGGGCGGTGGAGGCCGGTTCTCTGGATACTTTCAAGAAAGAGCTAGATGGGGCTCTTAAAGATAGCGGAGTCAGGAGATATGGGGAGAAGGCAGGAACGGGGTACTGATTGGGGCTGATCAGCGGTGCTGGCTCAAAGGGCCGAATGGCCTACTCCTCCACCTCTTGTCTATTGTCAAAAGGTACAGAAGTGTGAAAACGCACACCTCCAGATTCAGGGACCGTTTCCTCCCAGATGTTATCAGGCAACTGAATCATCCTGCCACAACAAGAGAGCGGTCCTAAACTACTATCTACCTCTTTTGCAACCCTCGGACTATCGTTGATTGGACTTTACCTTGCATACTGGCTGATTCTTTAAGACTCTGCATAAATGCTCTACCTATTCAACTATGATCTCCTATCATTCTGCGCTCCAAGGAAATAAAGTCCTAGCCTGCCCAACCTCTCTCTGTAGTTCAGGCCCTCAAGTCTGTTCATTCTCCGCATAACCTGCATGGGTTTTCTCCAGGAGCTCTAGTTTCTTCCTGCACCCGGAGATAACCCACGCGGTGACAGGGAGAACGTACAAACTCCGTACAAGCAGCACCCGTAATCGGGATCGACCCCGGATCTATACCGCCACTCTCCTGTTGCCCCACCGTGCCATTTTACTCCCGTTTCCAACATCTGCGGTTCTTCATGGCTGCACGAAGGTCTTGTTCCTCATTGCCTTTCCTGTGTGGCTAACAGCAGGGAGTTTCCTGTGGTTCTATGACCTTTCCCTTCACATCCACAAGAGCAAGGAGGAGTGAATCCAGCTCCCCCTGTCCCCTCTCACCCACAAGATCTCGATCAGCGACCGTTGTCATAATGTCCCATTCCTTCTCTCCAGAGATGCTGCCTGTCCCGCTGAGTTACTCCAGCATTTTGTCTGCCGTCATTGTTATAACGGAGTCAGCGGATAGTCGCCAATGATGAGATTGCGAAGATCGCAAGGATTGCGTGCAGAAACAAAAAACGTTGACGCACACAAGGACACAAAGTGTTGGTGCAACTCAGCGGGTCAGGCAGCATCTTCTGCACTGGTGAGTGAGGCAAGACAGTGCCTTTACCACCTCCGGCAGCTGAGGAAATTGAGAGTCTCTCTGAGGATCCTTCAGTGCTTCTACTCTGGGGCTGTAGAAAGCATCTTGTCCGGCAACATCACACTCTGGTTTGGGAACTGCTCTTCCCAGGACAAGAATGCTCTGCAGAGAGTAGTGCGCTCGGCAGAACGCGCTATGGGAACTACACTCGCCCCCCCCCCCCCCTGCAGGACCTATACACCAGGAGGTGCAGATCCAGAGCCGGCAACATTATGGGGGACCCCTTCCACCCCAGCAACGGACTGTTCCAGCTGCTACGGTCAGGCAAACGCCTCCGCTGTCACGCTGGGAACATAGAGAGGATGAGACTGAATTTATTTCCACAGGCCGTCAGGACTGTAAACTCTTATCTCACCAGGGAGTAATTTACTGTTGTGCTGTGTCTTTTTAAAATTGCTGTTTTTTTCTATTATATAAATACAGATTCTATTCTGTTCTATAGTTTTTTGCATCGCCACTTTCATTTCACTGCACGTCTGGTATGTGTATGTGACAAATAAAGTTGACTTGGAGAACATGGATGGGTGGTGCTTCAGGTCTGCTCGTTGGAGGGGGAGGGAGAAGAAAGGGGGAGAGGCAGGCCAAAGCCTGGCAGGTAATATGTCCAAAGATAGACACAATAAGCTGGAGTGACTCTGTGGCTCAGCCAAAAGGACAAGGTGACGTTAACGAGTCAGTCCAAGGGTCTCGACTCGAAACATCACCTATTCCTCTTTTCCAAAGATGCTGTCTCACCCGCTGAGTTACTCCACCTTTTTGTATCTTATCTTCCCATGTATTATCAGGCAACTGAACCCTCCTACCACAACCGGAGAGCAGTCCTGAGCTGCTCTCCACCTCATTGGTGACCCTCGGACCATCTTTGATCGGACTTTGGTAGACAAATATGCTGGAGAAACTCAGTGGGTGAGGCAGCATCTATGGAGCGAAGGAAATAGGCGACGTTTCGTGCCGAAGCCCTGCTTTGATCGGACTTTACTGGCTTTACCTTGCACTAAAAGTAATCCCTTTATCATATATATCTGTACACTGTGAATGGCTGGATTGTAATCATGTATTGTCTCCCCCCGCCGCCGCTATTCCAGGTTGCGGAGCTAGTAATCGACAACTGCCGCAGCAGTGAAGGGGAGATCGACGGCTTCAGTGACGGGTTCAAGGAGCTGGAGTACCTCAGTATGATCAACGTCGGGCTCAAGTCTCTCTCCAAGCTCCCCAACCTCCACAAGCTGCTAAAGGTGAGCTCTGGCGACTGCGGGTTACCATGGGGGGGGGTGAGGAGGGAGGTGAAGCGGAGGCTGTGGCTCTGGTCCAGAGCTGAGGATAGTGGGTTTATGTTTGGAGATTCCATCGGCCCACCGAGTCAACACCCACCACCAGCCTCCCGTTCACACCAGTTGTGTGTTATCCCTCTTTTGCATCCACTCCCTGCACGCTAGGTAGACTAAAATGCTGGAGAATCTCAGCAGGTGAGGTAGCAGAGTCGGGGGATGTGGGGAGACGGCAGGAACGGGGTTCCGATTGGGGATGATCAGCCATGATCACATTGAATGGCGGTGCTGGCTCGAAGGGCCGAATGGCCTACTCCGGCACCTATTTCCTTTTGTCATCTATGGAGCGAAGGAATGGGTGACGTTTCGGGTCGAGACCCTTCTTCAGACTGGTGTGGGGAGGGGGTGGGAAGAAGATAGGAAGAGGTGCAGACAGTGGACTGTGGGAGAGCTGGGCCGGGGAGGGGAAAGAGGGAGACAGCGAGGGCAACCTGAAATTGGAGAAGTCAATGTTCATACCGCTGGGGTGTAAACTAGATTCAAGAGGCATTTGTTGTCACATGCGCCAATTGGTACAGTGACATTTGGGGTCACCGTACAGCCATACGAATAGGAAAGAAGAAAAAAAAGACACGGAACACGATAGACTACCCAAGTGAAATATGAGGTCCTCCAATTTATGGTGGGACTCACTCTGGCCATGGAGGAGGCCCAGGACAGAATGGTTTTGATTTTACAGAGGCCCAGTTCACCGTCAAATGTGCAGGTCTTTGGTGTCTGGGTGGAAGCCGGAGCACCTGGGGAAAACCCACACAGTCGGGCAGAGAGCATGCAAATGCCACACAGACAGCACCAGAGGTCAGGGTTTAGTTTAGGTTTGAGGTACAGCGTGGAAACTGGTCCTTTGGCCCAGGCAGTCCGCGCTGTTCACACTAGTTTCATTCAATGCTCGAGTGACAGTTTACAGAAGTCAGTTGACCTACACACCTCTATGTCTTTGGCATGTTGGAGGAAACCGGAGCATCCGGAGAAAGCCCACGCGGTCACGGGGAGAACGTACCAGAGGATGTAGTTGAGGCAGGGACTATCGCTACGTTTAAGAAACAGTGAGGCGGGTACATGGATAGGAAAGATTTGGACAGTTATGGGCCAAACACAGGCATGTAGCTGGGACATGTTGGGCTGAAGTGTGTCGGCTGGAATGCAGAGGTTTAAATCGAAGATAGGCACAAAAAGCTCCAGCATCTCTGGTGAGAAGGAATGGGTAACGTTTCGGGGCGAAGCTCTTCGGGCTGCGTCTGAAGAAGGGTCTCGACCCGAAACGTCACCCATTCCTTCTCTCCAGAGATGCCGCCTGTCCCGCTGAGTTACTCCAGTTTTTTGTGTTGTAAGTTGGGCTGAAGGGCCTGTGTGACTCTTGACTCTAACCTTCCCCCATCATGTCTCCTTTCTTCCACAGCTGGAGCTGAGTGATAACGCCATCTCGGGAGGGCTGGAGATGCTCACGGAGAAGTGTCCCAACCTTGTATACCTCAACCTCAGCAGCAATAAAATAAAGGAGTACAGCACAGTGGAGCCGCTGGTAGGTGACCAGTGTGGATATCTGCCTGTGTCTCCACCATACCGTGCCCCCCATGTCCAGCAACGGAAGGACCCTAGTCTGTGGCCCTCCCCCACCGAGCCTTGGCTTTGGCTGCACCGAGCTTCAGCGCGTACACCTGCCGTCTGCAGCGGGCCAGTCGGCAACGTTCCCCGACGGACATCTCGCTCCGCTGGGTGGTCAACAGCGATCGGGCAGACGGTTACATGGAAAATAGACCATTCAGAGCTGCACTTCAAATCCCTCTCCCATTCTGAATCTGACCTTTCTGTCCTGGGCCTCCTCCATGGCCAGAGGGAGTCACACACAGTTTTTCACACAGAGAGTGGTGGGTCTCTGGAACTCTCTGCCACAGAGGGTAGTTGAGGCCAGTTCATTGGCTATATTTAAGACCCTTGTGGCTAAGGGGATCAGAGGGTATGGAGAGAAGGCAGGTACGTATGATCAGCTATGATCATATTGAATGGCGGTGCAGGCTCGAAGGGCCGAATGCCCTACTCCTGCACCTAATTTCTATGTTTCTATGAACCCCACCACAAATTGGAGGAATTGGAGTGAATTCCACTTATTTGCAACCCTCTGTGTGAAAATGTTTTTCCTCATCTCCGTTCTAAAAGGCCTACCCCTTATTCTTAAACTGTGGTCCCTGGTTCTGGACTCCCCCAACATGTTTCCTGCCTCTAGCGTGGCCAAACCTTAATAATCTTATATGTTTCTATAAGATCCCCTCTCATCCCTCTAAATTCCAGAGTATACAAGCCCAGCCGCTCCATTCTCTCAACATAATCTATCTGCCTTCCTTCAATTGCAGAAAAACCTGACGCATTTGAAGAGCCTGGACCTGTACAACTGTGACATCTCCAACCCCAATGACTACAGGGAGAGCATCTTCAAGCTTCTCCCCCACATCACCTACCTGGACGGCTTTGACCGGGATGACCAGGAGGCTCCGGAGTCTGATGATGAGGGTAAGCAAAGTTCCTCTTAACATTGAATGATGGGGGGGGAAGGGGGAGGCTAGTACCTAGCACGGGAGAACCAGCATGAGTGGCGGGGGGAGAACAAAGGAGTACCCAGTGTGGGATACTTTGTCGGTGTGCTTTATGTGGCGCCTCTTTGCATACCTCGAGTCGACACGATACGATCAGTCGCATATGACAAAGTATTCCTTCATTCTTTCTCGAACCGTGCCGTAAAAGTGGATCCGAGTCTGATTGGGTCATGATACATGATAAAGGGAATAAGGTGAATAACATTTAGTGCAAGGTAAAGTCTGATCAAAGAGAGACCAAAGGTCTCCAATGAGGTAGATAGTCCCAGCTTCCCCAGCCTCTCCCTGTATCTCAGTCCCTGGAGATGAGAGTCCTCTTTCTCCTGACGTTTTAATTGGGAGCAGGGATCGTTTGAACTATTGTGACGCTTCTCTTCCGCAGACGAAGACGAGGAAGATGAAGACGAGGCGGCGGCAGCGGGAGGCTACTACGACGAAGATGATGATGATGAGGGAAGATGATGATGATGAGGAAGACGAGGAGGACGAGGAAGATGAGGAGGAGGATGAAGACGAACAGGAGGAAGTGGAGGAGGTCGGACTATCCTACCTCCTAAAGGAAGAAATTCAGGTTGGTCTCCGGTCCCTGGTGGCGAAAACATGGAGCCCGGTGTCCGTGCACCAACACGGGATGGGAACGGGACCTGGGGCCCCTCCGATTCACCCACCAGATCATGAGGAGAATAGATGAATTCATGAGGGGGGAATAGATTGAGTGACTTCACGAGGGGAAAGGATGGGGTGAATTCATGAGGGGAATAGATGGGGTAAATTCATGAGAATAGATGGAGTGAATTCACGACGGGACTAGATAGAATTCATGAGGGGAATAGATGGGAGTGAATTTGCGAGGGGGTTAGATAGAGTAAATGAATGCATATTGGGGAATAGAAAGGATGAGGTGAATAGGTAGGTTGAATCCTTGAGGGGATTAGATAGATGGAGGTGGGGTGAAAAGCTTTTGCTACCCAGTCAGCTAAATGATTACATTCATGAGCACAATCGAGCCGTTTCCAGTGGATAGGTACGTGATAAGGAAATAGCGTTCCATTCACCGTTAAGCCAGCAAAGTCCGATCAAGGATAGCCCGAGGGTCACCAATGAGGTAGAGGGGAGGTCACTTTACCGACGCTGAACCTGTAAAAGGCACCTCGCAAGTGCGTACGTTCTTTCCCCCCACCAGGATGATGAAGATGATGATGATTATGTTCACGAAGGGGAGGAGGGAGAAGCAGGAGAAAAGGGTGAGTGTTGACGTCTATTGAAACTATGTTTTAGAACTATACATGAGATGCGTTTTAAAACTCTGTACAAGGTGTATATATACGTGTGTCTTTTAAAACCATAACGTGATTTTTTAAACTATATATAGGATGTGTTTTTGAAACTCTAGTTTTTTTAACTATATAGGATGTTAGTTCTCTTAAACTATATTTCTAACTATATATGTTAAAGCATTATACAGCGTTTTAAATGTTATATATGCTGCGTAAATATACAGGGTGTTTTAAAACCATGTGTGTGTATATCCATACATACATACACACATATTTTTAACCAGAGGTTGATAGGTTCTTGATTAGTCCGGGTGTCAGGGGTGGCGTGGCGATGGCAGGAGAATGGGCTTGAGAGGGAAAGATAGATCGGCCATGATCAAATGGCGGAGTGGACTTGATGTGCTGAATGGCCTAATTCTGCTCCTGTATCATGTGCTCTTGTGGTTCATGCCTGCTCTGAGCTTAGAAACATAGAAAATAGGTGCAGGAGGAGGCCATTCATTGTGATCATGGCTGATCATCCCCTATCAATAACCCGTGCCTGCCTTCTTCCCATATCCCTTGTCTCCACTAGCCCCTAGAGCTCTATCTAACTCTCTTAAATCCATCCAGTGATTTGGCCTCCACTGCCCTCTGGCAGGGAATTCCACAAATTCACAGCTCTCTGGTTGAAAACGTTTTTTTTTTTTCTCACCTCGGTCTTAAATGGCCTCTCCTTTATTCTAAGACTGTGGCCCCTGGTTCTGGACTCGCCCAACATTGGGAACATTTTTCCTGCATCTAGCTTGTCCAGTCCTTTTATAATTTTATGTTTCTATAAGATCCTCCCCCCTCATCCCTCTAAACTCCAGTGAATACAAGCCTAGTCTTTTCAATCTTTCCTCATATGACAGTCCAGCCATCCCAGGGATCAATCTCGTGAGCCTACGCTGCACTGCCTCAATCACAAGGATGTCCTACCTCAAATTAGGAGACCAAAACTGTGCACTTACCTGGCGTCGCTTCTTGCTTGACCTAACGTTGCGTTTCCTTTTTTTCTTTTTCTTTTTTCTCCCTTCTACCAAAGACGCAGCGGCTCAGGGTCAGAAACGGAAACGAGAAGCGGATGACGAGGGAGATGAAGACGAGTAGTTCCCCCCCTTACCTCCACCCCCAGGGGCGTGACCAAACTCCTGATTTACCGCAATACATTGTCGTAACATATTTGCTATGGTTTGGATGGAAGCTGTCGCGATTGGAGTTGAAGGGGGAGAGGAAAAGGGGAATAACCTGGGATTGTTGGGGGGGGGGGGGGGGAATAATTTTGTACTTTAAAAAAAAACAAAAAAAAGATCATTCCAATTCTCCCCACTGTCCTAGATTCATTTGTATAGTTTCCCCCACCCCCCCAATGCCGTTCTACGGAGCTGGAGTAACTCAGCAGGTCGGGCAGCATCTCTGGAGAACATGGATAGGCAAAATTTTGGGTTGAAATTCTTCGGTCCGAAGAAGGGTCCCCGACCGGATCCTCGTCCTTCAGAGATGCTGCCTGAACCGCTGGGTTACTCCAGCAGTTTGTGTCCTTTTTTTTGGTAAATCGGCATCTGCCGTTCCATGTTTCTGCCTTTTTCTAAACTGCCCTGATTGTAACTGGTAGACAAAAATGCTGGAGGAACTCAGCGGGTGAGACAGCATCTATGGAGCGAAGGAAAGGGGCGACGTTTCGGGTGGAGGCCTTCATCAGACCGAGTCTGATGAATGTTCTCGACCCGAAACGTCGCCTATTTCCTTCGCTCCATGGATGCTGCCTCACCCGCTGAGTTTCTCCAGCATTTTTGTCTACCTTCCATTTTCTAGCATCTGCAGTTCCTTCTTAAACTGATTGTTCCTGATATCGCCATTCGATCAAAGTGCACCCAATAGTCCCAAGTGAAAATCCAAAGCTCAAGGAGACAGAATTCGGGGAAGCGGAGGGGCGGTGAAGAGAAAATTTTAAAGCACGACATGCCTGCTTAATTTCCCTTTACAATTCCTGTCTGCATTTACAATGTAAACGCGTCACGCTGCAGTTACCCCTCCCAGTCAGGAGAGGCACTGCAGCACACCACTGGCAGCAGAACCCCTCACACTGGTACATCATGCCAATATAAATGGTTGGGGTTTACAGTAAAGTTAGTCTACACACTTTTTCTCCCAATTTTTTTTTTTCTCTCCTCAATTGGGTTTTTATTCTTCTCCCCCCCCCCCCCCCCCTTCTATTCCCTAGGTGGAACTGCAGGCAAAACCCTCCAAATCCCAGCGAGCTAGTATTTTGGATAGCCAGACCCCCTGTTTAAATCCCTTTCCCAGCAGATCCTGTCTGTGGATACTTGACATGTTTTTAATTTTTTTTCCTCTTGGGGGTGAGAATCCGAATCCCCTGGCCCTATTTCCGGGTGGTGTCCAACCTGGTGCGAGTGGCATTGATGGCCATTTGTCTCGGTGTCCATGCTTTGGGTTAGACAGTAACAGCAGCGGCTGACTAAAAAGAGACGTACAAAATGCTGGAGTAACTCAGCGGTAGAGTTGCGGCGTTACAGCGCCAGGTTCGGTCCAGACTACGGACGCTGGCTGTGCGGAATTTCATACGTCCTCCCCGTGACCGTGTGGGTTTCCTCCGGGTGCTCTGGTTTCTTGCCACACTCCAAAGGCGTGCATGTTCGTAGGTTAATTTGGCTCTGGTTAAATATTGCAGATTGTCCGTTGTGTGTGTGTGTGTGTGTGTGGAATGGTACTAGTGTACAAGGATCGCAGGTCGGCACGGACTCGGTGGGCCGAAGGGCCTGTTTCCGCTCGGTGTCTCTCATCTGAAGGTCAGGCAGCATCCATGGAGAAAACGGGCAAGTGACAGGCAAGAATCCTGAAGAACAAGTCTTTACCCAAGACGTCACCTATCCATGTTCTCCAGAGATGCTGCCTGACTCACTGAGTTACTCCAGCACTTTGTGTCACTTTGTCTATTAACCAGCATTTGCAGTTCTTTGTCCCTGCAAGGAACTAAAGATGCTGGTTTACAAAAAAATGAAGACAATGCTGGTGTAACCCGGAGGGTGAGGCAGCATCTTACTTCACTTGGATACTGGTTTAGTTGAGAGATACAGCGCGGAATTAGGCCCTTCGGCCCATCGAGTCCGCACCGACCAGCGATCCTCGCACAATAACACTATCCTGCGCGCACACACACACACACACACTGGGGACAATTTACTTTTTTTTTGCACCAAGCCAATTAACCTACAAATCTGTACGTATGTCTTCAGAGTGTGGGGGGGGGACCGCAGATCTCGGAGAAAACCTACGCAGGTCACAGGGAGAACGTACAGACAAGCACCCGTCGTCAGGATCGAACCCAGGTCTCTGGTGCCGTAAGGCAGCAGCTCTACCACGTCACCACGGGTTACCCGAGTTACGCTTGATGTTTTGTGTCTTGTGTATTAATGTAAGCCAGCATTTGCAATTCCTTCTTATTACAGCTGACTGAAGGGGGAGGGTTGTGTGCTTCACTGCTGGTGGTCTGGCTCATTGTTCATGACCCTTCATGCTTCCCAGTGGATTATTATCTGACTTGTCCAATTCCATTACATGCCAGAGTGAGCACCCTGGGAGGATGGAGGAAGAATGTGATAGGGGCAGAATTGGGCCATTTGGCCCATCTAGTCTACCCCGCCATTCAATCATGGCTGATCTATCTCCCCCTCCTAACACCATTCTCCTGCCTTCTCCCCGTAACCCCTTGAAAGGGTGGTGCAACCTTCGACTGCAAACAATAGACAATAGGTGCAGGAGTAGGCCCTTCGAGCCAGCACCGCCATTCAATGTGATCATGGTTGATCATCCCCAATCAGTACCCGTTCCTGCCTTCTCCCCATATCCCCTGACTCCGCTATTTTTAAGAGCCCTATCTAGCTCTCTCTTGAAAGCATCCAGAGAACCTGCCTCCACCGCCCTCTGAGGCAGAGAATTCCACAGACTCGCCACTCTCTGTGAGAAAAAGTGTTTCCTCGTCTCCATTCTAAATTGCTTTAGCCCATTATTTGCTTTCAGGACCCCGGTTTAAGACATTTAAGGTGCGGCTGGCTGTAACCTTTTAAATTTTTTTTCCACAACCAAGTGCTGCCACCGTAGTTGGCTCCTGACCTCCTTCGACTCCAATTGAAAATCGCATCTTTAACCTGTTGTCGAGAAATTCCTCTACAGATGTCGACAGTTGTCCGCGTGTCGGGGTGGGTTTTGTATTCGTAGATCTTGTGGGGCTTTTGTTTTGTAGCTAATACCTTACACACAGAAGAAAAAAAAAGAACACACGAGCGCTGTTGGAATTAGTCGCGGGACGAAGGGTTGCTCCTGTGAATCAAGATGAAGAATTTTCGAGCGATATTTCTTGCCTTTGACGAAGGAATCCTGCAGTCTTCATGCTCTAATATTTTGTACCAAGGCCACCAACGCTGTTGTTTTTTTTTTTAAATGATGTTCTCCCTCGATTGTGGTGTTACCGGGGCAGACGCGCTGTTTATCGGCTGTGACCCAAATGCTGGAATAAAATTGTTACATTTCCCCTTCCCATCACTCCCCGTCTCCCAACCCCGCCACCACCCTAATACAAGGCAGTGCTGGAGCAACTCGACACGTCAGGCAGCCTCGCCGGAGAAGAAGGGCGGGTGTCCTTTTGGGTCGGAACCGAAACTTGTGTGTGCGCTCCAGAGATGAGGTGGCGCAGCGGGTAGAGCCACTGCCTCTCGGAGCCGGAGACCCTGGTTAGATCCTGTCCTCTGGTGCTGTCCGTGCAGAGTTTGCACCCTCTCCCTGTTTATCCTGTGGGTTTCCTCCCACATCCCAAAGACTTGTGGGTTTTGATGGTTAATTGGCCCTCTGTAAATTGCCCCCTGTTATGTAGGGAGCGGGATAACGCGGGGCTGGTGTGAATGGATGAGCGGTTGTTGGCATGGACTCGGTACGTCCCACGCTGTAGCTGAGATGCTGCCTGACCTGCCGTGCTACTCCAGCACTTTGTGTCCTTTCGTGCATTAATCGCCATCTGCAGTTATTTGTTTCCACGAGGAACTGAAGATGCTGGCTTTTACAAAGAAAGCCAAAAGTGCTGGAGTAACTTTGCGTGGATTTGGGATGGGGGAGGGGGGGGGGGTGTCAGGCAGCATCCCTGAAGAACATGGATAGGTGACGTTTGGGGGGGGGGGTCCAGACCCTTCTTCACTTTGGTCCACTCACCTAACCATGTTCTCCGCTGATGCTGCCTGACTCGCTGAGTTACTCCAGTACGTTGCATCTTCAGTTCCTTACATCTGAGCCGCTGCCCTCCCCATCTTTGACCCGATTTGGGGCGTCTCTGGCCTGGGTCAAGTCATTCTCCATTGCCTCCCCCCGCCCTATCTTTAACAACCCCCCCCCCCCCCCCCCCCAGAACTTAATTCCAACAGCGCTCCAAACAGTGACACTCCGTTTTTAAAAGAGGATACTTTGTAAATAATCTGTTTGGTCGCCTTTTTAAGGAGAGATAAAGTCCCCCCCTCCCCTTGTCCCTCTTTTGTGTTTAAATTGTTTTTGGAAGAATAGTTTTTTTTATTATTTTGGTTTTAGGATATACTGTATTTGGATGAAGCCATGGTAGAATTTTTAAATTTGGAATAATGAATTTGAAGCATTGCTTCTGCCTATTATAATCTCAACCCAGTGACTGCAGTGGTCTCTGAATATTTCTCCGGGGATATTCCCAGGACATACATTTGCTTGCGTGAGCGTCGTCGTCGTCCCCCCCCCCCCACCCCCGGGTTTCTTAGCAGAGGCTAGAGTTACCAGCCACCCTGGCGGGTAATTTTGATTATAACCCGACAAGAACTAATTTGTGAAATAGGTTTTTCTCTTTGGTGTGTGTGGGAGTGAGCTGCGCCAATGTGTTCTAAGTTTATAATTCTCTTGCCTCGCCCCCTCCCAAATGTGACCAGCTGACCTTGCCCCCCCCCCCCCCCCCCCCCCCCCGTGTTCAGTTGTTGCCGGGGGGGTGGGGAGAGAGATGTGGGGTCGTGACTTCTAACCGTGAAATTTGCGCCTCCTGGGAACAGCTCTGGGTTTTATTTTGTGCTGTAAACTTAATGCTGTTTTTGTTTATATATAAATTGAAAAGTTGCACAAAATAAAAGTTCCAAATGTTTCAGTAAAGCTTCTCGCTGGTGTGGAGTGAGTGAGGTGTGTGGTGTTGAGTACGTGGGGCAGAGAAGCATAGAAACATCGAAAAATAGGTGCAGGAGGAGGCCATTCGGCCCCATCAAGTCCACTCTGCCACTCAATCTAGGGAGAGTCTAGGACCAGAGGGCACAGCCTCAGAGTTAGAGGACGTTCCTTTAGGAAGGAGATAGAAAATAGGTGCAGGTGGAGGCCATTTAGCCCTGCAAGCCAGTACCGCCATTCATTACGATCATGGCTGATCGTCCCCCATCAATAACCCGTGCCTGCCTTCTCCCCATATCCCTTGATTCCACTAGCCCCTAGAGCTCGATCTAACTCCCTCTTAAATCCACCCAGTGATTTGGCCTCCACTGCCCTCTGTGGCAGGGAATTCCACAAATTCACAACTCTCTGGGTGAAAAAGTTTTTTTAAATTCTCACCTCAGTCTTAAATGACCTCCCCTTTATTCTAAGGCTGTGTGGCCCCTGGTTCTGGACTCGCCCAACATTGGGAACATTTTTCCTGCATCTAACTTGTCCAGTCCTTTTATGATGTTATATGTTTCTATAAGATTCCCCCTCATCCTTCTAAACTCTAGTGACTACAAGCCTAGTCTTTTCAATCTTTCCTCATATGACAGTCCCGCCATCCCAGGGATCAAGGACCAGGGGCGATATGGATGAGTCACTGCCTTTCAACGCCAGAGACCCGGGTTCGATCCTGACCACGGTGCTCTGTACGTAGAGATACAGTGTGGAAACAGGCCCTTTGGCCCACCGGCTCTGCGCCGATCAGCGATCCTCGCTATCCTACACCCACCAGGGACAATTTTTACATTTAACAAGCCAATTAACCTACAAGCCTGTACGTCTTTGGAGCGTGGGAGGAAACCGAAGATCTCAGAGAAAACCCATGGGGAGAACGTACAAACTCCGTACAGACAGCACCTGTAGTCCGAAGACATACAGGTTTGCAGGTAATTTGACTGAGTATGAATGTGAGTTGTCCCTAGTGCGTGTAGGGTAGTGTTAGCGTGCGGGGATTACTGGTCGGTGCGGACTTGGTGGGCTGGTATTCACTGAGATTAGTACAAAGCATTGTCATTTATTTAAAAAAATCCCAAGGCATAATATATAAAATTACATGTAGGCAAGGCCAGCAACATAATCAAGGACGAGTCGCACCCCGGCCACTCCCTCTTCTCCCCTCTCCCATCAGGCAAAAGGTATAGAAGTGTGAAAATGCACTCCTCCAGGTTCGATCCTTTCAGGTTCGGCAGAGGTTCATTTGCGCCTCCACCAACCTCATCTACTGTATCCGTTGTTCAAAGTGTGGACTCGTACATCGGTGGGACCAAACGCGGGATGGGCGATCGTTTTGTGGAACACCTTCGCTCGGCCCTCGTGAACCGACCTGATCTCCTGGTTGCTGTACAGTTTAATTCTCCTTCCCATTCCTACACAGACCTTTCTGTTCTTGGCCTCCTCCGTTGTCAGTGAGGCTAAATGCAAATTCGAGGAACAGCACCTCATATTTCGCTTGGGCAGCTTACAGCCCAGTGGTATGAATATTGATTTCTCTCACTTCAGGTAGCCCCGGCATTCCCTCTCTCTCTATCCCTCCCCCACCCAAGTCACACTAGCTTCTAATTTTCGCCCAACAAACAGCTTCCAGTGGCCTGTTACTTTTATCATCTTTACTTTTTTGTATATCTTTCATTCGTTGTTCTTTAACTCCACATCAGTCTATATCTCTCGTTTCCCTTATCCCTAACCAGTCTGAGGAAGGGCCTCGACCCGAAATGTCACCCATTCCTTCTCTCTGGAGATGCTGCCTGTCCTGCTGAGTTACTCCAGCTTTTTATCTATCTTCTGTGTGTGTGTCGACACACACACACACGCATATATAGAAATAATAGTCTGTATAGATCAGAGCTTAATGCAGATTGTGTTGGCTGTAAGGTTTATGGTGTCTGTTCTATGACATTTTTTTTATGGAGAAAGTAAATAATTCCTGTCTTCTGTGCGTTACAAGATCATGGCCCTTTTGGCCACTGAGTCTTATTGCACCATAGCCTTGGAGGTGGTAGTCTGGAACATCCCTTCAAGCAGAAAGTAAATAATTCATTATTTCAGTGCATTTGCAAGATCATGGCCTTATAGCCACTGAGTCTTATTGCACCATAGTCTTTGAGGTGATGGCTTGGAGCATCAACCATTCCTTCAAGCAGAAAGTAAATAATTCCTCATTGAGTTTCCACTGAGTTTCTCCAGCATTTTTGTCTCCCTTAAATAATTCCTTATTCCAGTGCATTTGCAAGATCATGGCCCTGTTGGCCACTAAGTCTTATTGCACCATAGCCTTTGAGGTGGTGGTTTGGAATATCCCTTCAAGCAGAAAGTAAAGAATTCCTTATTCCAGTGCATTGCAAGATCATGGCCTTACAGCCACTGAGTCTTATTGCACCATAGTCTTTGAGGTGGTAGTTTGGAACATCACCCATCCCTTCAAGTAGAAAGTAAATAATTCCTTATTCCAGTGCATTTGCAAGATCATGGCCCTGTTGGCCACTGAGTCTTATTGCACCATAGTCTTTGAGGTGATGGTTTGGAGCATCAACCATTCCTTAAAGCAGAAAGTAAATAATTCCTTATTCCAGTGCATTGCAAAATCATGGCCCTTTTGACCAAAGATACTAGAGGAGCTCCTCCAGTATCTTTGCTTTTGTTCTCTGAGTCTTAATGCACCATAGTCTTTGAGGTGGTAGTTTGGAACATCCCTTCAAGCAGGAAGTAAATAATTCCTTATTGAGTTTCCACCTCCAGTGTAAACTCCGATTTGGAATATTTTGGAGGACCAAGAAACCAAGAACATCCCTTCAAGCAGAAGGTAAATAATTCCGTATTCCAGTGCATTGGCAAGATCCTGGTCCTTTTGGCCGCTGAGTCTCAGTTGCACCACAGTCTTTGAGGTATTAGTTTGGAACATCCCTTCAAGCAGATAGTGAATAATTCCTTATTCCAGTGCATTTGCAAGATCATGGCCCTTTTAGCCACTGAGTCTTATTGCACCATAGCCTTGGAGGTGGTAGTTTGGAACATCACCCATCCCTTCAAGTAGAAAGTAAATAATTCCTGATTCCAGTGCATTGCAAGATCATGGCCTTACAGCCACTGAGTCTTATTGCACCATAGTCTTTGAGGTGGTAGTTTGGAACGTCCCTTCAAGCAGAAAGTAAATAATTCCTTATTCCAGTGCATTGCAAGATCATGGCCTTACAGCCACTGAGTCTTATTGCACCATAGTCTTTGAGGTGGTAGTTTGGAACATCACCCATCCCTTCAAGCAGAGAGTAAATAATTCCTTATTCCAGTGCATTTGCAAGATCATGGCCTTACAGCTACTGAGTCTTATTGCACCATAGTCTTTGAGGTGGTAGTTTGGAACATCACCCATCCCTTCAAGCAGAAAGTAAATAATTCCTGATTCCAGTGCATTGCAAAATCATGGTCCTTTTGACCAAAGATACTAGAGGAGCTCCTCCAGTATCTTTGCTTTTGTCCTCTGAGTCTTATTGCACTACAGTCTTGAAGGTGGTGGTTTGGAATATCCCTTCAAGCAGAAAGTAAATAATTCCTTATTCCAGTGCATTTGCAAGATCATGGCCCTTTTGGCCACTGAGTCTTATTGCACCATAGTCTTTGAGGTGATGGTTTGGAGCATCAACCATTCCTTCAAGCAGAAAGTAAATAATTCCTTATTGAGTTTCCACTGAGTTTCTCCAGCATTTTTGTCTACCTTAAATAATTCCTTATTCCAGAGCATTTGCAAGATCATGGCCCTTTTGGCCACTGAGTCTTATTGCACCATAGCCTTTGAGGTGGTGGTTTGGAATATCCCTTCAAGCAGAGAGTAAATAATTCCTTATTGAGTTTCCACCTCCAGTTTAAATTCCGATTGGGAATATTTTGAAGGACCAAGAAACCAAGAACATCCCTTCAAGCAGAAAGTAATTAATTCCTGATTCCAGTGCATTTGCAAGATCATGGCCCTTTTGGCCACTGAGTCTTATTGCACCATAGTCTTTGAGGTGATGGTTTGGAACATCACCCATTCCTTCAAGCAGAAAGTAAATAATTCCTTATTGAGTTTCCACTGAGTTTCTCCAGCATTTTTGTCTACCTTAAATAATTCCCTATTCTAGTGCATTGCAAGATCATGGCCCTGTTGGCCACTGAGTCTTATTGGACCATAGTCTTGGACAAAGATACTAGGGGTCTTTGAGGTGGTAGTTTGGAACATCACCCATTCCTTCAAGCAGAAAGTAAATAATTCCTTATTCCAGTGCATTTGTAAGATCATGGCCCTGTTGGCCACTGAGTCTTATTGCACCATAGTCTTTGAGGTGGTAGTTTGGAACATCACCCATCCCCTCAATTAGAAAGTAAATAATTCCTTATTCCAGTGCATTTGCAAGATCATGGCCCTGTTGGCCACTGAGTCTTATTGCACCATAGTATTTGAAGTGGTAGTTTGGAATATCCCTTCAAGCAAAAGTAAATAATTCCTTATTCCAGTGCATTTGCAAGATCATGGCCCTGTTGGCCACTGAGTCTTATTGCACCATAGTCTTTGAGGTGGTAGTTTGGAACATCACCCATCCCCTCAATTAGAAAGTAAATAATTCCTTATTCCAGTGCATTTGCAAGGTCATGGCCCTGTTGGCCACTGAGTCTTATTGCACCATAGTCTTTGAGGTGGTAGTTTGGAACATCACCCATCCCCTCAATTAGAAAGTAAATAATTCCTTATTCCAGTGCATTTGCAAGGTCATGGCCCTGTTGGCCACTGAGTCTTATTGCACCATAGTCTTTGAGGTGGTAGTTTGGAACATCACCCATCCCCTCAATTAGAAAGTAAATAATTCCTTATTCCAGTGCATTTGCAAGGTCATGGCCCTGTTGGCCACTGAGTCTTATTGCACCATAGCCTTTGAGGTGGTGGTTTGGAATATCCCTTCAAGCAGAGAGTAAATAATTCCTTATTCCAGTGCATTTGCAAGGTCATGGCCCTGTTGGCCACTGAGTCTTATTGCACCATAGTCTTTGAGGTGATGGTTTGGAACATCACCCATTCCTTCAAGCAGAAAGTAAATAATTCCTTATTGAGTTTCCACTGAGTTTCTCCAGCATTTTTGTCTACCTTAAATAATTCCTTATTCCAGTGCATTTGCAAGATCATGGCCCTTTTGGCCACTGAGTCTTATTGCACCATAGTCTTTGAGGTGGTAGTTTGGAACATCACCCATCCCTTCAATTAGAAAGTAAATAATTCCTTATTCCAGTGCATTTGCAAGATCATGGCCCTGTTGGCCACTGAGTCTTATTGCACCATAGTCTTTGAGGTGGTGGTTTGGAACATCCCTTCAAGCAGAGAGTAAATAATTCCTTATTCCAGTGCATTTGCAAGAACATGGTTCTTTTGGCCACCGAGTCTTATTGCACCATAGTCTTGGAGGTGGTAGTTTGGAACATCACCCATCCCCTCAATTAGAAAGTAAATAATTCCTTATTCCAGTGCATTTGCAAGATCATGGCCCTGTTGGCCACTGAGTCTTATTGCACCATAGTCTTGGAGGTGGTGGTTTGGAACATCCCTTCAAGCAGAAAGTAAATAATTCCTGAATCCAGTGCATTGCAAGATGATGGCCCTTTTGGCTCCATAGATAGACATGGCGGTGATGGGTGGGGGAGGGGTGGAGGAGGAGAACAATCTTGTGCGCTGGGCCCTCTGGGAGTTGTAGGCGGCGGCGGCGCGGCGGACGTGGCGTCGCCCCGGGCCGGGCCGTGCGTGGGACTACAACTCCCAGCGCGCACCGCGCACGGTATCATTCAAACCCCTCACCATGGCAACGGACCAAGCAATGGGGCGGGCGTGACAGGCCGACCCCATCTCCAGGCCCAAAGCGAACCAGGCTCTTTAAAAGATGAAAAGAGCCTCACAAAATGTCCTTGTCTTTACTTGTTTGGCTGTATATCTCTCTGGTAAGTGTTAGAAGTTCATTAGATAAGAGAAGATACCCGCAGCAACAACAAAAAGGCCATTCTTCCCATCGTGTCCATGCTAGCCCATTCCCAGACATGGTTTTCTGGATCAGCTCAAACAACCAACAAGGGTGCAGGAAGGAAAACTGCAGCAGGTTGATGGTATTTTCAACAAATACACAAAGTTGCTGAGAGGGAAGACTTTTTTCCACACCCGGAGAAACATAGAAACATAGAAATTAGGTGCAGGAGTAGAGGCCATTTGGCCCTTCGAGCCTGCACTGCCATTCAATATGATCATGGCTGATCATCCAACTCAGTATCCTGTACCTGCCTTCTCTCCATACCCCCTGATCCCTTTAGCCACAAGGGCCACATCTAACTCCCTCTTAAATATAGCCAATGAACTGGCCTCAACTACCTTCTGTGGCAGAGAATTCCAGAGATTCACCACTCTCTGTGTAAAGAATGTTTTCCTCATTTCGGTCCTAAAGGAATTCCCCCTTATCCTTAGACTGTGACCCCTTGTTCTGGACTCCAACATCGGGAACAATCTTCCAGCATCTAGCTTGTCCAACCCCTTAAGAGTTGTGAAATTTGTGGAGGCAGGAACAATGTTCCCAATGAACCTGGGGGGCCGCACAGTCTTAGAATAAAGGGGAGGCCATCTAAGAATGAGGTGAGAAAAAAATACCTTTTCACCCACAGAGGAAGGACATCCTTGTGATTGAGGCAGTGCAGCGCAGGTTCACGAGACTGATCCCTGGGATGGCTCCACTCATGATTTTATATACCTCTATAAGATCGCCCCTCATCCTCCTATACACCTCTATAAGATCCCCCATCCTCCTATACACCTCTATAAGATCCCCCCTCATCCTCCTATACACCTCTATAAGATCCCCCCCTCATCCTCCTATACACCTCTATAAGATCCCCCATCCTCCTATACACCTCTATAAGATCGTCCCTCATCCTCCTATGCACCTCTATAAGATTGCCTCCTCATCCTCCTATACACCTCTATAAGATCCCCCATCCTCCTATACACCTCTATAAGATCGTCCCTCATCCTCCTATGCACCTCTATAAGATTGCCTCCT
>OY740825.1:8595516-8738410 GCA_963514005.1 Raja brachyura
CTCACACACACACACTCACTCTCACACACACACACACACTCTCGACACACACACACCCACACACACTCTCACACACACACACACACTCTCACACACACACACACACACTCTCACACACACACACACACACTCTCACACACACACACTCACTCTCACACACACACACTCATACACACACACACACTCTCACACACACACACACACACTCTCACACACACACACTCATACACACACATACTCACACACCCACACACACTCTCACACACACACACTCACTCTCACACACACACACTCATACACACACACACACTCATACACACACATACTCACTCTCACACACACACACTCTCACACACACTCATACACACACACACCACACACTCACTCTCACACACACACACTCTCACACACACACACTCTCACACACACACACTCACTCTCACACACACACACTCTCACACACACACACACCCATCTAGCTCACACTCACTCCCACACGTACACACTCTCTCATTCACACACAATCTCGCTCACACTCACACACACAATCTCGCTCACACTCACACACACAGACACACACACTCACACACACCCCGCACACGCACACTCACACACCCTCTCTTTCCCTCTCATAAAAAAAATAGGTGCAGGAGGAGGCCATTTGGCCCTTCGAGCCAGCACTGTCATTCAATGTGATCATGGCTGATCATCCACAATCAGTACCCCCGTTCCTGCCTTCTCCCCATATCCCCTGACTCTGTTAGCCCTAAGAGCTAAATCTCTTACACACACACGCGCAGGCATTTACACACACATATATATATATATATATATATATACACACATATACACACACACACACACACACTCTCACTCGCACACACACACACAGACACTCACACACACTCACACACACACGTACACACACACACACGTACACACACACGTACACACACACGTACACACACACGTACACACACACGTACACACACACATGTACACACACACACGTACACACACACACGTACACACACCCACACACACATACACACACACGTACACACACACACGTACACACACACACGCACACACGTACACACACACACCCCCTCACACACCCACGCCCCCACACACACGTACATACACACTGTAGCTCCCTCTGCTCCATCCCATCACACACTCCTCACACTGAATCTTTTTTTCCTGGAAGATATTCCGAGCTTTTCCCGCTGGGTACAACCTCTCCAAACAAGTCCTGGACCAGTACCTCACGCTGCTGAGCGATGATCCAGTAAGTATTTTCCGTCCTTGTCCCCCTGTTCCTGAAGCCGAACGTTTAGTGCGAGGTCGAGGCAGCAAAGCTTAGAGTAAGAAATGGTGCCGTCGGGAGTCGACATTTCAATCAAGGCTGGTCTATCTCCCCCTCCCATCTCCATTCTCCTGCCCGCAGCGGTAGAGTTTCCGCCTCACAGCGCCGGAGACCCGGGTTCAATCACAGCCGACTGTACGGAGTTTGTACGATCTCTCCGCGAGAGAGGGGATAAGGAGATGCGAGGTGTGAAAACGAGAGGGGGGGGAGAGGGAGAAGAGATAAGGAAATGTGAGGTTTGAAAACGAGAGGAGGGGAGAGAGAGAGAGAGAAGAGATAAGGAGGTGAGGTGTGAAAACTAGACATCAAAGGGGACAAAGTTCAATGTAAGAGTCAAAGAGTCAAAAGAGTTGACAGGACAATGAAAATCTTTCTTTGCATAGCACAACAGAACATAGAAGGCATTGACTACAATTCTATACATAAATACACCCATGAATTAATAAATTAATAAAGTGCAAATAACAGATGGAGGGATATTAATGTTCAGAGTTTTGTCCGAGCCAGGTTTAATAGCCTGATGACTGTGGGGAAGTAGCTATTCCTGAACCGGGTCGTTGCAGTCTTCAGGCTCCTGTACCTTCTACCTGAAGGTAGCGGGGAGATGAGTGTGTGGCCAGGATGGTGTGGGTCCTTGATGATGCTGCCGGGCTTTTTGAGGCAGCGACTGCGATAGATCTCCTCGATGGAAGGGAGGTCAGAGCCGATGATGGACTGGGCAGTGTTTACTACTTTTTGTAGTCTTTTCCTCTCCAGGGCGCTGTAGAATGGATCATTGTTCCTTACCTCTGTGTCTCCCTCTCCCGCCGACTCTCAGCCTGTAGAACAACCGAAGGTTACATAGAAACACAGAAAAATAGGTGCAGGAGTAGGCCATTCGGCCCTTCGAGCCAGCACCGCCATTCAATGTGATCATGGCTGATCATCCAACTCAGTATCCCGTACCTGCCTTCTCTCCATACCCCCTGATCCCTTTAGCCACAAGGGCCACATCTAACGCCCCTCTTAAATATAGCCAATGAACTGGCCTCAACTACCTTCTGTGGCAGAGAATTCCAGAGACCCGCCACTCTCTGTGTAAAGAATGTTTTCCTCATCTCGGTCCTAAAGGAATTCCCCCTTATCCTTAGACTGTGACCCCTTGTTCTGGACTCCCCCAACATCGGGAAAAATCTTCCAGCATCTAGCCTGTCCAACCCCTTAAGAATTTTGGGTTACACAAAAAGCTGGAGAAACTCAGCGGGTGCAGCAGCATCTAAGGGGCGAAGGAGATAGGCGACGTTTCGGGTCGAGACCCTTCTTCAGACTTCTTTAACCCTTAAGAATTTTGTAAGTTTCTATAAGATCCCCCCTCAATCTTCTAAATTCCAGCGAGTACAAGCCGAGTCTATCCAGTCATTCCTCATATGAAAGTCCTGACATCCCAGGAATCAGTCTGGTGAATCTTCTCTGTACCTCCACTATGGCAAGGATGTCTTTCCTCAGATTTGGAGACCAGAACTGTACGCAATACAAGGTTAAGGATTATTGTCACGTACGCCAACTGGTGCAGTGAAATTTGCACATTTGCACATCAATAAAAGTAACACACAACGTTAAAGAATTTAAACATTGAGCGTAAAACATCCCCGCACACAATGGTTCCCACTGTGAGGGAAGGCAGCAAAGTGCAGAGCACTTCCTCTATGTTCGCCTGTGGTTGGGGCCTACTGAGGCCTCTGCAGTTGCCGCGACAACGGCCCAATGTTACAGGCCCTCTCGTCACTGCCGGGAGAACACACTCTGCGTCCCGGAAAGACCGCTTCCTCCCCGGGGGAACGCGGCTTCCGAAGTCCACGGGCCGCGGTCTCCGCCGGTCGGCGCTCCGACACTGGCGATCCCGGCGAGAGATCCCAGGCTCAGATCAGGTTCAGAGTCTCGGTCTTGGGCCGTTCCTCCTCCCCGAGGTTCCGCCCGTCCCGCTGAGTTACTCCGGCCCGTTCCGTGTCTGCTTTCTCGTGCATTGTCGAGGCGCCGTTGAAAGCCGCCCCTCTTTGCTTCACAGATGGAGTTTGTGGGCAAGACCGGCGACAGTGGCGGAGGCATGTTCGTCATCAGTATCCTTTCCCGGTAACGCTGTACGTGGCGGACCGACGCACCGTCCCCGCTGGCCCCAGCACGGCCACCTCCCCCCCCCCCCCCCCCCCCCCCCCCCCCCCCGTCGTTCACTACGCACAGTGGTCTGCAGAAACATCGGGGCCATGGGAGGGAGGGAGAGGGGGAGGGGGAGGGGGGGGGGGAGGGAGAGACAGAGACAGAGAGAGAGAGGGAGACACCATTCCTACACGAGGGAAAGAGAGATTGAGAGAGAGAGCATTCCTGAGCGCGGGAGAGAGAGAGAAGAGAGATAGTGGGAGAGAGAGAGATGGAGAAAGAGAGATGGAGAGATGGAGAGAGAGAGATAGAAAGAAAGAGATGGAGAGAGAGAGAGAGAGACCGTTCCTGAGCAGTTGAGAGAGAGGGAGAGAAAAGTGAGAGAGATGGAGAGCGAGAGAGAGAAGGGGAAAGAGAGGAGATAGAGATAGAGAGACAGAGAGTGATGGTGATAGAGAGATGGAGAGAGAGAAATAGAGAGAGGGACTGAGAGACATTGGTTTGTGTACCGATATCCCCCTGAAAGAGAGAGGGAGACAGAGAGACAGAGGAGAGAGAGAGAGAGACAGTGGATAGAGAGGAGAGAGTGAGAACATGGTCAATGTACAGATACCTCAAAGAGGGAGAGAGTGTGAGGAGAGAGAGATGGAGAGAGAGGGAGGCAGACAAACAGACATTGGTCAGTGCACAGATATCAGAGAGAGAGAGAGAGATTTGTGTGTTTATTTATTTATTTCAGTGTAGGGATATTCCGCTGGCAGGGGGAGAGGGGTGAGGGTGGGGACTGTAGTGTCAGTGGGTGCTGGGGGGGGGGTCTGCGCGTACGAGCAGACGTAGACTTCCTTGACCGTTGCTCTGATCTCCACCGCGCCCTGGCGTCGCTGGCCTGCGCCACGGTGGAGTCGGTGGTGCAGGAACGGTAAGTCCCGCGCGTAACGCGGTCCCCTCCCTCACCCCCGACCCGACCCCCCCCCCCCCCCCCCCCCTCCGACCGTTGTGGAGGGAACTGCAGGCGCAGACAGGCACAAAAACGCTGGAGGAACTCAGACAATAGACAATAGGTGCAGGAGTAGGCCATTCGGCCCTTCGAGCCTGCACTGCCATTCAATATGATCATGGCTGATCATCCAACTCAGTATCCCGTACCTACCTTCTCTCCATACCCCCTGATCCCTTTAGCCACAAGGGCCACATCTAACTCCCTCTTAAATATAGCCAATGAACAACTCTCTACCTCAACTACCCTCTGTGGCAGAGTATTCCACAGATTCACCACTCTCTGTGTGAAAAATGATTTTCTCATCTCGGTCCTAAAAGACTTCCCCCTTATTCTTAAACTGTGACCCCTTGTCATGGACTTCCCCAACATCGGGAACAATCTTCCTGCATCTAGCCTGTCCAACCCCCTAAGAATTTTGTAAGTCTCTATAAGATCCCCCCTCAATCTTCTAAATTCTAGCGAGTACAAGCCGAGTCTATCTAGTCTTTCTTCATATGGAAGTCCTGCCATCCTAGGAATCAGTCTGGTGAACCTTCACTGTACCCCCCCTATGGCAAGAATGTCTTTCCTCAAATTAGGAGACCAAAACTGTACGCAACACACCAGGTGTGGTCTCACCAAGACCCTGTACAACTGCAGTAGAACATCCCTGCTCCTATACTCAAAGACAATAGACAATAGGTGCAGGAGGAGGCCATTCGTCGCTTCGAGCCAGCACCGCCATTCAATGTGATCATGGCTGATCATCCCCAATCAGTTCCCCGTTCCTGCCTTCTCCCCATATTCCCCTGACTCCGCTATCTTTAAGAGCCCTATCTAGCTCTCTCTTGAAAGCATGCAGAGAACCGGCCTCCACCGCCCTCTGAGGCAGAGAATTCCACAGACTCACAACTCTCTGTGAGAAAAAGTGTTTCCTCGTCTCCGTTCTAAATGGCCGACCCCTTATTCTTAAACTGTGTGTGTGTGGCCCCTGGTTCTGGACTCCCCCAACATCGGGAACAAGTTTCCTGCCTCTAGCTTGTCCAAACCCTTAACAATCTTATATGTTTCAATGTGATCCCCTCTCATCCTTCTAAACTCCAGAGTGTACAAGCCCAGCCGCTCCATTCTCTCAGCATATGACAGTCCCTGAGGCGGAGAATCCCAGCGACTTTGGAGTGTGGGAGGAAACCGGAGCACCCGGGGTAAAACCCACGCGGGTCGTGGGGGGAGAACGCGCAAACTCCGCACAGTCAGCACCCGCGGTCGGGATCGAACCCGGGTGTCCGGCGCCGTGAGGCAGTGACTCTACCACTGACACACGAGTAGAGGCCATTCGGCCCTTCGAGCCTGCACCGCCATTCAATATGATCATGGCTGATCATCCAACCCAGTATCCCGTACCTGCCTTCTCTCCATACCCTCTGATCCCCTTTAGCCACAAGGGCCACATCTAACTCCCTCTTAAATATAGCCAATGAACTGGCCTCAACTACCCTCTGTGGCAGAGAGTTCCAGAGACCCACCACTCTCTGTGTGAAAAAATTGCAGAGGCGCACAGCGCAGATACAGGCCCTTCGGCCCGACTCTCAGTTACTATCACACGTGTGGCTGTGATGAGAGGGGGAGGGTTGGTCGAGAGCCAATTTTTGCTGGGAGAGAGGGAAGGAGAGATGGCGGGGAAGGAGAGAGAGAGAGAGAGAGAGAGAGAGGGAGAGAAAGTAGGAGAGGGATAGATGGAGGGAAGGAAAGGTTGGTTTGATTTAGGATTGGTCAACGTTGTGTATGTGTGTGTCCCCCCCCGTCTCTCCCCGACGTTCCCGGCCCAGGTTCGGCTCGCGGTCGGCCCGGATTTTCCGTCTCCTGCTGCGGAAGCGTCACCTGGCGCAGAAGCAAGTGGAGGACTTTGCCATGATCCCCGCCAAGGAGGCCAAGGAGATGATGTACCGCATGCTGTCTGAGAACTTCATCAGCCTGCAGGTAGGGCCCACACACCCCAACCCTCCCCTCCGCACACCCTCACGCCCCCCCTCCCCAAACAACCCCCCTCACCTCCCCACCCCCCCATCTGACACCCCCTCCTCCCATCAAACACCCCCGCCCCTCTCCCCAACACCCCCCCCTCCCCTCTCCCCACCTCACCCCCCCCTCCCCTCCACACACCCTCACCCCACTTCCCCAAATGACCCCCCGCCCCCTCACCTCACCCCCCCATCTGACACCCCCTCTCATCACCCCCACCTCCCATCAAACACCCCCGCCCCTCCTCACACCCCCCTCCCCCCAACACCCCCCCTCCCCTCCACACACCCCCTCACCCCCCTTCCCCAAATGCCCCCCCGCTCACCTCACCCCCCATCTGACACCTCCTCCTCCCATCAAACACCCCAACACCCCCCCTCCCCTCTCCCCACCTCACAACCCCACCTCTCCTCAACTCCCTCCCATCACCCCCTCACACCCCTCCTCCCCAAACAACCCCCTCCCCAAACGCTCCCCGTCCCCAAACGCCCCCCTCACCCCACCAAACAACCCCCCCCCCCTCACCCCACCAAACAACCCCCCCCCCCACCCCACCTCCCATCACCCACACTACCACCCCCTCCCTTTCATCTCCCCTTCACTCTGTCTCCCTCTCGCTCTCCTTCCCTATCTCTCTCCTTCCCTCTCTCCCTTTCCCTCCCCGTCTCTCTCTCACCCTCTCTCCCTCTCCGGCTCACTCTCTCCATCCCTCTCTCTTCCTCCCTGTCCGTCTCTCCCTCCGTCTCTCTCTCTTTCTCGCTCTCTCTCTCTCCACCTCCACCCCCCCCCCCCAGCCCCTGACCTAACTCCCATCGAGAGCTGCATTTGCCAGCCTCCCGCCCCATCCTAATTCACCCCCAACCCCTTGCCCTTGCAGGAGATCCCCAAGACACCGGACCACGCGCCTTCCAGAACCTTCTACCTGTACACGGTCAACCTGCCGGCGGCGGCTCGCATGATCCTGCAGCGCTGCTACAAGGTAATCGCGGCGAAACTGCGCTGCCGGCCTCTGCTATCCCCTCGGCGTCGTGGGAATGAGGCCGTTCGGCCCGTCGTGTCCATGCTACCCCCTCTCGGCCTCGGCACTTGTTCAGTATTAGTTTGTCGTCACGTGTACCGAGGTACAGTGAAAAGCTTCTGTGTTGCGTGCTAACCAGCCAGCGGATCGCCAATCGAGCCGTCCTCGGCGTACAGATACAGGATAAAGGCAATCGCGGTGGCTGAGCGGGTAGATACGCTGCCTCACGACTTCACAGATGCTGTCTGTACGGAGTTTGCACGTTTTCTCCCTGTGAGTTTTTCCTCCGGGCGCTCCGGTTTCCTCCCGCACTCCAAAGACATGCGGGCCTGTAGGTTAATTGGCCTGGTGTCCGTGTAAATTGTCCCTAGTGTGTGTGTGTGTGTGTGTGTAGGATAGTGTCAGTGTGCGGGGATCGCTGGTCGGCACGGACTCGGTGGGCCGAAGGGCCTGTTTCTGCGCTGTATCACTAAAGGGCCTGTCGTACAAGCATGCAACTCTATGCGATGAACGCGATCAAACTAGAAGTGGGGGCCGCGCGGAGGTCGGGTGATCCCCTGTACAGGGCCGTTCCCACCAGCATGCGCCTGCATGCGGCAAGCGCGACCAAACCGGCAGCGAGGGCCGTGCGGAGGTCGGGTGAGTGGCGCAACGCGGCGCAAAGTGAGGCGAACTTGGAGCGAAGTCTTAAAGGTAAATTCGCCAGGACAGAGAGGGGCACACAGAGGCACACACACAGAGGGCCACGGAGCCACACACAGAGAGAGGGTCACGGAGGCACGATGTCGAGGCGGTGTGTAAAGCGTCGAGGCGACTGCGAGCCGACAAGCCGTTGCCACGCGGAATTTTTGAACACGGTCAGTTTTTCGGAGCCCCGCACGATTGCGGGACGAACTCCGCACAATTCCGCACAGCTCCGGCGATCGAAGTGGGACCGGCCCCGCGACGCCGGACGGCTCAAGCGACCACGTTAGGTCGCGCTCGTCGCATAGAGTTGCATGCTTGTAGGACAGGCCCTTAACTTTTTGGTGCAAGGTAAAGCCAGTAAAGTCTGATCGAGGATAGTCTGAGGGTTACACAAAAAGCTGGAGAAACTCAGCGGGTGCAGCAGCATCTAAGGAGTGAAGGAGATAGGCGACGTTTCGGGTCGAGACCCTTCTTCAGCCAGAGGGTCACCGATGAGGTTCAGGATAGTTGAGGGCCGCTCTCTGGTTGTGGTCGGATGGTTCAGTTGCCTGATAGTGTCTTGATCTGCTCTTACCTCTGGACTTACGCCCGACATTTCGTTTCAGACGGTGGTGAACCTAATCGATCGCCGGGAACACGAGACACGGGAGAACAAGTGAGTTGGGAGAGGGGAGTCACTTTTTTGGGAGCTTGGAGCACACTGGCCTCCGTCAGTGCGAGTACTGAGCACCGAACTTGAGGGGTGGATCGGACACAAGACGTTGGCCAGGGCGCGTCTGGAGTATGGCGTCCAGTTTTGACTGCCCCCATCACGGGAAAGATGCCGCCAAGCTGGTAGGGGGCGCAGAGAAGGTTTACGAGGATGTTGCCGGGACTGGAGGGGCCTGAGCTACAGGGAGAGGTTGGGGCAGGGCTGGGACTCTATTCCCTGGAGCGCAGGAGCATGAGGGGTGATCTTATAGAGGTGTACAAAATCATGAGAGGAATAGATCGGAGTCTCTTGCCCAGAGTAGGGGAATCAAGGACCAGAGGACTTGGGTTCAAGGTGAAGGGGAAAATGATTTTATAGGAGACAATAGATGCAGGAGTCGGCCGTTTGGCCCTTCAAGCCAGCACCGCCATTCAATGTGATCATGGCTGATCATCCCCAATCAGTACCCCGCTCCTGCCTTCTCCCCATATCCCCTGACTCCGCTATCTTTAAGAGCCCTATCAAGCTCGCTCTTGAAAGGATCCAGAGAACCGGCCTCCACCGCCCTCTGAGGCAGAGAATTCCACAGACTCGCCACTCTCTGTGAGAAAAAGTGTTTCCTTGTCTCCGTTCTAAATGGCTTACTCCTTATTCTTAAACTGTGTGTGGCCCCTGGTTCTGGACTCCCCCAACATCGGGAACATATTTCCTGCCTCTAGCGTGTCCAAACCCTTAATAATCTTATATGTTTCAATAAGATCCCCTCTCATCCTTCTAAACTCCAGAGTGTACAAGCCCAGCCGCTCCACTCTCTCAGCATATGACAGTCCCGCCATCCCGGGAATTAACCTGGTGAACCTACGCTGCACTCCCTCAATAGCAAGAATGACGCACAGAGTCTCTTGCCCAGAGTAGTGGAATCGAGGACCAGATGTCATGGGTTCAAGGTGAAGGGGGAAATGATTTTATAGGAGACAATAGATGCAGGAGTCGGCCGTTTGGCCCTTCAAGCCAGCACCGCCATTCAATGTGATCATGGCTGATCATCCCCAATCAGTACCCCGTTCCTGCCTTCTCCCCACATCCCTGGACTCCGCTATCTTTAAGAGCCCTATCTAGCTTTCTCTTGATTCTGAGGGGTAACCTTTTCCACACAGAGGGTGGTGGGTGTATGGAACGAGCTGCCAAAGGAGGTAGTTGAGGCAACGTTTAATAAACAGTTAGACAGGTACATGGATAGGACAGGTTTGGAGGGATATGGGGCAAAACGCGGGCAGGTGGGACTAGTGTAGCTGGGGCATGTTGTCCGATGTGGGCAAGTTGGGCCGAAGCGCCTGCTTCCACATATGAGGAAAGATTGAAAAGATTAGGCTTGTATTCATTAGAGTTTAGAAGGATGAGGGGGGGGATCTTATAGAAACATATAAAATTATAAAATGGACAAGTTAGATGCAGGAAAAATGTCCCCAATGTTGGGCGAGACCAGAACCAGGGGCCACACACAGTCTTAGACTAAAGGGGAGGTCATTTAAGACTGAGGTGAGAAAAATCTTTTTCACCCAGAGAGTTGTGAATTTGTGGAATTCCCTGCCACAGAGGGCAGTGGAGGCCAAATCACTGGATGGATTTAAGAGAGAGTTGGATAGAGCTCTAGGGGCTAGTGGAATCTCTACTCCAAAGCCTTGCTTGATGTCCTCTGAGCGAGGGCTATATGTATGTAGCGATGTTTGTATTTAATCTATGAACCACTGTTGTATAACGTTAGTACCTCCACCAATGTGAAGCAGTTTGGCCAATGAGAGTTGTTTTTTAAATGTGCTATAGAAATAGAACTTACTTGACTTGGAATCAAGGGATATGGGGAGAAGGCAGGCACGGGTTATTGATTGGGGGGAGTCCAGAACCAGGGGCCACACACAGTTTAAGAATAAGGGATAAACCATTTAGAACGGAGACGAGGAAAAACGTTTTTGCCCAGGGAGTTGTGAGTCTGTGGAATTCTCTGCCTCAGAGGGCGGTGGAGGCCGGTTGCTTTCTGGATGCTTTCAAGAGAGAGCTAGATAGGGCTCTTAAAGATAGCGGAATCAGGGGAGAAGGCAGGAACGGGGTACTGATTGGGGATGATCAGCCCAGATCACATTGAATGGCGGGTGCTGGCTCGAAGGGCTGAATGCACCTATTGTCTATGTTTCTATGTTTCACTCTGTGACTCTCTTCCTCAGACGTCTACTGGAGAAGTCCCAGCGAATCGAGGCCATCATGGCCTCCATGCAAGCGACAGGCGCAGAGGAGCTGCAGCTGCAGGAGATCGAGGAGATGATCACGGCCCCCGAGCAGCAGCAGCTGGAGAGCCTCAAACACAACGTCAACATGTGAGTGCCGCAGGGAACCGCCGGCGCTGGTTGAAACCAAAGGCGGACACAGAGCGCTGGAGTAACTCAGCGGGTCAGGCAGCATCTCCCCGGACTCCGCTATCTTTAAGAGCCCTATCTAGCCCTCTCTGGATTCTGAGGGGTAACTTTTTCCACACAGAGAGGGTGGCGGGTGTATGGAACGAGTTGCCAGAGGAGGTAGTTGAGGCAACGTTTAAGAAACAGTTAGACAGGTACATCGATTGGACGGGTTTGGAGGGATATGGGGAGAAGGCAGGCACAGGCAGACGATCAGCCATGATCATATTGAATGGCGGTGCTGGCTCGAAGGGCCGAATGGCCGCCTCCTGCACCTTGTTTCTATGGTGGGACTAGTGTAGCTGGGGCATGTTGGCCGGTATGTACAAGTTGGGCCCAAGGGCCTGTTTCCACATATGAGGAAAGATTGAAAAGACTAGGCTTGTATTCACTGGAGTTTAGAAGGATGAGGGGAATATCTTATAGAAACGTATAAAATTATAAAAGGACTGGACAAGCTGGATGCAGGAAAAATGTTCCCAATGTTGGGCGAGTCCAGAACCAGGGGCCACACAGTCTTAGAATAAAGGGGAGGTCATTTAAGACTGAGGTGAGAAAAAACCTTTTTCACTCAGAGAGTTGTGAATTTGTGGAATTCCCTGCCACAGAGGGCAGTGGAGGCCAAATCACTGGATGGATTTAAGAGAGAGTTAGATAGAGCTCTAGGGGCTGGTGGAGAATGCGTATAGGTGACGTTTCAGGTGGAGACCCTTCTTCAGACTGAAGATAGACAGACACAAAGTGCTGGAGCAACTCAGCGGGTCAGACAGAATCTCTGGACAACAGACAATAGGTGCAGGAGGAGGCCATTCGACCCAGCTCCGCCAATCAATGCGATCATGGCTGATCATCCCCAATCAGTACCCCGTTCCTGCCTTCTCCCCATATCCCCTGACTCCGCTATCTTTAAGAGCCCTATCTAGCTGTCTCTTATAAGCATCCAGAGAACTGGCCTCCACCGCCCTGAGGCAGAGCGGGCTAGTCCTGGCAACATCCGCGTAAATCTTCCCTGCGCCCTTTCAAGCTTGACATTGACATCTTTCCTATGACACGGTGCCCAGAACGGAACGCCGTGCTTTAAGTGCGGCCTCACCGACGTCTTGTACAACCTCCCAGCTTCTATGCTCGCCTTTCTACGCAGGTTGGATTCGAGTGAGAATCAGGTGGACGAGACCATATTTATACTGGAGTCCTACATCGCCACAACACGGATTGAAAAGGAGCCCACGCAGAAGCGTTGAGAAGCAGAGGGTGCGAGAGTCCGCTCCAAATCCCCGACCGTCAGTGGGCCACGGACCAGCCTAGGGATCGGACAACCCCAATGCACGAGCTAAATTAAAAAAATGTTTCTTTATAAACATGCGTCTGGTAACTTGTGCGGGCGATAGTTTGTTCGATGGATGTAGTGCGTCGTAGGAACTGCAGATGCTGGTTTTAAATCGTAGACACAAAACGCTGGAGTAACTCAGCGGGACAGGCAGCATCTCTAGAGAGTCTCTTGCCCAGAGTAGGGGAATCGAGGACCAGGGGACACGGGTTCAAGGTGAAGGGAAAAAGATTTAGTAGGAATCTGAGGGGTAACTTTTTCCACACAGAGTCTCTTGCCCAGAGTAGGGGAATCGAGGAACAGAAGACTTAGTTCAAGGTGAAGGGGAAAAGATTTAATAGGAATCCGAGAGATAACCTTTTCCACAGTCTCTTACCCAGAGTAGGGGAATCGAGGAACAGAGGACATAGGTTCAAGGTGAAGGAGGAAAGATTTATCTGGAGGGTAACTTTTTCACACAGAGGGTGGTGGGTGTATGGAACGAGCAGCCAGAGGAGGTAGTTGAGGCTGGGACTATCCCAACGTTTAAGAGACAGTTAGACAGGTACATGGATAGGACAGGTTTGGAAGGATATGGACCAAACGCAGGCAGGTGGGACTAGTGTAGATGGGACATTGTTGGCACGTGTGGGCAAGTTGAAACGAAGGGCCTGTTTCCACAATGTATCACTCTATGACTCGACCCGAAACGTCACCCACTCCTTCTCTCCAGAGATGCTGCCTGACCCGCTGAGTTACTCCGGCATTTTGTGTCTATCTACAGTTCATTAAATGATAGATATGAATGATTATGAGCCCAGTAGGATGGAATAAACGTACGATGAGCGTTTGTCGGCACTGGGCCTGTACTCACTGGAGTTTAGAAGGATGAGGGGGAAGCCTCATTGAAACGTTACCGAATAGTGAAAGGCCTGGATAGAGTGGATGTGGAGAGGATGTTTCCACTAGTGGGAGAGTCTAGGACCAGAGGGCGCAGCCTCAGAATTAAAGGAGGTTTATTTTAGTTTTGTTGTCACGTGTACCGAGCTGAAGGGCCTGCTTCCGTGCCGTCTCTCTGAACTATTAAGATATAATAGACAATAGGTGCAGGAGGAGGCCATTTGGCCCTTCTAGCCAGCACCGTCATTCAATGTGATCATGGCTGATCATCCCCAATTAGTACCCTGTTCCTGCCTTCTCCCCATATCCCCTGACTCCACTATCTTTAAGAGCCCTATCTAGCTCTCTCTTGAACGTGCATCCAGAGAACCGGCCTCCACCGCCCTCTGAGACAGAGAATTCCACAGACTCACCACTCTCTGTGAGAAAAAGTGTTTCCTCGTCTCCGTTCTAAATGGCTTTATCCTTATTCTTAAACTGTGGCCTCTGGTTCTGGAGTCCCCCAACATCGGGAACATGTTTCCTGCCTCTAGTGTGTCCAAGCCGTTAACAATCGTATATGTTTCAATGAGATCCCCTCTCATCCTTCTAAACAAGCCCAGCCGCTCCATTCTCTCAGCATATGACAGTCCCGCCATCCCGGGAATTAACCTTGTAAACCTACGCTGCATTCCCTCAATAGCAAGAATGTCCTTCCTCAAATTAGGGGACCAAAACTGCACACAGCTTTGTGTCATCTGCAAATTTGCTAATACAGATGTATGAAGAACCAGAGGTCACAGCCTCAGAATAAAAGGACGCTCCTTTAGGAAGGAGATGATGAGGAATTTCTTTAGTCAGAAGGTGGTGAATCTGTGGAATTCTTTGGGTGTAGATGGGGCTGTGGAGGCCCCAGTGAATATTTTTTATGGCAGAGATAGATAGGAGTCTTGATTAGTGCGGGTGTTAGAGGTTATGGGGAGAAGGCTGGAGAATGGGGTTGGGAGGAGAAAGGTCATAAGTGATAGGAGTCGAATCGGGCCATTCAGCCCATCAAGGCTACTCCGCCATTCAATCATGGCCGATCTATCCATTGATGAAAGGTAGACAAAAGTGCTGGAGAAACTCAGCGGGTGCGGCAGCATCTATGGAGCGAAGGAAATAGGCAACTTTGTGGGCCGAGACCCTTCTTCAGATCTATTGATGGGGTGGAAGATTGCAACCTTCACGTGGTCCGCCCTGTTTCGATGAATGATATCAACCTGGTGTGCACAACCAAATAAGATCAAATAGAACAAGTTGCCCTACAAATTTAGGCTGTGCACGCCACACGAAAGAAGAAGAACAAGGCGCAGACACAATGCAGGTTGATGGCTGCGACCTTCAGCAGCCGGCCAGCCGCTCAGGAGCAGGAGATAAAAACCCCGCAATCGACAAACCTGGAATAAGACCCCCTCGTCATTTCCTTGACCTTTTAATTGCGATAACTGGGTCGATACATGAAGGTCCAATGAAATTTTCACTGACGGCTATGAGATTAAATGCTCGGATGGAGTTACCTGCACGTGATAGGCACAATCGAACTGTGAGGAGATTTTCAAAGTCTATGGAAATTCTGTTTTTTTTGTTTTTTTTTAAATACTTTGATATTTACAAAATACCCTTCGCTGAAAATAGATCATTTTTGCTTTCTCTGTACAGAAAGTTAGTTCCCTTACATAATTTGCGTTAAAAAAAAGGGGAGTTTAAATCTTAGCGCTACATTTAAAATGGCCACCGTTATAAAATGGCCGCCGTTATTCAGGACTCTCGCCCCTCGCACCGGTTAAGGTTCTTCCCGATGTCCGCGGGGGGGGGGGGGCTTTAGAATATGGTTATTTATGCCTTCGCCACACGGCACGAAGATTTCAACGGTGCCAAGTCTTCTGAAATTACACAACACCCTACAATGGCCGCGGACGTCGGTTTATACGCCGAAGATACACAAAAAAGCTGGAGTAACTCAGGCCGGGGGCGGGCAGCGTCTCTGGAGAGAAGGAAAGGGTGACTGTTTCCCGTGGAATTCTCCGATCAGCTTGGCTGCTTTCAGATGAAGGCGAGTCTGTCCATCCTCCGTAGCAGAGACAAGGAACCGCAGATGCTGGTTAATATGCATAAGCACGCAAAGTGCTGGAGTAACTCAGCGGGACGGGCAGCACCACTGGAGAACATGGGTAGGCGACGTTTCGGGTTGGAATCCTTCTTTTCAACTTGATAGGTTAAGTTTTGGGTCAGGACTCTTCTTCAGACCGAATAGGTGATGTTTCGGTTTGGAACCCTTCTTCCGACTACAAGAGGTGACGTTTCGGCCCGGGACCCTTCCTCAGACCACCGATAGGTGACGTTTTGTGTCGGCACCCTTCAAGAGACCGGACAGGTGACGTTTCGGGTCTAGGCCTTCTTCAGACCGAGGTTGTTCTCACCCAGCTACAGCGGCCTGTGTTGCCCTTGCCGCACGAGATGCCCGTCTCCAGCGGGCATGGGTTGGAGTCCAGGGGCAGGCAGAGGCCTGGGTGTGTGTGTGTGTGTGCAAGAGTGTGTGTGTGTGTAAGAGAGTGTGTGTGTGTGTGTGAAAGAGTGTGTGTGTGTGTGTGTGTGAAAGAGTGTGTGTGTGTGTGTGTGTGTGTGTGAAAGAGTGTATGTGTGTGTGTGGAAGAGTGTGTGTGTGTGTGTGTGTGTGTGTGTGTGTGTGTGTGTGTGTGTGTGTGAAAGAGTGTGTGTGTGTGTGTGTGGAAGAGTGTGTGTGTGTGTGAGTGTGTGTGTGTGAAAGAGTGTGTGTGTGTGTGTGAAAGAGTGTGTGTGAAAGAGTGTATATGTGTGTGTATGTGCATGAGAGAGTGTGTGTATGCGCTTGGGAGTGAGTGGGAGTGCGTGTGTGTGCGTGCGTATGTGTGTGCGTGTGGGAGTGGGAGTTTGCATGCGTGTGTTTGCATGCGTGTGTGCGTGAGTGTGTGCGCGTGCGTATGTGTGTGAGCGAGCGTGCGCGTATGTGTGTGAGCATGCGTGTGCGCGTGCGTATGTGTGTGAGCGTGCGTGCGCGTATGTATGTGAGAGCGTGTGTGTGTGCACATGCGTATGTGTGTGAGCGTGCGTGCGTGTATGTGTGTGAGCGTGTGTATGCGTGAGTATATGTGTGAGTGTGTGTGCGTGCGATGTGTGTGTGAGCGTGTGCGTGTGCGCTCTGTGTTGGACAGTCCCATTAGTCTAAGGAGATGACGTCGAGTATGTTGGCGGCAGCAGCTCCGGTCTCCGTGTGAGTGGCGGGGCCGTTGTCCCGGGCGATGCTGCTGGTGATGATGCCACCACCGCCGCTGCTGCTGCTGCTGCTGCCCCGGCCTGCAGTCCCGTGCATGGTGCGGGCTGGGCTCAGCAAGGGCTCCAGGTACTGGGGCGATGAGGTGAAGGGGAAGAAGTGGCTGAGCGAGGCATGCATGGGGTCCAGCTCATCCGAGCTGCTGCTGATCACCGAACGCTGGTTCTGCGGGCAGAGTCACAGAGTCACACAGCGTGGAAACAGGCCCTTCAGCCCAACCCGCCCATACTGACCCACCAGCCCCATCTACACCCACAGATACAGCGCGGAAACAGGCCCTTCAGCCCACACTGACCAACATGCCCCATCTACACCCATCCTATCTTTAAAGATTCATTCATTCTACTTCACTACTCCCCCTCAGGAAGTGCAGGGAGCGAAATATGAGGTGCTGCTCCTCCAATTTACGGTGGGCCTCACTCTTGACAATGGAGGAGGCCCAGGACAGAAAGGTTGGATTGGGAATGGGAGGGGGAGTTGCAGTGCTGAGCCACCGGGAGATCAGGTTGGTTATTGCGGACCGAGCGGAGGTGTTGGGCGAAGCGATCGTCGAGCCTGCACTTGGTCTCACCGATGTAGAGCAGCTGACATCTAGAGCAGCGGATGCAATAGATGAGGTTGGAGGAGGTGCAGGTGAACCTCTGCAGCACCTGGAAAGACTGCTTGGGTCCTTGAATGGAGTGAGGGGAGGGGGGGGGGGAAGGTAAAGCAACAAGTGTAGCATTTCCTGCGGTTGCAAGGGAAAGTGCCCGGGGAGGGGGTGGGACGGGTGGGAAGGGACAAATTGACCAGGGAGTTACAGAGGGAGCGGTCTCTGCAGAAAGTAGACGGGGAGGAGATGGGAAGATGTTGGGATCCCGTTGGAGGTGGGGGAAAATGTTGGAGGATTATTTGTTGTACGTGACAGCTGGTGGGGTGGAAGGTGAGGACCAGGGGGCTCTGCCCTTGTTACGAGTTCCTAACTCCTTTTCCCCCCCTCTCTGTTGCAAGATAAAACTCTCACCGTCGAGGGAACATGGAACAAAGGCAAATCCAAAGGCAAAGGATGTCAGAAATTGTAGGCAGACACAAAAAAATGGAGTAACTCAGCGGGACAGGCAGCATCTCTGGAGAGAAGGAACGGGTGACGTTTCGGGTCGAGACCCTTCGAAGTTGCCCCTCAGGTTCCCAATGCCCCTGTCCCACTTAGGAAACCTGAACGGAAACCTCTGGAGACTTTGTGCCCCACCCAAGGTTTCCGTGTGGTTCCCGGAGGTTTTTGTCCTCCGGCAACCACCTTCAACCAGCATCGCAACCGGCTTCGACTAAAAAATGACTGATTTTTAAAACGGAAACCACTTTCGACCATTAGGGAGACTGACGGAAACCTCCGGGAACCGCACGGAGACCTTGGGTGGGGCGCAAAGTCTCCAGATGTTTCCGTTCAGGTTATCTAAGTGGGACAGGGGCATAACTCCTTTTCCCCTCTCGACCCGAAACGGCAGCCGTACCTTCTCTCCAGAGATGCTGCCTGTCCCGCTGAGTTACTCCAACATTTTGCCTCTACTTTCGATTTAAACCAGCTTCTGCAGTTCTTTCTAAAACACAAGTCTAGGCTTCTTCATGTTAAATCCTGACAGTGTTAGATGTGCAGGAAAACAGTCGGACGTTTACATGCAAATTAGCCGATACACGGGAAATAAATTAAATTATACACATACCTGATTTTCCACTTGGAGGAAGGAAAATAAGTCCAAACCTGAGAGAGAGAAAGAGAGAGGGGGGTGGAAGGGGGGAAAGAGAGGGAGCGGGGGCGGGAGAGGGGGAGGAGAAAGGGGGGAGAGAGAGGGAGAGACCGAGGGGGAGACGAGAGAGGGGGGGAGAAAATGGGGACAGAGGGGAGAGAGAGGAGAGGGAGAGGGGAGAGGGGAGAGGGAGAGGGAGGAGGGAGAGGGAAGAGGGAGAGGGGTAGGGAGAGGGGGGAGAGAGGAGGAGAGAGGGGGAGAGGAAGAGGGGGAGGGGGAAGTGAGGAAGAGGGGGAGAGAGGGTGAGGGAGAGGAAGAGGGAGATGGGGAGGGAGAGGGAGGAGAGAGAGGGAGGAGAGAGAGGGTCAGTCAGATTCTACAGTATCTCTACGCACACACACACACACGCACACAGGGAGGCGCGGCAGGGTAAGAAGGCCAGGATAACATTAACCACGGGAGGGGCTCAGATCCCCTCTCAGGCGTCCCAATAGACAATAGGTGCAGTAGGTTCGGCCCTTCGAGCCAGCACCGCCATTCAATGTGATCACGGCTGATCATCCCCAATCAGTACCCCATTCCTGCCTTCTCCCCATATTCCCTGACTCCGCTATCTTTAAGTGCCCTATCTAGCTCTCTCTTGAAAGCATCCAGAGAACCGGCCTCCATGGCCCTCTGAGGCAGAGAATTCCACAGACTCACAACTCTCTGGGTAAAAAAGTTTTTCCTCGTCTCCGTTCTAAATGGCCGACCCTTTATTCTTAAACTGTGTGTGGCCCCTGGTTCTGGACTCCCCCAACATCAGGAACATGCTTCCTGCCTCTAGCGTGTCCAATCCCTTATTATACTTATATGTTTCAATAAGACCCCCTCTCATCCTTCTAAACTCCAGAGTGTACAAGCCCAGTCGCTCCATTCTTTCAACATATGTCAGTCCCGCCATCCCGGGAATTAACCTGGTGAACCTACGCTGGGCTCCCTCGACAGCAAGAATGTCCTTCCTCAAATTAGGGGACCAAAACTGCACACAATACTCCTGATGTGGTCTCACTAGGGCCCTGTACAACTGCAGAAGGACCTCTTTGCTCCTATAGCCAGCCCGGGAATTAACCTGGTGACCTACGCTGCACTACCCTCAATAGCAGGAATGTCCCAGCTACACTGGTCCCACCTGCCTGCGCTTGGTCTATACCCCTCCAAACTTGTCCAGCCCATATCCAGGGGGATGTAACTCCTCAGGAAGGTGGTGGGGGAACCACGTGCAAGTCTGACGAGCGCCCTAATCGGCGATGCCGGGGGGGGGGGGGGGCGAGGAGCGTTGGCGGCGGGAGCGTAAGGATTACCTTGGAAGTCTGAGGGCAGCGGAGGCATGTGGTAGGAGAGCTGGTATTCCGGGATGGAGAGCGAGGGCAGGTAGTCCGTGGGCACGGTGCTGGAGGCCGGGCTCTGGTGGGCCGGGGGCAGCTGGTGGAGGCTGAGGAACCTGCGGGCAAATCGCGTGGTTAACCGTCACGGTGGCGCAGCGGTAGAGTTGCCGCCTCGCAGCGAACACAGACCCGGGTTCAATCCCGACTATGGTGCGGAGTTTGCACGTTCTCCCCGTGACCTGCGTGGTTTTTCTCTGAGATCTTCGGTTTCCTCCCACACTCCAAAGACGTGCAGGTTCGTAGGTTAATTGGTTTGGTGTAAATGATTTATTTTTAAATTGTCCCTAGTGGGTGGAGGATAGTGTAAGTATTCAAGAAGGAACTGCAGATGCTGGAAAATCGAACGTAGACAAAAATGCTGGAGAAACTCAGCGGGAGAGGCAGCATCTATGGAGCGAAGGAAATAGGCGACGTTTCGGGCCGAAACGCTTCGTCAGTGGAAGTGTGCTGGTCAACGCGGACCCGGTGGGCTGATGGGCCTGTTTCCGCGCTGTATCTCTAAACTAAATTAGAGTAGAAACAGGCCCTTCGGCCCACCGGGTCCGCGCCGACCAGCGCATTCACTAGGTATGTTACAAAACTTACCTTGAGCAGCGCTGCAGTTCTGCCTCTCCCCGTGTGCGCGACTTTGGCGCCTTTCTGAGGGGGGCGGGCTTAAAGTGCCGTTTTTCCACAGGCAGGGAAAATCGATCCATGTCGGGCGATTTAGTTGCGGAAGAAAAATCGCTCCGACATTTCATGAATGAAGGTATTTTTAAATTACTCTAAATTATTTATTAACTAGAGTAATTTAAAAATCACCTTCAAAAGCCGTGAGCGCCGACAACCGGAAGGATTTTGCGTACGGGAGAAAAAAAGGTAAATAGTTTATTTTTATATTAAAAGTTGGTTTTTCGGGAGGCTTTAATCACATTTTCATGTTGCGAAATGGGGTCCCAAAAAATGTATGAACAAACAGTATTTTTCCTCCCGACTTCACCGCTAACCGCAACGTTCCAATCCACCGCATTCCACTAAAACCCACTCGCTAGTTGATTTAAATGGCCATTAATTTACAGGCATTAAACACACTAAATTCCTTCCATTTGGCCCAGAAATTCATGAAAATGAGATTTAAAAATTATGATATATTGTGGATTATTATGTGAATGTTATTTGGACACTTAGGCAATTTAAAAAAAAGTTTATATTTTCTTAAGAAATGGATAGATGTTTAGATCTAATTGAATTTTGTAATTAGCTACAATTAGATAACTAACTAATTATATGCTTTAATTTCAGGTCATCCAAGTAAGATTGTTTCATATTTGTTTCAGAATGCTTCAATCTATAATAACTGAAAATTTCATTAAGGTCTCTTAATTTTTAAGAAAGTTATGTGCTTTTAACTGTTCTAGATCACAGCTTTTGAGTTCAGTCAATTGAAAGGCAATGGGGAACAAGATGCTAATTTCCGAGTGTGAAAATGGCCATAACTTTCTTAATACTGAAGATATGAAAGTGAATTAGGTGTCAAATTAAACTTCTTTTTATGCTTTATCTGATGGGATAAATTGCAGACTTGATTTTTAAAATCTCAAAATTTTGTAACATTGCTAGCTGATGATCGTAAGAAGGGCCTGATTCTGTTTCTGGACTCTGTGATCGGGAGCGGGAGGAGCGGAGGGTGCGGGGGACGAGCGGAGGGCGTGTGGAGGAGGATTGGAGGGCGTTGGGGGGGACGAGCGACGGCGGGGGCAGACTCACTGCTTGTTGACGGAGGCGAGGTGCGTGGACGTCACCACGTGGCAGTGCCTCTTGACGGGGGGCTCCTCCTCGTCCGACGAGCTGTCCAGTGTGAGGTCGATCACCTCGGCCGTGGAACTACTACGCTGGGCGCAGCACCTCCTCCGGGAGAAAGGGTCCTGGACCGCAGCGCCGCCGGCTGCAGGGACCGAGCACCACAAACCCTCGTCACCCACTCACGTAGTGGACTGTGATATAAACCCTTCTGCCCCTCTCTCACGTCCGCCCCCCCCCTCTCCCTTCCACTCCCTCCTTCACCCCGTCTCCCCACCGCCCTCTCTCCCCCTCCCCCCATCCGCCCTCCCTCCACTCTCTCTCCCCCCTCCCTCCCTCCCCTCTCTCCCTCTCCCCCCCTCCATCTTCCCTCTCCCTCCTCCACCCCTCCCCTGCTCCCCTCCACCCACCGACTCTCCTCCCCACCCGCAGACATCCCCCTGTGGGGACGGGCGAGTGTGGAGGTCCCCTCACCGTCAGCCCCGCTGTACGAGGACCACAGCGGCTCCTGCTTCACCCGCTTGGGCTGCATCGGGCTCCAGGAGCCGTCCTCCTTGAACAGGATCTCATCACAGTGCGTGCACAGGTTGAGGATCTCCATGAAGAGCCTGTGGATGGAGAGAGGGAGAGAGTGGGGGAGAAAGGAATGGGGGAGAGAGGGGGATAGAGGGGGAGGGAGAAAGAGAGGGGAGGGAGAGAGAGAGAGGAAGGAGAGAGAGAGAGGAGGGAGGGAGAGAGGGGAGAGAGAGAGGGGAGAGGGGGAGGGGGAGAGAGAAGGGGAGGGAGAGGGGAGGGGGAGGAGAGAGGAGGGGGAGGAGAGAGTGAGGGGGGAGAGAGATAGGGAGAGGGGAAGGGGGAGAGGGAGAGGGGGAGGGGGAGAGGGGAGGGGGAGAGAGAAGGGGGGGGAGATAGAGTGAGGGGGGAGGGAGAGAAGAGGGGGGAGTGAAGGAGAAAGAGGGAGGACAGTAGAAGAGCAGAACATTAGTCATGAGAGCAGAAGTAGGCAGATCTATCTCTCTCTGCTCATCCCATTCTCCTGCCTTCTCCCCCCATAACCCCGGACACCCGTCGATGGGATCGGCTGGCGGAGGGAACACCAGACCCCTGTGAGCATCACCTACACACTCGGCAGGCAGGGGCGAGGAGGGGGGGGGAGCAATGGTGAATGTTTTATTTATAGTCACATGTACCAGGTAGAGTGTAATATTATTTTTTTGTACACTGATCCGCAAAACTGTCCCTCTAGCGTGAAAACTTCCCGGAGAACTTTGCAGTTTCTGCAGTTGTCCAGGGCTCTGGTGAGACCACATCTGGAGTATTGTGTACAGTTTTGGTCTCCTAATTTGAGGAAGGACATTCTTATGATTGAGGCAGTGCAGCGTAGGTTCACCAGATTGATCCCTGGGATGGCGGGGCTGTCATATGAGGAAAGATTGAAAAGACTAGGCTTGTATTCGCTGGAGTTTAGAAGGATGAGGGGGGATCTTATGGAAACATATACAATTATAAAAGGACTGGACAAGCTAGATGCAGGAAAAATGTTCCCAATGTTGGGCGAGTCGAGAACCAGGGGCCACACATTCTAAGAATAAAGGGGAGGCCATTTAAGATTGAGGTGAGAAAAAACTTTTTCACCCAGAGAGTTGTGAATTTGTGGAATTCCCTGCCACAGAGGGCAGTGGAGGCCAAGTCACTGGATGGATTTAAGAGAGAGTTAGATAGAGCTCTAGGGGCTGGTGGAGTCAAGAGATATGGGGAGAAGGCAGGCACGGGTTATTGATTGGGGACGATCAGCCATGATCACAATGAATGGCGGTGCTGGCTCGAAGGGCCGAATGGCCTCCTCCTGCACCTATTGTCTATGTTTCTATGACTGCACCATCGTACCGCCACCAGAGGGTGGTGGTGAGCTACTAGCTACTTCATTGGTGACTGTCGCACTGTCTTTGACCGACGGGCGGGCAGTGGGGGGGGGGGGGTCACAAAACACGGGCGGAGAAGGGGCGCACATAATGGGGGGGGGGGGGGGGGGGGGAGAGAGGTGCCCACTGGCAGGGCGGGTAGAGAGGAGGGGGTCTCGAAGACAGTGGGCAGAGGGAAGGGGGGTCCCAGGATGTGGGGGGGGTGTCACAATGCGGAGAGAGGGGGGGAAGAGGGAGAGGGGGTGGGGTGGAAGATTGCAACCTTCGCCTGTTTCGACTAATGCAATCAACTCGACTTTAGTGCACAAACGGAAGATCAAATAGAACAAGTTGTCCCAACAACTTTAGGCTGTGCACGCCACCCGGGAGAAGAAGAGAGGGGTGGGTATGCATACCAGCAGGCAAAGGGGGGGGGGGAGGGGGTCCCCCACCCAGAAGCAAGGGGGTCGTCAAAACGCGCAGGCAGAGAGAGGTGGAAGAGGTTGTGCCCACTGAGTGTGGATGTCCCGATGTTGGGGGGGGGGGGGGGGGGGGGGGGGGCAGAGAGGGGAGGGGGTGTCACGATGCGGGGAGGGGGTCGTCACAATGTGTAGCAAAGAGAGCGGGTCAAGTAAAGTCAGATTTATTCGTCACGTGGACAATAAAGTGCAGTAAAATTAACTTAGAAACATAGGTGCAGGAGTAGGCCATTCGGCCCTTCGAGCCTGCACCGCCATTCAATGTGATCATGGCTGATCATCCAACTCAGTATCCTGTACCTGCTTTCTCTCCATACCCCCTGATCCCTTTAGCCATTCCTTCCATCCAGAGATGCTGCTTAACCCACCGAGTTACATAGAAAATAGGTGCAGGAGTAGGCAATTCGACCCTTCGAGCCTGCACCGCCATTCAATATGATCATGGCTGATCATCCTGCCTTCTCTCCATACCCCCTGATTCCTTTAGCCACAAGTGCCACATCTAACGCCCTCTTAAATATAGCCAATGAACTGGCCTCAACTACCCTCTGTGGCAGAGAGTTCCAGAGACTCACCACTCTCTGTGTAAAGAATGTTTTCCTCATCTCGGTCCTAAAGGAATTCCCCCTTATCCTTAGACTGTGACCCCTTGTTCTGGACTCCCCCAACATCGGGGACAATCTTCCAGCATCTAGCCTGTCCAACCCCTTAAGAATTTTGTAAGTTTCTATAAGATCCCCCCTCAATCTTCTAAATTCCAGCGAGTACAAGCCGAGTTCCAGCGAGTACAAGCAGCGGTAGAATTTTAAAAAAACCACGCAATACACAATAAAAATGTACCACAAACATCCACCACAGCATTCATCACTGTGGTGGAAGGCACAAAGTTTAGTCAGTCCTCCTCCATTTCCCCCCATTCCCCCAGGGCCTGAAGAAGGCAGATCAAAATGATGGCGAAACTCAGCGGGTGAGGCAGCATCTATGGGGTGAAGGAATGGTGACATTTCGGGTCGAGACCTTTCTTCAGACTGATGTGGGGGTGGGCGGGAAGAAGAAAGGAAGAGGCGGAGACGGTGGGAGAGCTGCGATGGGGAGGGGAAGCAGGGAGAAAGCAGGGACTACCTGAAATTGGAGAAGTCAATGTTCATGCCGCTGGGGTGTAAACTACCCAAGCAGAATATGAGGCGCTGCTCCTCCAATTTGCGCTGGGCCTCGCTCTGGCCATGGAGGAGGCCCGGGACAGAAAGGTCGGATTGGGAATGGGAGGGGGAGTTGAAGTGCTGAGCCACCGGGAGATCAGGTTGGTTATTGCCGACCGAGCGGAGGTGTTGGGCGATGGTCTGCGCTTGGTCTCACTGATGTCGAGCAGCTGACACCAAGAGCAGCGGATGCAATAGTTGAGGTTGGAGGAGGTGCAGGCCAACCTGGAAAGACTGCTTGGGTCCTTGGATGGAGTCAAGGGGGGAGGTAAAGCGACAAGCCTGAAGAAGGGTCTCGACCCGAAAAACATCGCCCATTCCATCTCTCCAGAGATGCCACCTGCCCCGCTGAGTTACTCCAGCATTCTGCGTCTACCTTCATAGAGAGCGGGGGTTGTGGCGACTGGCGGGCAAGGGGGGGGGGGGGGTGTAATTTGAGGAAGGACATTCTTGCTATTGAGGGAGTGCAGCGTAGGTTTACACGGTTAGTTCCCGGGCTGGCGGGAGTCATAGGCTGAGAGAATGGAGCGGGCGGGCGCACACACACACACACACTCTCCCCACCCGTCGATGATCAGGCTGTCGTAGGGCGCCTTCTTGTCACACACGGGGCAGACCCAGGTGGGCTTCTTCTCGTTCATCTGCAGGTAGAGCGCGGCGTCGAAGCACTGCAGGTGCGTGCAGGTCAGCGCGCGGCAGGGCACGTGAAGGCGCGTCTTCCCCAGCTGCGGAGACAGGCCGCACCGTCTGTTAGAGCACAGATAATCCTCCGACATTTTCACCACCTCCAACGGGATCCCACCATCTTCCCATCTCCTCCCTATTCGGCGTTACGCAGAGACCGCTGCCTCCGTAACTCCCCGGTCAATTCGTCCCTTCCCACCCCCTCCCCGGGCACTTTCCCCTTGCAACCGCAGGAAATGCTACACTTGTCGCTTTACCTTCCCCCCTCGACTCCATCCAAGGACCCAAGCTGTCGTTCCAGGTGCGGCAGAGGTTCACCTGCACCTCCTCCAACCTCATCTATTGCATCCGCTGCTCTAGATGTCAGCTGCTCTACATCGGTGAGATCCAGCGTAGGGTCGGCGATCGATTCGCCCAACACCTCCGCTCGGCTCGCAATAACCAACCTGATCTCCCAGCACTTCATCTCCCCCTCCCATTCCCAATCCCTTTCTGTCCTGGGCCTCCTCCATGGCCAGAGTGAGGCCCACCGCAAATTGGAGGAGCAGCACCTCATATTTCGCTTGGGTAGCGGTATGAACATTGACTTCTCCAACTTCAGGTATCCCTGCTTTCTCCTAGTTTCCCCTTCCCTTCCCAGCTCTCCCACAGCCCACTGTCTCCGCCTCTTCCTTTCTTCGTTCCCCCCCCCACCCCCACATCAGTCTGAAGAAGGGTGTCGACCCGAAACGTTGCCTATTTCCTTCGCTCCATAGATGCTGCCTCACCCGCTGAGTTTCTCCAGCATTTTTGTCTACCTTCGGTCAAAGTCAGCATGGATTTACGAAGGGGAAATCTCGCTCGACTAATCTACTGGAATCTTTTGAGGATGTAACAATGGATAAGGAAGAGCCAGTGGATGTGGTGTATCTGGACTTTCAGAAAGCCTTTGACAAGGTCCCACACAAGAGATTAGTGTGCAAAATTAGAGCACATGGCATTGGGGGTCGGGTGGTGACATGGATAGAGAACTGGTTGGCAGACAGGAAGCAAAGAGTGGGAATTAATGGGTCCTTTTCAGAATGGGAGGCAGTGACTAGTGGGATGCCGCAAGGCTCGGTGCTGGGACACCAGCTATTCACAAAATATATTCACGCCTTAGATGAGGGAATTAAATGTAACATCTCCAGGTTTGCGGATGACACAAAGCTGGGTGGCAGTGTGAGCTGCGAGGAGGATGCTATGAGGCTGCAGGGTGACTTGGATAAGTTGGGTGAGTGGGCAGTTATAGTATAATGTGGATAAATGTGAGGTTATCCACTTTGGTGGCAAGAACTAGAAGGCAGATTATTATCTGAATGGTGTCAGATTAGGAGAACGGGAGGTGCAACGAGACCTGGGTGTCCTTGTACATCAGTCACTGATAGTAAGCATGCAGGTATAGCAGGCAGTGAAGAAAGCAAATGGCATGTTGGCCTTCGCAGCGAGAGGATTTGAGTATAGGAGCAGGGAGGTTATACTGCAGTTGTACGGGGCCCTGGTGAGGCCACACCTGGAGTATTGTGTGCAGTTTTGGTCACCACCCTCTGACTACAGACATTTCTCCTCATCTCCTTCATAGAAACATAGAAACAGAAAAACAGGTGCAGGAGTAGGCCATTCAGCAGTCTACCCCAGCGCTCAACAAATGCTAACCCACTCATTCCTGGGACCGTTTTGGTGAACCTCCTCTGGACCCTCTCCAGAGCCGGCACGTCCTTCCTCAGGTAGGAGGCTTCTGCAGTTCCTTCTTACGAGTGCTTACCACGCTAGCTTTGGGGAAGGGAGGAGACGCTGAAAGGACGAGCTCAAGCCGGGTACAATAGACAATAGGCAATAGGTGCAGGAGTAGTCCATCTGGCCCTTCGAGCCAGCACCGCCATTCAATGTGATCATGGCTGATCAGCCCCAATCAGTACCCCGTTCCTGCCTTCTCCCCATACCCCCTGACTCCGCTATCTTTAAGAGCCCTATCTAGCTCTCTCTTGAAAGTATCCAGAGAACCGGCCTCCACCGCCCTCTGAGGCAAAGAATTCCACAGACTCACCACTCTCTGTGAGAAAAAGTGTTTCCTCGTCTCCGTTCTAAATGGCCTAACCCCTTATTCTTAAACTGTGTGTGTGTGGCCCCTGGTTCTGGACTCCCCCCACATCGGGAACCCGTTTCCTGCCTCTAGCGTGTCCAAACCCTTAATAATCTCATATGTTTCAATGAGATCCCCTCTAATCCTTCTAAACTCCAGAGTGTACAAGCCCAGCCGCTCCATTCTCTCAGCATATGACAGTCCCGCCATCCCGGGAATTAACCTGGTGAACCTACGCTGCACTCCCTCAATAGCAAGGATGAACTTCCTCAAATTAGGGGACCAAAACTGCACACAATACTCCAGGTGTGGTCTCACTAGGGCTCTGTACAACTGCAGAAGGACATCTTTGCTCCTATACTCGACTCCTCCAGAGTGTACAAGCCCAGCTGCTCCATTCTCTCAGCATATGACAGTTCCGCCATCCCAGGAATTAGCCTGGTGAACCTACGCTGGGCTCCCTCAATAGCAAGAATGTCCTTCCTCAGATTAGGGTGCCGAAACTGCACACATCACTCGATACCAAGCGGGGCGGGGCGGGGGGGGGAGGGGGGTAAACGAACGATTGTAAAAATCACCCACGGGGCAGATAAGCGACACTCGTAAACTGGTCGTGGCGATCTCGCTGTCGGGGTCCGCGGTCAGCTTCTCCTTGACTGGAAGAGAGGCAGAGAGACAAAAAAACACCATCAGCCCCAGTGGAGTTGACACCATTCTCCTGTCCAGCCCGCGTGAACCAACCTGATCTCCCCCACTTTAACTTCCCCCTCCCATTCCCGCACAGACCTTTCTGTCCTGGGCCTCCTCCATTGTCAGAGTGAGGCCAAACGCAAATTGGAGGAGCACCTCATATTCCGCTTGGGCAGCTTACACCCCAGTGGTATAAATATTGATTTCTCTCACTACAAGTAGCCCCGGGCATTCCAATAGACAATAGGCAATAGGTGCAATACTCCAGGTGTGGTCTCACCAAGACCCTGTACAACTGCAGTAGAACCTCCCTGCTCCTATACTCAAAGACAATAGACAATAGACAATAGGTGCAGGAGTAGGCCATTCAGCCCTTCGAGCCAGCACCGCCATTCAATGTGATCATGCCTGATCATCCCCAATCAGTACCCCGTTCCTGCCTTTTCCCCATATCCCCTGACTCCGCTATCTTTAAGAGCCCTGTCTAGCTCTCTCTTGAAAGCATCCAGAGAACCGGCCTCCACCGCCCTCTGAGGCAGAGAATTCCACAGACTCACCACTCTCTGTGAGCAAATGTGTTTCCTTGTCTCCGTTCCAAATGGCTTACTCCTTATTCTTAAACTGTGTGTGGCCCCTGGTTCTGGACTCCCCCAACATCGGGAACATGTTTCCTGCCTCTAGCGTGGCCAAACCCTTAACCATCTTATACGTTTCAATGAGATCCCCTCTCATCCTTCGAAACTCCAGAGTGTACAAGCCCAGCCGCTCCATTCTCTCAGCATATGACAGTCCCGCCATTCCTAGGAATTAACCTGGTGAACCTACACTGCACTCCCTCAATAGCAAGAATGTCCTTCCTCAAATTAGGGGACCAAAACTGCACACAATACTCCAGGTGTGGTCTCACTAGGGCCCTGTACAACTGCAGAAGGACCTCTTTGCTCCTATATTCAATTCCGCTTGTTATAAAGGCCAGCATCCATGGAGCAATGGAAATAGGCGACGTTTCGGGCCGAGACCCTTCTTCAGGCTCTATTGTAATCGTGTACTGTCTTTCAGGCTGGCCGGCTAGCAGGCAACAAAAAAACCTTTGCAATCTACCCCGGTACACGTGACGATTAAACTAAACTGAAGTCACGTCTGTCGCCCTCCCCCCCCCCCCCCCCCACTTACTCAGTGCCCGCGAGTGGTCCGGGTTACGAATGCCCTTGGCACGGAGCCTTTGCAAGAGAGTAGCAGACGTCAGCTGCTTGACCAGGTACACCGACACAGAGTAATTCTGCTCGACGGGGGGGGGAGAGGGAGAGGGAGGGGGGGGGAGAGAGAGACGGGGAGGGAGAGATAGAGAGTGAGAGAGAGAGAGGGGGGGGAGAGAGGGGGGAGAGAGAGAGGGGGGGAGAGAGAGGGGGGAGAGAGAGGGGGGAGAGAGAGGGGGGGAGAGAGAGGGGGGGAGAGAGAGGGGGGAGAGAGAGGGGGGGGAGAGAGAGGGGGGAGAGAGAGGGGGGAGAGAGAGGGGGGGAGAGAGAGGGGGGGAGAGAGAGGGGGGGAGAGAGTGGGGGGAGAGAGAGGGGGGAGAGAGAGGGGGGGAGAGAGAGGGGGGAGAGAGAGGGGGGAGAGAGAGGGGGGAGAGAGAGGGGGGGAGAGAGAGGGGGAGGGGAGGGAGAGATGGGGGAGGGGAGGGGAGGGAGAGAAAGGGGGGGAGGGAGAGAGGGGGGGAGGGAGAGAGGGGAGGGGAGCGAGGCGAGGGGAGGGAGAGGGGGGAGAGAGATGGGGGAGGGGAGGGGAGAGAGAGAGGGGAGGGGAGGGAGAGAGGGGGAGGGAGAGAGGGGGAGAGAGAGGGGGGAGGGGGAGAGTGGGGGAGGGGGAGAGAGGGAGGGGGAGAGAGGGGGGGAGAGAGAGGGGGGGGAGAGAGAGGGGGGAGAGAGAGGGGGGGAGAGAGAGGGGGGGAGAGAGAGGGGGGGAGAGAGAGGGGGGAGAGAGAGGGGGGAGAGAGAGGGGGGGAGAGAGAGGGGGGGAGAGAGAGGGGGGGAGAGAGAGGGGGGGAGAGAGAGGGTGGGGAGAGAGAGGGGGGAGGGGGAGAGAGGGAGGGGGAGAGGAGGGAGGGGGAGAGAGGGGGGGGGGGAGAGAGAGGGGGGAGAGAGTGAGGGGGAGAGAGGGAGGGGGAGAGAGGGGGGGAGAGAGAGGGGGGGGAGAGAGAGGGGGGAGAGAGAGGGGGGGAGAGAGAGGGGGGGAGAGAGAGGGGGGAGAGAGAGGGGGGGAGAGAGAGGGGGGGAGAGAGAGGGGGGGAGAGAGAGGGGGGGAGAGAGAGGGTGGGGAGAGAGAGGGGGGAGGGGGAGAGAGGGAGGGGGAGAGGAGGGAGGGGGAGAGAGGGGGGGGAGAGAGAGGGGGGAGAGAGAGAGGGGGGGAGAGAGAGGGGGAGAGAGAGGGGGGGAGAGAGGGGGGGGAGAGAGGGGGGGGAAAGAGAGGGGGGAGAGAGAGGGGGGGAGAGAGAGAGGGGGGAGAGAGATGGGGAGGGGAGGGGAGGGAGAGAGGGGAGGGGAGGGAGAGGGGGGAGGGGAGGGAGAGGGGGGGAGAGAGAAAGGGGGGAGAGAGATGGGGAGGGGAGGGGAGGGAGAGAGGGGAGGGGAAGGGAGGGAGAGAGGGGGGAGAGAGAGCGGGGGGGGGAGAGAGAGAGGTTAACAAAGAGCCACAAGTTGTCCATGAACCACAATGAAACACCGGGCAAACGCAGCTGCCCGCGGGAGCTTCGGGTGGTAGAGGTGGCATTCAGTGCACTGGCCTTCGTCAGTCAAGCTGTTAGTCATTGAGTCTTACAGCGTGGAAACCCGCCCTTCAGCCCAACCATAATCATATAGAATGGCGGTGCAGGCTCGAAGGGCCGAAGGGCCTACTCCTGCACCTATTTTCTATGTTTCTATAATAGCACCTAGACAGGAAAGGTTTAGAGGGATATAGAAACATTGATAATATGTGCAGGAGTAGGCCATTGTGCAGGAGCCACCACCGCCATTCAATGTGATCACGGCTGATCATCCAGAATCAGTACCCCGCTCCTGCTTTCTCCCCATATCCCTTGATTCCGTTAGCCCTAAGAGCTAAATCTAACTCGGTCTTGAAAACCTTCAGTGAATCGGCCTCCACTGCCTTATGAGCGAAAGAATAAGTTTATTGGCCAAGTATTCACATACAAGGAATTTGCCTTGGTGCTCCACCCGCAAGTGGCAACATGACATACATCCAAAATACCTCCAAAATATTCCAAATGGAATTTAAACTGGAGGGTTAAACTGCGGCAGAGAATTCCACAGACTTACAACTCTCTGGGTGAAAAAGGTTTCCCTCATCTCAGCCCTAGATGGCCGAGCCCTTATTAGAAACATAGAAAATAAATGCAGGAGGCCATTCGGCCCTTCAAGCCAGCACCGCCATTCATTGTGATCATGGCTGATCGTCCCCAATCAATAACCCGTGCCTGCCTTCTCCCCATATCCCTTGATTCCACTATCCCCTAGAGCTCTATCTAACTCTCTCTTAAATCCATCCTGTGATTTGGCCTCCACTGCCCTCTGTGGCAGGGAATTCCACAAATTCACAACTCTCTGGGTGAAAACGTTTTTTCTCACCTCAGTCTTAAATGACCTCCCCTTTATTCCAAGACTGTGGCCCCTGGTTCTGGACTCGCCCAACATTGGGAACATTTTTCCTGCATCTAGCTTGTCCAGTCCTTTTTATAATTTTATGTTTCTATAAGATCCTCCCTCATCCTTCTAATACCGTTATTCTTGACCTCCCCATTATTCTTGCACCATGTGACCCCTGGTTCTGGACTCCCCCCCCCCACCACCCCCCCCCCCCCCCCCCCCGGCCAGTACCCCGTTCCTCACTTTGTCCCCCACATGGAGCGAACGAGGGCTAGCATGAGGCTGCCGCAGACGGGCATGTTGTATCGGGGCGGGCTGGGCCGAAGGGCCGACAGACTCACCCTGCCGTATTCGGAGGACCAGTTCACCATGATGATGTTGGGGACGGTGGCCGACAGCTTCACCAGCGCGGTGATGTTGATCGGCCGACTCGGCCTCTTTGGCTCCACGCCGTTCTTTGTGGGCGGGAGGTAGCCCTGTGTGTGTGGGGGGGGGGGGGGGGGGGGGGGAAGGAAAGAGAAGAGAGTCTGAAGCAGGGTCTCGATCCGAAGCGTCACCCATTCCTTTGTGGCGCCTTCACGCCCGCGTCGATTTTGCGTACGGCCTGCGACCCGCCAGAGGCCGACAGGGCCTGTCCAACGTTCACGGCCTCTGCCGAGTTTGCCCTTGACCTTCAAGATCATCCTTCATGTCTGCAAAGCCCTCAACGGGCTCGCCCCCACCTACATCAAAAGTCTGCTCACCCACCACACCACCTCCAGGTCCCTCAGATCGGCCGACTTGGGGTTGCTGACCATCCCGCGGTCTAGGCATAAGCTCAGGGGCGACCGACCGACCGTGCCTTTGCGGTTGCAGTTCCTAGACTGTGGAACAGCGTCCCCCTTCCCATCAGAACTGCCCCCTCCATCGACTCCTTTATAAGTTGAGACTTAAAACTCCCAAGCCTTTCTTGACGTCCTCTGAGCGAGGGCTATATTTATGTAGTGATGTTTGTATTTAATCTATGAACCACTGTTGTATAACGTTAGTGCCTCCACCAATGTGAAGCACTTTGGCCAACGAGAGTTGTTTTTTAAATGTGCTCTAGAAATAAACGTGACTTTCAATAAAAGAAACTTACAAAATTCTTAAGGGGTTGGACAGGCTAGATGCTGGAAGATTGTTCCCGATGTTGGGAGAGTCCAGAACAAGGGGTCACAGTTTCAGGATAAGGGGGAAGTCTTTTAGGACCGAGATGAGAAAAACATTTTTCACACAGAGTGGTGAATCTGTGGAATTCTCTGCCACAATAGGTAGTTGAGGCCAGTTCATTGGCTATATTTAAGAGGGCGTTGGATGTGGCCCTTGTGGCTAAAGGGATCAGGGGGTATGGAGAGAAGTCAGGTACGGGATACTGAGTTGGATGGTCAGCCGTGATCACATTGAATGGCGGTGCAGGCTCGAAGGGCCGAATGGCCTACTCCTGCACCTATTTTTCTATGTTTCTATGACTTGGCTTGACCAGGGGTGGGGACTCTGTGGCCTTCTAGGCCATTAAGTGCGGCCTTTTGAATGAATCCAAATTTTGTAGAACAAATCCTTTTATTTTTATTAATATGCATTTGTTTGTCTTTTATTATTTTTATTTTAATCTTAAAATGAACGTATTTAAAATACCAAAGAGTAAAAGAAGATTCAACTAAATAATCCTCCCCGACTGCCGGCCACAATTAAAACATTAGTAAGTCATGAGGTGTTAAAGAAGGAACTGCAGATGCTGGAGAATCGAGGGTTACACAAAAAGCTGGAGAAACTCAGCGGGTGCAGCAGCATCTAAGGAGCGAAGGAGATAGGCGACGTTTCGGGTCGAGACCCTCCTTCAGGTAAGTCATGAGGCCCGTTTTAACACCTGTTGTGCTCATGATTTAGTTGTAATGCGACTCTAGCAGGTACGTGAACTTTGACATGAACAGAAAATGCTTTCTTGCTTTTCAACCACTTTTTGCTGCGAATCTACATTCTCCTGCACGAACCCAAATCAAGACGCCCCTAAGGTCACAAATGGCGGATCCCCATCTGGAAGATCAGCTGAAACTGCGTACCTCCATCTTCCCATAAAAAGCAATAGACAATAGGTGCAGGAGTAGGCCATTCGGCCCTTTGAGCGAGCACCGCCATTCAATGTGATCATGGCTGATCATCGCCAATCAGTACCCCGTTCCTGCCTTCTCCCCATATCCCCTGACTCCGCTATCTTTAACAACCCTATCTAGCTCTTTCTTGAAAGTATCCAGAGAACCGGCCTCCACCGCCCTCTGAGGCAGAGAATTCCACAGACTCGCTGCTCTCTGCGAGAAAAAGTGTTTCATCATCTCCGTTCTAAATGGCTTACCCCTTATTCTTAAACTGTGTGTGTGTGGCCCGAAACGTTGCCGATCTCCTTCGCTCCATAGATGCTGCTGCACCCGCTGAGTTTCTGCAGCATTTTGTGTACCGCCAATGTCTTTGTGAAGGGTGGCGGTGTGTTTAACTACTTGTGTTGTATTTTGTGCAGTCCAGGATCAGTTATTGCTGACACGAAGGCCAACTTTAATGATGCCAATGTAAACCAGGATCAAGTCAAGACCAGTTTTACCAAGGCAGTAGTTAATAACCAGATCGATGGTTTGGAGCTCACCGATATAAAAGGTAAAGGTATTTGCCGTGCTGTTGATAATGTTGTCATCAGATTGGGGATGGCGCGAGTGTAGTGAGCTCTGCTCTGGTTAAATGAGAGGCCGATCTTAGACAATAGACAATAGGTGCAGGAGGAGGCCATTCGGCCCTTCGAGCCAACACCGCCATTCAATGTGATCACGGCTGATCATCCCCAATCAGTACCCCGTTCCTGCCTTCGCCCCATATCCCCTGACTCCGCTATCTTTAAGAGCCCTATCTAGCTCTCTCTTGAAAGCATCCAGAGAACCGACCTCCACTGCCCTCTGAGGCAGAGAATTCCACAGACTCACAACTCTCTGTGAGGAAAAAGTGTTACCTTGTCTCCGTTCTAAATGGCTTACCCCTTATTCTGAAACTGTGTGCGGCCCCTGGTTCTGGACTCCCCCAACATCGGGAACATGTTTCCTGCCTTTAGCATGTCCAAGCCATTAACAATCTTATATGTTTCAATAAGATCTCCTCTCATCCTAATTCCAGAGTGTACAAGCCCAGCTGCTCCATTCTCTCAGCATATGACAGTCCCGCCATCCCGGGAATGAACCTTATTAACCTGTCTCCGGCAGAAACTCTACCGCTGCGCCACTGTACTTGTAGCAGGAGGAAGAGGCAACAACATTTTACGGGCCACTTACCGGCAAAGGGCAGAGCTTCCCGTTGACTTTCACAAACAAATTGGGAGGGAAATAATCTTCCTGCGGGCAGCTGGTCTCGCACAAGCAGAACCTTCGGAGCAAGAGGGTGAAAGTGTAAATAAAGCAGCAACATTGTACTGAGGTCCCCAGCACCCACTCTAGCAACGGAACCTAGTCTGTTGCCGACCGGTTGCATCGTGGCTTGGTTCGGCAACCTGAGCGTCCAGGAGCGGAAAAGGCTGCAAAAAGTTGTGACCGCTGCCCAGTCCATCATCGGCTCTGACCTCCTCACCATCGAGGGGATCTATCGCAGTCGCTGCCTCAAACAGGCTGGCAGCATCATCAAGGACCCACACCACCCTGGCCACACACTCATCTCACCGCTGCTGCCATCAGGTAGAAGGTACAGGAGCCTGAAATCTGCAACGTCCAGGTTCAGGAATAGCTACTTCCCCACAGCCATCAGGCTATTAAACACAACTTCAAACAAACTCTGAACTATAACAGCCTATTGCACTTTATCTGTTTATTTATATGTGTGTATATATATTCTATGGTATATGGTCACACTGACCTGTTCTGTATTTATGCCGTCTATACTCTGTTGTGTTGTAGCAAGCAAGAATTTCATTGTCCTATCTGGGACACATGACAATAAACTCTCTTCACTTGACTTAACTAGTCCTCAACCCATGAGCCAACATTGAACAAAGCACATTTGAGGCAGGGACCATCCCAATGTTTAAGAAACAGTTAGACAGGTACATGGAAGGGACAGGTTTGGAGGGATATGGCCCAAACATGGGCAGGTGGTACTCGTGTAGCTGGGACATGTTGGCTGGTGTGGGCCCAATGTTGGGGGAGTCCAGAACCAGGGGCCACACACAGTTTATGAATAAGGGGTCGGCCATTTAGAACGGAGACGAGGAAACACTTTTTTCTCACAGGGAGTTGTGAGTCTGTGGAATTCCCTGCCTCAGAGGGTGGTGGAGACAGTTTCTCTGGATCCTTTCAAGAGAGAGCTAGATAGGGCTCTTAAAGATAGCGGAGTCAGGGGTTATGGGGAGAAGGCAGGAACGGGGTACTGATTGGGGATGATCACATTGAATGGCGGTGCTGGCTGGAAGGGCCGAATGGCCTACTCCTGCACCTGTTCAATTCAATTTTTCAATTTCAATCAAAACTCTATTGTGATTCAGAAATACATCGGTAAATGCAATTCTAAATGAAATCCAGTTGCATCTGGCTCCTCGTGCAACACAAAAATAACAGAAGGATAAAATGGATAAAAAGATAAAATAGATAATGGTGGCGGGCCATTAGATGGCATTCAGGAGTCTGATGGCTCGGGGGAAGAAGCTGATGCAGAACCTGGCCGTTCTGCTCCTTATGCTGCGATATCTTTTGCCCGAGGGCAGCAGAGTGAACAGTCCGTGATGGAGATGTGTGGGGTCCTTTATAATACTGCTGGCCTTAGACAAGCAACGCTTGCTCTCAATGTCTCCCGATTGAGGGGAGAGAGGTCCCGATTATTTATTTCCTAGTATTGTCTATTGCCAAGTTGGGCCGGGTCTATGTCTCTACAAACGAGGGGAAAGCACGGCACACAATGGGGCCGAATGGCCTGTGGTTACTAACTGAGCCAGCACTCTGCTGGGAATGGAGAGCGGCAGCAACTCCCGGAAGCAGTCAGCTTCTTAGCGCAGCTGAACCTGCCATTCGGCCCTTCTTACCGGAGCTGAACCTGGATGGTGTGATCACCTTTCGCTCCCAGTAACAGGTCTCTGAAAGGAAAGCAAAGGTGTTGACAGTCACGTTTTTTTTTACTTTAGTTTATTGGCACGTTCAGCGTAAAGCTTCTGTTGCGCGCCAAGCAGTCAGCGGAAAGACTACACACGATGACAATCGAGCCATTTAGTGTGTAGATACGTGGTAAGGGAATAACGTTATCCAATCATTCAGCAAGCACAGTAATAGCCCTGTCCCATGGTATGAGTTCTTTCCAAGAGCTCTCCCGAGTTAAAAAAAAAAATCAAACTCGTGGTAAGCACGGAGAATGGACGTAGCGGGTACGTCGGAGCTCGGGGACGTCTCTTAGCGGCTTGTAACGCTAACGGCAGGTGCTCGGGAAGACTCGCTAACGGCAGGTAAAGCACGGGAAGACTGGTGAAGATTTTTCAACGTGTTGAAAAATGTCCACGAGAGCCCTGAGTACCGACGAGCGGCCATTACCGGAAATCTCCCCAGTTCAGATCAGGGTAAACTCGGGAGAGCTCTTGGAATGAACTCGTGCCGTGGGGACAGGGCTTTTATTTTCCAACGGCGGGGGGGAGAGGATTCTAAAACTAGAGGGCGTAGGTTTACAGCGAGAGTGGAAAGGTTTAAGTGGGACCTCAGGGAGAAAACCTCTTCGATGGTTCACTGCTGCTATTTTGTCACATGTATCGAGGTACAGCAAAATTCTTATTCGGCACACTGATCAGTAACGGTAGGCTTCCCAGCTGTAATTGGGAAACTGAACCATCCGACCACAACCAGAGAGCAGTGCTGAGCCACTATCCGCCTCTTTGGAGACCCTCGTACTATCCTTGTTTAAGAAGGGACTGCAGATGCTGGAAAAATCGAAGGTAGACAAAAATGCCGGAGAAACTCAGCGGGTGAGGCGGCATCTGTGGAGCGAAGGAATAGGTGACGTTTCGGGTCGAGAACTAGGTTAATTGGTTAGTTTAGACCCGTGATCCCCGCACACTAACACCATCCCATACATACACACACACACACACACGGGACAATTTACACATACGCCAATTAACCTACAAACCTGTACGTCTTTGGAGTGTGGGAGGAAACTGAGATCTGAGAAAACCCACGCAGGTCACGGGGAGAACATACAAACTACGTACAGACAGCACCCGCGGTCAGGATCGAACCCGGGTCGCTGGCGCTTCAGATTCGACCCGAAACGTCACCTATTCCTTCGCTCCGTAGATGTCTGCCTCACCCGCTGAGTTTCCCCAGCATTTTTGTCTATCCTTGATCGGAATTTGCTGGCTTTACCTTGCAGCAGGAGTGACAAGGGTGGGGGATAAATTTGTGTAAACAGTATTAAATGTTTGTATAGCCTCCGAGAATGTCGGACGATTTTTTTTTTTGCATGGTCCCTGTATTTATTTATTTATTTATTTATTTATTTATTGACTAAAGTCTATTTTTGAAATTTATATTAAAAATAAAACTCTCCTGCACATGAGGGAGGCAATTTGCAGCATATAATGAAACTGCAGACACACACGTCTTTGGGACTTGGGGGGGCCCGGAGGAAACCCACCCGGTCCGACGGAGAACGCGCAGACTCCACATAGACAGGGCCCGAGGTCAGGATTGAATGTGGGTCTCTGGCGCCATGAGGCAGCGGCTCCAACAGCTCTGGCAGTGTGATGCTCCACGAGGAAGGTTTGGCCAACGTTACACTTGAGGTTCAAACCCAGAACAATTGGGTCTCTGGCGCCGTGAGCCAGTGGCTCTGCCATGGTGATGCTCCGTGGGTAAGGTTTACACTTGACGTTCAATGCCAGAAGAGTCCGGGTCTTACCTGGACGAGCAGATCTGCTGAACCTGCTGCGGCGTCAACGCAAACATGACGACAGCCTCCTCGAAACGCTGCCCGGTGTTCGAGGCTGCGGAGGAAGCAGACATTCACAGCTGAGGGAATGTGGAGGAAGGGACTGCAAACGCTGGATTTCAGGCTAACGGAATCAGGAGACACGGGGAGAGGCTAACGGGATCAAGGGATGTGGGGAGGAAGCAGGAACGGGGTACAGAGCCCTACAGAGAGTGGTGAGGACAGCGGAGAAGATAGAAACATAGAAATTAGGTGCAGGAGGAGGCCATTCGGCCCTTCGAGCCTGCACCGCCATTCAATATGATCATGGCTGATCATCCAACTCAGTATCCCGTACCTGCCTTCTCTCCATACCCTCTGATCCCCTTAGCCACAAGGGCCACATCTAACTCCCTCTTAAATATAGCCAATGAACTGGCCTCAACTACCCTCTGTGGCAGAGAGTTCCAGAGACCCACCACTCTCTGTGTGAAAAAATTCCTTCTCATCTCGGTCCCCCTTATCCTTAAGCTGTGACCCCTTGTCCTGGACCTCCCCAACATCGGGAACAATCTTCCTGCATCTAGCCTGTCCAACCCCTTAAGAATTTTGTAAGTTTCTATAAGATCCCCTCTCAATCTCCTAAATTCTAGAGAGTATAAACCAAGTCTATGCAGTCTTTCTTCATAAGACAGTCCTGACATCCCAGGAATCAGTCTGGTGAACCTTCTCTGCACTCCCTCTATGGCAATAATGTCCTTCCTCAGATTTGGAGACCAGAACTGTACCCAATACTCCAGGTGTGGCCTCACCAGGACCCTGTACAACTGAAGTAGAACCTCCCTGCTCCTATACTCAAATCCTTTTGCTATGAAAGCTAACATACCTAACGATCACCAGATCACCCCAACCAGCAATCCAGGACTTATACCCATCTCGCTGTCGCAAGGGAGCATCCAATATCATCAAAGACACCACCAATCCAGCACACAAACTGTTCACCCCCCCTTCCATCCGGCAAGCGTTACCGCAGCATGCGGTGCAACACCACCAGGTTCAAAAACAGCTTTTTCCCTCAGGCCATCGGACGACTCAACTCACTCAAGAAAATTCCATGAACATTACACAAAGATCAACTGACTGTCAAATAATGTCTGCAGTATGCTATTTTCACTTTTCTATATTGTACCTTTTATTATTGCACTTTAATAACATACCTCAAAACGTTACTAAACTCTGGCACATTGTGAATTTTTTTATATAATGTCTATTTTTAATGGTATTTTTAATGGTATATTGTCTGTCTGTGTTATAAATAAATATTACTTGCACATTTGGAGTATGGGGAAACGCAATTTCAATCCTCTGTGTAACTACTTGTTGCATTACTTGAATTGACAATAAGGTTTACTTTGACTTTAACTTTGTACTGATTCTGGATGATCAGCCATGATCATATTGAATGTTCAATGAATATTGATCATATTTCACACAGAGAGTGGTGAATCTGTGGAATTCTCTGCCACAGAAAGTAGTTGAGGTTAATTCATTGGCTATATTTAAGAGGGAGTTAGATGTGGCCCTTGTGGCTAAAGGGATCAGGGGTTATGGAGAGAAGGCAGGTATGGGATACTGAGTTGGATGATCAGCCATGATCATATTGAATGGCGGTGCAGGCTCGAAGGGCCGAATGGCCTACTCCTGCACCTGTTTTCTATGTTTCTATGAGTGGCGGTGCTCGCTCGAAGGGTCACAGCTGAAGGATAAGGGGGAAATCCTTTGGGACCGAGATGAGAAGGACTTTTTTCACACAGAGAGTGGTGGGTCTCTGGAACTCTCTGCCACAGAGGGTAGTTGAGGCCAGTTCATTGGAGAAAGATGTGGCCCTTGTGGCTAAGGGGATCAGAGGGTATGGAGAGAAGGGAGGTACGGGGTACTGAGTTGGATGATCAGCCATGATCATATTGAATGGCGGTGCAGGCTCGAAGGGCCGAAGGGCCTACTCCTGCACCTATTGTCTATGTTTCTAAACCAAAGATAAACACAATAAGCTGGAGTAACTCAGCAGGTCAGACAGCATCTCTGGAGAAAAGGAATAGGTGACATTTCTGAAGAAGGGTCTCGACCCGATGGGGCTGACCCGCTGAGTTACTCCAGCTTTTTGTTGTCTATATTCACAGCAGAGGGTCTCAGTGGTCCCTGAAGCACATTGCTTTCCACTTCCCACGGCCCATAAAAGCTCGCACAGGGACCCAACCTTCTAATTCCTTACTCAACAGAGAAGAGAGCACAGCTTTTCGATTGCAGGGCAGTTCATAGATGATCGGATCAGAATTAGCCTGACATCGGTGGTGGGGAAGATGCTGGAGCCGATCATAAAAGATGAGATAACCGCACATTTGGATAGCAGTAACAGGATCGGTCCACGTCAGCATGGATTTACGAAGGGGAAATCACGCTTGGCTAATCTTCTGGAATTATTTGAAGATGTAACTAGGAAAATGGACAAGGGAGAGCCAGTGGATGTAGTGTACCTGGACTTTCAGAAAGCATTTGATAAGGTCCCACATAGGAGATTAGTGGCCAAAATTAGTGGGGTTGGATATGATGAGCAATAGACAATAGGTGCAGGAGTAGGCCATTCGGCCCTTCGAGCCAGCACCGCCATTCAATGTGATCATGGCTGATCATCCCCAATCAGTACCCCGTTCCTGCCTTCTCCCCATATCCCCTGACTCCGCTATTTTTAAGAGCCCTATCTAGCTCTCTCTTGAAAGCATCCAGAGAACCGGCCTCCACCGCCCTCTGAGGCAGAGAATTCCACAGAATCACCACTCTCTGTGAGAAAAAGTGTTTCCTCGTCTCCGTTCTAAATGGCTTACTCCTTATTCTTAAACTGTGGCCCCTGGTTCTGGACTCCCTCTAGCGTGTCCAAACCCTTAACAATCTTATATGTTTCAATGAGATCCCCTCTCATCCTTCTAAACTCCAGAGTGTACAAGCCCAGCTGCTCCATTCTCTCAGCATATGACAGTCCCATTATCCCGGGAATTAACCTCGTAAACTTATACTGCACTCCCTCAATAGCAAAGAGCAGATGCAGTATAATGTGGATAAATAAGGTTATCCACTTTGGTGGCAAGAACAAAAAGGCAGATTATTATCTGAATGGTCTCAGGTTAGTAAAAGGGGAGGTGCAACGAGACCTGGGTGTGCTTGTACATCAGTCACTGAAACTAAGCATGCAGGTACAGCAGGCAGTGAAGAAAGCTAATGGCAAGTTGGCCTTTATAGCGAGAGGATTTGAGTATAGGAGCAGTTGTACAGAGCCCTAGTGAGACTGCACCTGGAGTATTGTGTGCAGTTTTAGTCTCCTAATTTGAGGAAGGACATTCTTGCTATTGAGGGAGTGCAACGTAGGTTCACAAGGTTAATTCCCGGGATAGCGGGATGGACATATGAAATAATGGGTCGACTGGACTTATTACATTCACTGGAATTTAGACGGATGAGAGGGGATGTATAGAGACATCTAAAATTCTCAAGGGATTCGACAGGTTAGATGCAGGAAAATTGTTCCCCATCTTGGGGGGAGTCCAGAACCAGGGAAAACAGATTAAGAATAAGGGGTAAGCCATTTAGATGAGGAAACACTTTTTCTCACAGAGAGTTGTGATGGGGAAACCTTTTTTGGCCAGTAATTTGTGAATCTGCGGAATTCTCTGCCACAGAAGGCAGTGGAGGCCAATTCACTGGATGTTTTCAAGAGAGAGTTAGATAGAGCTCTTAGGAGAGAATTAGGTTTATCCTAATGGATAAACTTGAGCTTTTTGAACAAATTTGGTCTCCATTCACTGATTATATGAAGGGGTAGCTGGGCTCGGCATTGAAACTCAATAAGTACCCGGTGGTAAGATCAAATAAAAATGTTTAATCTGAGATTGATATACTTGTCTCCATATATTATAATTAGAAATTGTTCCATTCATTGATAAGACGCATACTGTTTTCTTTTCCTCAAGTATAATAATCGTTTATTAGTTATATGTTTTTTTATATAATTTAATTTTATTTATCTATTTATTTATTTATTTCCCTTTTAATCAAGTATAATCATATTCTTTAAATTACTCACTACTCTTTCTTTATACTTTTTCCTTTTTCATACTATTAAAAAAATTGAGGCCTATATACATGGCTTGGTAATATTTATATAATTTTGGAAAGATGTAATAAGTATGTCTGAAAAAAATTATTATATTATTTGTAATATGTATGGCCTCTAATAAAAATATATTAAAAAAGATAGAGCTCTTAGGGCTAACGGAATCAAGGGATATGGGGAGAAAGCAGGAACGGGGTACCGATTTTGGATGATCGACCATGATCATATTGAATGGGCCGAATGGGCTCAAAGGGCCAAATGGCCTACTCATGCACTTATTTTCTGTTTCTATGAGCTTATTGGAGCAGAATTAAGCCATTCGGCCCCTCAAGTCTACTAATCCTGGCTGATCTATCTCACCCTCCCATTGTCCTGCCTTCTCCCCATGACCACTGACACCCGTACTGGTCAAGAATCAGTCTGAAGAAGGGCAATCCAATATTGTCTATTGCTCATCATATCCTCCAAGGCTACTAATTCTGCCATCTATGCTGATCTCGTCACCCGACCCTGGGGCAGGGGAGGGAGGGGAAGATGGCGGTGGCGGAGGAGGAGGAGGAGGAGGAGGATGCACTGTCTTACCCAGCGTGGTTGGCTTGGTCAGCTCGTCGTAGATGTCGTAGAAAGGCAGCCTGCGCATCTTGACGTCCGGGTGCACGGGCGGGGAGAGGTGCTGCAGGTCGATCTCGCGCTTGGGGGCGAGCAGGCCCAGGGGGGCGAGCAGCGGCGAGAGCAGGGCGGAGGCGGCGCTGTAGTGCAGCTGGGGGGACGGGCCGGCCAGGGCCAGCCCCGCCGCGCTGGAGGGGGGCAGCCCCGCCGCGGCCTGCAGCGGCATCTCCATGGCGGCGGTGTGGCTCTTGCGGGGGAAGCGTCGCCTGTACAGCTCCTTGATTTTCATCTGCACGCCAGGACTGCAGCCCGTCCTCAGCATGTACAGCACTTTGGTCAACAGCTCGTGCTTGCGGCCGCTCTTGTTGCGTCCAGAGAAGCCCAGCAGCACTTGCAGCTCCGACACTCTAAAGCACAACACCATGTGCTGCAACAGAGGATGCACAACAATGCAGCGTGATTGTGTAGAAAAGGAATTGGTTAAATCCTAGACACAAAATGGTAAGACCACATCTAGAGCATTGTGTACAGTTTTGGTCACCTAATTTGAGGAAGGACATCCTTGTGATTGAGGCTACAACTTAGAGGGTGTTAGGAGGTTGCAGGGTGACCTGGACAGGTGTGAGTAGGCAGATGTGTGGCAGATGCAGCATACGATAGATAAATGTGAGGTTATCCACTTTGGTGGCAAAAACACAGGGGCAGATTATTATCTCAATGGGGTTAGGTTAGGTAAGAGGGAGGCGAAGCAAGACCTGGGTGTCCTTATACACCAGTCACTGAAAGTTGGCGTACAGGTACAGCAGACAGTGAAGAAAGCTAATGGAATGTTGGTTTTCATACAAGAGGATTTCAGCATAGGAGTAAAGAGATTCTTCTGCAGTTGTATAGGGCTCTGGCGAGACCACATCTGGAGTATTGCGTACAGTTTTGGTCTCCTAATTTGAGGAAGGACATCGTTGTGATTGAGGCAGTGCAGCGTAGGTTCACGAGATTGAACCCTGGGATGGCGGGGCTGTCATATGCAGAAAGATTGAAAAGACTAGGCTTATATTCACTGGAGTTTAGAAGGATGATGGGGGGGGATCTTATAGTAACATATGAAATTATTTAATGGACTGGACAAGCTAGATGCAGGAAAAATGTTCCCAATGTTGGGCGAGTCCAGAACCAGGGGCCACACAGTCTTAGAATAAAAGGGAGGCCATTTAAGACTTTTTCACCCAGAGAGTTGTGAATTTGTGGAATTCCCTGCAACAGAGGGCAGTGGAGGCCATGTCACTGGATGCACTTAACAGAGAGTTAGATAGAGTTCTGGGGGCTAGTGGAGTCAAGGGATATGGGGATAAGGCTGGCGAGGGTTATTGATTGGGGACGATCAGCCATGATCACAATGAATAGCGTGCTGGCTCGAAGGGCCAAATGGCCTCCTCCTGCACCTATTTTCTATGTTTCTATAATGCTGCAGTAACTCAGCGGGCAGGCAGTGACTGGAGAGAAGGAACGGGTGACATTTCAGGTCTTCTTCTTGCGTATGCCGTGCACAGCCTAAAGTTGTAGGACAACTTGTTCTATTTGATCTTATTTGATTGTGCACGCCGGGTTGATTGCATTCGTCGGACCACGTGAAGGTTGCAATCTCCCACCCCACGTTTCAGGTCAAGCCTGAAGAAGGGTCTCGACTCGGAATGTCACCCATTCCTTCTCTCCAGAGATGCTGCCTGTCCCGCTGAGTTACTCCAGCATTTACAATACAATATTAGCCAAAGGTAGACAAAAATGCTGGAGAAACTCAGCGGGTGAGGCAGCATTTATGGAGCAAAGGAAATAGGCGACGTTTCGGGTCGAAACTCTTCTCGAGTCTGAAGAGGGGCTTCAACCCGAAACAACACCTATTCCTTCGCTCCATAGATGCTGCCTCACCCGCTGAGTTTCTCCAGCATTTTTGTCTACCTTTGATTTTCCAGCATCTGCTGTTCCTTCTTAAACACTTTATTAGCCAAGTATGTTTTGCAACGTACGAGAAATTTAATTTGCCAAGTCAGTCACACAAATAAAAGGCAACGGAACACATAAAACATATTTTAACATGAACATCCACCACAGTGACACCTCCACATTCCTCACTGTGATGGAAGGCGAAAAAAAAGTGTGAACGTGTGTTTTGTGAACATCTTTCCCAAAACAGGGCGACCAAAACTGACCACAATAATTGTTGTTCCAAGGAAATGTTGGGGGTTTTTACCAACATCTACAGATGCACAGTGAAAAGCATTCTACTGGGATGCATCGCTGCTTGGTCTGGCAGCAGCTCTGCCACAAGTTGCTGAGAGTTGTGGAGACAGCTCAGTCTGTCATAGAGACCAGTTTCTTCTCCCCACTCCCATTGACCCTATCTAAGGTAGACAACATGCTGGAGAAACTCAGCGGGTGTGGCTGCATCTATGGAGCGAAGGAAATGGGCATCGTTTCGGGCCGATTTCAGACTGATCCTATCTATATCATCTGCTTTGATCTGTCGTTTTCACACCTTACCTTTCCGTATCTCTAGTCTCCCTCTGCCCTGACTCCCAGTCTGAAGAAGGGCCTCAACCTGAAGCATCACCCATTCCTTTTCTCCATAGATGCTGCCTGTCTCGCTGGGTTACTCCAGCATTTTATGTCTATCTTCGGATTAAACCAGCATCTGCAGTTCCTTCCTATGGGTATCCATGTTGAATGTGTAGGGAGAAACTGCAGATCCTACCTCTTCTCTCTCTCTCCTCCCCTCTCTATACCTCCTCCCTCTTCTCCTCCCACCCCTCTCCCTCCTCCTCCTCCTCTCTCCCCCAGCTCCTCTCTCTATCCCTCCTCTCACCCCTCTTCCTTCCTCCCTTTTCTCCTCCCTCTCCTCTTGCTCTCTCACCTCTCCTTTCCCCCTCGCACCTCCTCTCTCTCTCTCCCTCTCTATCCGTCCTCCAACTCTCCTCCCCTTTCTCCTCTCTCTCCCCTCCTTCCCCTCTATCCTTCCTCATCTTCCCTCCTTTCTTCTCTTCTCTCTCCTCCTCCTCCCACCCCTCCCTCCTGCTCCCTCTCCCTCTCTTTATCTCTTTACCAAATCTGAGGAAGGACATTATTGCCGTAGAGGGAGTGCAGAGAAGGTTCACCAGACTGATTCCTGGGATGTCAGGGCTGTCTTATGAAGAAAGACTGGATAGACTCGGTTTATACTCTCTAGAATTTAGGAGATTGAGAGGGGATCTTATAGAAACGTACAAAATTCTTAAGGGCGGGACAGGACATCTGAAGAAGGGTCTTGACCCGAAACGTTGCCCATCTCCTTCGCTCCTTAGATGCTGCTGCACCCGCTGAGTTTCTCCAGCTTTGTGTGTAACCCAAAATTCTTAAGGGGTTGGACAGGCTAGATGCAGGAAGATTGTTCCCGATGTTGGGGAGGTCCAGGACAAGGGGTCACGGCTTAAGGATAAGGGGGAAATCCTTTAGGACCGAGATCAGAAGGACTTTTTTCACACCCAGAGAGTGGTGGGTCTCTGGAACTCTCTGCCACAGAGGGTAGTTGAGGCTAGTTCATTGGCTATATTTAAGAGGGAGTTAGATGTGGCTAAAGGGACCAGAGGGTATGGAGAGAAGGCAGGTACGGGATACTGAGTTGGATGATCAGCCATGATCATATTGAATGGCGGCGCAGGCTCGAAGGGCCGAATGGCCTCTACTCCTGCACCTAATTTCTATGGTTCTATGTTTCTTTACCTCTTACCCTCCTCCCTTCCTCTTACCCTCCTCCCTTCCTCTTACCCTCCTCCCTTCCTCTTCCTCTTACCCTCCTCCCTTCCTCTTACCCTCCTCCCTTCCTCTTCCCCTCCTCCCTTCCTCTTCCCCTCCTCCCTTCCTCTTCCCCTCCTCCCTTCCTCTTCCCCTCCTCCCTTCCTCTTACCCTCCTCCCTTCCTCTTACCCTCCTCCCTTCCTCTTACCCTCCTCCCTTCCTCTTCCTCTTCCCTTCCTCTTACCCTCCTCCCTTCCTCTTCCTCTTACCCTCCTCCCTTCCTCTTCCTCTCACCCCTCCCCTTCCCTCCCACCCACCGGGCCCGTGGCTTCACTCGCCTGAGGGAGGGAAGGGGGAGGGGCTGAGAGACTCAAGCTTCTGCCAAGCTTTTCAATCGCGCCGAATCGAAACTCCCTTCCCCCTTCCCCCCCCTCCGCCACAGACACGGACACGGACACGGACAGACACGGGACGCGGCCGGTGCGGGCGAACCTTCAGCTGCGCGCCATCCGCCATCTCCGGACATCTCCGCGACCTCCCGCCCGGCCCGGCCCGCCCGCGCGCGTCATCGCGTCATCACGCAACGCCCTCGTCACGTGTGTGGGGGGGGAGGAGGTTGTCGTTGGGGGTGGGTGTGTGTGGGGAGGGCACGGATCACGTGTGTGGGGAGGGGGAGGAGGAGGGTCACGTGTGTGGGGGGGAAGGTTGTCGTTGGGTGTGTGTGTGTGGTGGGCACGGATCACGTGTGTGGGGAGGGGGAGGAGGAGGGTCACGTGTGTGGGGGGGAAGGTTGTCGTTGGGTGTGTGTGTGTGGTGGGCACGGATCACGTGTGTGGGGAGGGGGAGGAGGAGGGTCACGTGTGTGGGGGGGAAGGTTGTCGTTGGGTGTGTGTGTGTGGTGGGCACGGATCACGTGTGTGGGGAGGGGGAGGAGGAGGGTCACGTGTGTGGGGGGAAAGGTTGTCGTTGGGTGTGTGTGTGGGGAGGGCACGGATCACGTGTGTGGGGAGGGGGAGGAGGAGGGTCACGTGTGTGGGGGGAAAGGTTGTCGGGTGTGTGTGTGTGGTGGGCACGGATCACGTGTGTGGGGAGGGAGAGGAGGAGGGTCACGTGTGTGGGGGGAAAGGTTGTCGTTGGGTGTGTGTGTGTGGTGGGCACGGATCACGTGTGTGGGGAGGGGGAGGAGGAGGGTCACGTGTGTGGGGGGAAAAGGTTGTCGTTGGGTGTGTGTGGGGAGGGCACGGATCACGTGTGTGGGGAGGGGGAGGAGGAGGGTCACGTGTGTGGGGGGGAAGGTTGTCGTTGGGTGTGTGTGGGGAGGGCACGGATCACGTGTGTGGGGAGGAGGAGGGTCACGTGTGTGGGGGGAGGTTGTCGTTGGGTGTGTGTGTGTGTCGGGCACGAATCACGTGTGTGGGGGGCCGCTGCCGTTGGGTCACGTGTGGGTGGGGCATCTTTGGTTGGGTGTGTCGGGCACGGATCACGTGTGTGGGGAGGGGACGGGGAGCGGTCGCTCTACCGCTGGGTCACGTGTGTGGGGGGGAGGGGAAGGTTGGTGTTGGGTGTGTGGGCACGGATCACGTGTGGGGGGGGGGGGAAAGGGGGCCCGCTGCCAGTAGGTGACGTGTGTGTCTGTGTGTGTGTGTGGGGGGGAGACGTCGCGTGGGGAGGGAGTGGCACGTGACCAGGGCGGGGTCGGGGCCGCGTGCGGTGGCGGTTGGTTCTGGGCGGGAAATAGGGAGGCGAAGGGGAGAGAGAGATGGAGGGAGAGATGGAGAGATGGAGGGAGGGAGGGAGAGAGGTGGAAGGGGAGAGATGCAGGGGGGGTGAGGAAGAGGGGGAGAGAGGGAGGTAGATGGAGAGAGATGGAAAGAGAGATATGAAGGGGGAGAGAGGGAGATTGAGGGAGTGATGAGAGAGGAGGGGGAGAGAGAGATGGACATGAGGGAGTGAGATGAGGGGGAGAGATAGAGATGGACATGAGGGAGTGAGATGAGGGGGAGAGATAGAGATGGACATGAGGGAGTGAGATGAGGGGGAGAGATAGAGATGGACATGAGGGAGTGAGATGAGAGGGGGAGAGATAGAGATGGAGAGTGGTATGAAGGGGGAGAGAGATAGAGAGGAGATGGAGAGAGATGCAGGGGGGAGGGGGAGAGGGAGATGGAGAGGAGAGATGGAGAGAGAGGGAGGGATGGGGATATAGACGAAGAGATGGAGAGAGAGCGATGGAGGGGGAGGGATAGAGAGGTAGAGATGGGGAGGAGAGATGGAGAGAGATGGGGAGAGACAGAGAGGGAGAGTTGGAGAGAGATGGAGGACAGAGATGAGGGGAGAGATGGAGAGGTGAAGGGGCGAGAGAGAGATGGGGAGAGAGAGATGGAGGGGGAGAGATAGAGATGGAGAGAGATGAACAGGAGGGGGAGAAATGGAGAGAGATATGAAGGGGGAGAGATGGAGAGAGAGGGTGATTGAGGGAGAGATGAGAGAGGAGGGGAGGGAGAGATGAAGGAGGGAGAGAGGAAGAGATGGAGGTGGAGTGATGGAGAGAGCGAGAGAAGAGGGAGAGATGGGGAGAGAGAGAGGGAGAGATAGAGAGATGGAGGGGGAGAGATAGAGATGGAGAGAGAGAGAGATGAACAGGGGGAGAAATGGAAAGAGAGATATGAAGGGGGGGAGATGGTGAGAGAGAGGGAGATTGAGGGGGAGAGAGGAGGGGGAGGGAGAGGGAGAGAGATGAAGAAGGAGAGATGATGAGAGATGGAGGGGGAGTGATGGAAAGAGAGAGAAGAGGGAGAGATGGGGAGAGAGATGGAGGGGGGGAGATTGAGAGTGAGGGAGATGGAGAGGGAGAGAGAGATGGAGAGCCAGATGTGGGGGAGAGATGGGAAGGGAGAAAGATAGAGATGAGAGATGGAGGAGGGAGAGATGGAGGGAGGGGGTGATATGGAGAAAGAGGGAGAGAGAAATGAAGAGGGGAAAAGATAGAGGAGGGAGATGGTGAGGGAGAGATAGAGGGAGATAGACACAAAGTGCTGGAGTAACTCAGCGGGCCAGGCAACATCTCTGGAGAGAAGGGATGGGTGACGTTTCGGTACGAGACCCTTCTTCGGACTACTGTCAGGGGAGAGGGAGCTACATGGATAAGTGTGAAGGTGTGAAAATAGGACAATGGGAATGTGGATCAAGGAAAATATAGAATAGATCATTGTTAACTGGGAGAAGGTGACAACAAAGCACACATAAAATGTAGTCGGGGACAGTCAGACTTGGAGAACTGGGAAATGGAAAGGATGGAGAGTGAGGAGGGAGAGATGGTGAGCAGGGAGGAAGGTGGAGAGGGAAAGAGAGTGAGAAGAAGATAATGACGAGAGGGAGAGAAAGTGATAATGAGGTATTTAAAAATCTTAAAACCCCAAGAACCCCTAGAAACCCCAGTACCCCCGCTAGAATTCCCAGTACCACCCGAAAACACCGTAAGTAGCAATGTTACAAAATTTTGAGATTTAAAAAATCAAGTCTGCAATTTATCCCATCGGATAAAGCATAAAATGAAGTTTAAGTTGACACCTAATTCACTTTCATATCTTCAGTATTAAGAAAGTTATGGCCATTTTCATACTCGGAAATTCGCATCTTGTTCCCCATTGCCTTTCAATTGACTTAACTCAAAAGCTGTGATCTCGAACAGTTAAAAGCCCATAACCTTCTTAAAAATTAAGAGAACTCAATGAAATTTTCAGTTATTATAGATTGAAGCATTCTGAAACAAATATGAAACAATCTTACTTGGATGACCTGAAATTAAAGCATATAATTAGTTAGTTAACTAAATGTAGCTAATTACAAAATTCAATGAGTAGATCTAAACATCTATCCATTTCTTAAGAAAAGATAAACTTTTTTTTAAATTGCCTAAGTGTCCAAATAACATTCACACAATAATCCACAATATAACATAATTTTTAAATCTCATTTTCATGAATTTCTAGGCCAAATGGAAGGAAGTTAGTGTTTAATGCCTGTAAATTAATGGCTATTTAAATCAACTAGCGAGTGGGTTTTAGTGGAATGCGGTGGATTGGAACGTTGCGGTTTGCGGTGAAGTCGGGAGGAAAAATACTGTTGGTTCATTCATTTTTTTTTGGACTCCATTTCGCAACATGAAAATGTGATTAAAGCCTCCCTAAAAACCAACTTTTAATATAAAAATAAACTGTGTACACTTTTTTCTCCCCTACGCAAAATCCTTCCCGTTGTCGGCGCTCACGGCTTTTGAAGGTGATTTTTAAATTACTCTAGTTAATAAATAATCTAGCGTAATTTAAAAATACCTTCATGAATGAAATGTCGGAGCAATTTATCTTCCGCAACGAAATTGCCCGACATGGATCGATTTTCCCAGTCTGCAGAGAAACGGCACTTTAAGCCCGCCCCCCTCTGAAAGGCGCCAAAGTCACGCACACGGGGAGCGGCAGAACTGCAGCGCTGCTCAAGGTAAGTTTTGTAACATACCTACCGTAAGGGACTCGCCTCCAGGACGGGGAAATCAGACACGGCGGCATTGCGCTTCCCAGTCCGAGTCAATTTGGAGCAGCCCGGCACCGAACGCTGCTGTGGAAATAAGGTACCTAAAAACCTCAGAATCCCTAGAAATCCCTAGAAATCCCAGTACCCCCAGAAAACACAGTAAGGGATTCACCTCCAGGACGGGGATGTCCAGTACCCACACTGTGATCCCGACAGGTCGCACGTGGCGCTGAATGGAACTGCTCAACATTGGACGTGGCTGCGAGAAACTGGCTTGTGAGTACCACAGTACCCTCACCAAAATCCCGATGGAGCTTGGCAGTACAGCCTCCCGGACCACCACCCCGGAGGGTAGGAGACAGAGAATGCGCGGGAGATAAAGCAGAAACGTGGAAGGCGAGCGGGGGTGCAGGACAGGCTACAGAGGGCCCCACAAAGACCATCGCTACCAAGCGTCTTTCTCGCGAATGTCCGGTCACTCACCAACAGGCTGGATGAGGTGAGGCTCTGGATCAACACCCAGCGATCCCTGAAAGACTGCTGTGTGCTGATCTTCACAGAGACCTGGCTCAGCGTGCTGGTTCCCGACGGGGCTGTAGACCTAACCAACCGGTCACTGCATCGTGCTGATAGAACAAAGGACTCCAGTAAGAGCAAGGGCGGAGGGCTCTGCATCTATATCAACAAGGACTGGTGCACCAACCACGCTGCAGTTGAGAGCTACTGTTCCCCAGACCTGGAACACCTACTGCTTAAATGTAGGCCGTTTTACCTGCCTCGGGAGTTTACTGTGGTTATCATCATGGCCACATACATCCCACCACAGGCTAATGCTAACCTAGCGCTAGCACAGCTGCACCCGCCATCAGCAAGCAGCAGGATGCTCACCCCGACGGTGCCTTCATTGTTGCAGGGGACTTTAACCAGGTGGACCTACGAGCTGCACTCCGCAAATTCCACCAGCATGTGCAGTGCCCTACCAGGGGATCAAACACGCTTGATAAAGTTTACACCAACATCTGAACAAAGGTATAAAAAAGGCCAAAGACATCCACAGGCAAAGGGTGGAAGACCACTTCAACACCGCGGACACCAGAAGCATGCGGCAGGGTGTCAGGGACATCACTGACTACAAGAGCAGTCCCGTCTGCCCCCACAGTGATATCACACTGGCCAATGAATTAAACACCTTCTTTGCCCGCTTTGAAACTGGCAACACCACCAGGAGAGGAACAACCCCGGCTAGGGCGGAGGGACAGGCCTTAACACTGAGCACCCAGGAGGTACAGTGCGCTCTGCATAGGATCAATCCACGCAAGGCTGCAGGCCCGGATGGAGTCCAGGGTAGGGTACTAAAGGACTGTGCTGTACAGCTGGCGGAGGTATTTACGAGGATCTTCAACCTGTCTATCTCTGGCAACGGTCCCCAAGTGCCTGAAAACAGCTACCATAGTGCCGGTGCCGAAAAAGTCTAAAGTCACCAACCTGATTGACTACCGCCCGGTTGCCCTAACTCCAATACCAATGAAGTGCTTTGAAAGGCTGGTCCTCTCCCACATCAAATCCAGCATCCCTGCATCATTGGACTCCCATCAATTTGCATACAGGGCAAATAGATCCACAGAGGATGCCATCTCTGTGGCTCTTCACACTGTCCTGACCCACCTGGAAAGACAGGGCACCTACGTGAGGATGCTCTTCATTGACTATAGCTCTGCCTTCAATACGGTCATCCCCACCAAGCTCACCACCAAATTCCACCAGCTAGGCCTCAGCTCACTGATATGCGATTAAATCCTGAATTTTCTGACAGAGCGACCGCAGGAAGTGAGACTGGGGCTGCACCTGTCCTCCACTATCACCCTGAGCACTGGCACACCACAGGGCTGTGTACTGAGCCCCATGCTCTACTCCCTCTTCACCCACGACTGTGTCCCTGCATTTGACAACAACACCATTGTCAAGTTTGCAGACGACACAACGGTGATCGGGCTGATCACCAACGGTGATGAAACAAAATATAGAGCTGAGGTGCAGAACCTGGCGGACTGGTGCTCACGGACAACTTGTTGCTAAACACCTCCAAGACCAAGGAGCTGATTATCGACTTCAGGAGGTCACAGAATGGGGAATATGCCCCAATCTCCATCTACGGAGACGGTGTGGAGAGAGTGTCCAGCTTCAAGTTTCTGGGCACTCACATCTCGGAGGACCTCACATGGTCCACCTACACCGCTGCGCTGGTCAAAAAGGCACAGCAACGACTGCTCTTCCTAAGAACATTGAAACGGACTGGTCTGCCCCAACAGCTGCTGACGACCTTCTACCGCTGCACCACAGAGAGCATACTAACGTATGGCATCTCTGTGTGGTATCTCAGCTGCACAGAGGCGGAGAGAAGAGGGTAATCTGTAATTATGTGTAATGACAATAAAATTTATTATTTATTATTATTATTATTATCATTATGAGGAGAGAGATAGTGAGGAGTAGATATGAGGCGAGGGATAGTGAGGGTGAAATAGAGATGGAGGAGGGAGAGAGAGATGGAGGGGGAGACAGTGAGGTGAGGGAGAGACTCCATTGGAGATAAGTTGTCATCAGCAGAAAGATTTAAGATGTGGTTTATTATTGCGACATGTACTGAGGTACGGTGAAAATCTTTATTTTGCAATCTATCCCATCAAGTCAGATAATACTAAACACACACACGCACACACACAATCAAGCCAAACTTTAGTACATTAGGTAGAGCAAAGGGGGAAGATTCGGAGTGGAGAGAATAGTTCTCACCATTTTCTTCCTGTGACCCCTTTTTCTCCCAGCATCTTCTACCCGTGACCGCATGCGTTTCCTCTGGGTGCTCCAACGTCTCATAGGTTTGTGGCTAATCTTTAAGTTTCCCTTAGTATGTAGGAAATGGATACGTAAGTGTGAGAACATAGAACTAATCTGAAAAGATGCTCGATGGTTGGTGTGGACTTGGTGGGCCGAAGATTGTATATTTCAATCAATCAGTAAATGATAGCAACAGACAATAGGTGCAGGAGTAGCTCATTTGGCCCTTCGAACCAGCACCACCATTCAATATGATCATGGTTGATCATCCCCAATCAGTACCCCGTTCCTGCCTTCTCCACATATTCCCTGACTCTGCTATTTTTAAGAGCCCTATCTAGCTCTCTCTTGAAAGCATCCAGATAACCGGCCTCCACCACCCTCTGAGGCAGAGAATTCCACAGACTCACAACTCCCTGGCTATCCCCTTCCTCGTTTAGGTTTGAAATGGCTTACCCCTTATTCTTAAACTGGACTCCGTCAACATCGGAAACATGTTTCCTGCCTCTAGCGCGTCCAAACCCTTAATAAACTTATATGTTTCAATAAGATCTCCTCTCATCCTTCTGTATAGAGTATACAAGCCCAGACGATCCATTCTCTCAGCATATGACAGTCCCGCCATCCCGGGAATTAACCTTGTAAACCTTGCTGCACTCTCTCAATAGCAAGAATGTCCTTCCTCAAATTAGGGGAATAGTACATGAGGGGATAAGGTTTTCACAGAAAGGTAGTTTGCTGAGTCCACTGTTCCTTATGTGTAAGAAAGAACTACAGATGCTGGTTTAAATATAAAATGCTGGAGTAACTCGGCAGGTGAGGCAGCATCTCTGTAGAAAAGGAATAGGCGACGTTTCGGGTTGAAACCCTTCTTCGACCTGAACCGTCACCTATTCCTTCGCTCCATAGATGCTGCCTCACCCGCTGAGTTCCTCCAGCATTTTTTGTCTACCTTCGATTTTTCCAGTGTCTGCATTTCTTTGTTAAACAGTAAATGATAGCCCATCAGTTCCAGAGACAGTCCAAGATCCACAATAGGACAGAATTGGTGAATCGGATAACTTGTGGAATGACCATTCAGAACCCTAATTACAGAGGGGTGCAAAGCTGCTCCTGAGTCTGGTGGTGCGCACATTCAAGCTTTATATTCTGCCCTACGGGAATAGAAAGGAAAGATGTCGTAGATCTAGTTTAGTTTATTGTCACGTGTACTGAGGTACAGTGAAAAGCTTTTGTTGCGTGCTAACCAGTCAGCGGGAAAACAATACACAATTACAATCTGGCCATTCACAGTGTACAAATACATGATAAGTGAATAACGTTCAGAGCAAGATAAAGCCAGTAAAGTCCAATCAAAGAGTGTCCGAGGGTCTCCAATAAGGTAGATAGTAGTTAGGGACTACTCTCGGGTTGTGGTAGGATGGTTCAGTTGCCTGATAACAGCTGGGAAGAAATTGTCCCTGAATCTGGAGGCGTGCGTTTTCACACTTCTCTACCTTTTGCCCGATGGGAGAGGGGAGAAGAAGGAGTGACTGGGGGTGAGACTGGACCTTGATTATGCTGCTGGCCTTGCCGGGGCAGCGTGAGGCATAAACTGAGTCAATGAAAATTCCCTGCAATTTCTTGCTCTGTTGGGTGGAGCTGTTCCTAATCCAAGTTGTGATGCATCCCGATAAAATGCTTTGTACGACGCATCTGTCGAAGTTGGTAAGAGTTGTTGGGGACATGCCGAACTTCCTAAGCGTTCTAAGGAAGTCGAGGGGTGGGTTTGCTTATAGGGTCAGTGAGATTAGCAGCACGAGAACAGGCCCTTTGGCCCATCAAGTTTCTTGATCATCCACCACCCATCTATACTAATCATATCCCCCTAAAGGGCCTGTCCCACTTTGGCAAATTTTTAGGCGACTGTCACGGTCGTAGCAGGTCACCAAAAAACTGGCGACTCGATCCCCCCCCCTTATGACAATGTCTACGACAAGCTGCAACAACTTACCACCTAGTCGACGTCAAGCTGTGGCAAGCTACCGACAACCGGCGACCCATTGGAACGACCACCTACGACCACACCTATGACCACCTACGACAACAGGTCAACCTACTTCCACCCGCGACAAACTACGACCCTGTTGGCGACAACTGACGACAATTCAGTCGCCGATACCTGTCGCCAGTCGACGTAGGTAGTCGCCAATGGAATTCACCAAAGTCAGCACCGGCAACAACCTACGTCAGCCTGGTGACAACCTACGACAGCACTAACGTCAGGAGAAGTCAAGCTACGCTCACTGCCGTCAACCCACTGTCTCCGAAATTTTTTGAACATGTTGAAAATCCAGCGGCGACCAGAAAGATGCTACGACTCAAGAGAATTTATTGTCATGTGTCCTTGATAGAACAATGAAATTCTTGCTTTGCTTCAGCACACAACATAACATTGTAGGCATGACTATAGAACAGATCAGTGTGTCCATATACCATTATATAAATATATACACACATGAATAAATAAACTGATAAATTGCAAATAAACAGACAATGGGCTATTAATGTTCAGAGTTTTGTCCGAGCCGGGTTTAATAGCCTGATGGCTGTGGGGAAGTAGCTATTCCTGAACCTGGTTGTTCCTGTCCCTTCAGGCTCCTGTACCTTCTACCTGAAGGTAGTGGGGAGATGAGTGTGTGGCCAGGGTGGTGTGGGTCCTTGATGATGCTGCCAGCCTTTTTGAGGCAGCGACTGCAATAAATCCCCTCGATGGAAGGGAGGTCAGATCCGATGATGGACTGGGCGGTGTTTACTATTTTTTGTAGTCTTTCCCGCTCCAGGGCGCTCAAGTTGCCAAACCAAGCCACGATGCAACCGGTCAGCATACTCTCTACTGTGCACCTGTAGAAGTTAGAACTTTGGGACACACGGCCATACAGGCAACACCCCGGCGACCATGTGGTCGCCTGTAGTCACCTAAAAAATAGCCTAGGTGGGACACGCCCATAACCCATTATATAGTTCCCACACCCCCCCCAAAACTCCATCAACCCCCCCATATTTTTACTCCCCAACCACATACATTGGGAACATGACTGGGGCAGAGAGGGCTGGTGGGGGATAGGTTATTAAAGAGAGGACTGTTGGGGAAAGGGAAAAAGTTACTTGCAGTAACTTATTGGGTATTGGGTAATAAATAAGATTTATTGGGAAATAATAGTAACTTAGAAATCACCATCACTTCTTTGTTAACAAGCTGACATATATTCTTTATTCCAGTAGATGGCAGCTGGCACTATAGAAAAATAAATCACCTCGTCTGTTCAAATCTATTTGAGATGTCTGTACGTAAAATAGGAAAGGAAACTTGCTGCTATAAAAGAGAAACAATGTGAGTAAAAACTGGAAGAATCCAGACATTGTATTATGACATTGAATGCAGATTATTTGGAACAAAGCCATTTATATTTGAAGGTGAATAAAATGTATTTTGCTGTAGTAAAAAAAGGAGTAACTCAGCAGGTCAATAGGCAATAGACAATAGGTGCAGGAGTAGGCCATTCGGCCCTTCGAGCCCGCACCGCCATTCAATGTGATCATGGCTGATCATCCCCAATCAGTACCCCATTCCTGCCTTCTCTCCATATCCCCTGACTCTGCTATTTTTAAGAACCCTATCTAGCTCTCTTTTGAAAGTATCCAGAGAACCGGCCTCCACCACCCTCTGAGGTGGAGAATTCCACAGACTCGCAACTCTCTGCGTGAAAAAATGTTTCCCCATCTCCATTTCTAAATGGCTGACCCTGTATTCTTAAGGGGTAAGCCAGCATAAGGTGAGACAGCATCTCTGGAGAACATGGACAGGTGATGTTTCGGGTCTGGACCTTTCAGACTGACGTTTCGGGTCGGGACTCTTCTTCAGACTGGGTGGTTTTGCTGTAGTTATCACTGACTAATAAAATAGAATGGGATTCTCTCAAATTCCTGTAAAATTTTAAGAATGGCTATTCATCTCACATGAATTAGTCTTCTTGGACAATATAAAATAGCAGGTCATAGTTTGACCAAAGCATGACTATTGCAATACTGGTATCATGGTCAGTGAAGATGGTTGGGAGTACTGTGCCCAACCATCCCGCACATCTTTGGGATGTGGGAGGAAACCAGAGCACCCAGAGCAAACCTACGCAGCCACAGGGAGGACATGCAAACTCCGCACACTTGAAGTTTCGATCGAACCTGGGTCTCTGGCAATGTGAGGCAGCAGTTCTACCATGTGCCCCCACTGTGTCATCCTGTGACTCTTTGATTACTGTTGAAAACAAAGATCCTATAGCAAGGAAGATGGACACTCCATCTAAATGCAATGGGCTGACGTGTAGCACGCAACGGAGCGGAACGTGGGCCTTTTTTTCATCCATTTCAGTAACCCGACCCGACTCGCAGTGTAATCAGCGTTGCGGGGGAACAGTTTGTGTTAATAAATTATAATTCTGAAAATTCGGAGAAGATTTTTCCCAAATAACTTTTAGTTTTACGAGGATGCTTCCGTCTCGGCACTAGTATCCTATGGGTGCGGAGACGGAAGCCGGTTACGGAAATGGGGCTGAAAATTACCCATGACCGTACTACGTCTTTTTCGTCGAGTGGTCTATCTTGCTTGCTATAGGATCTTTGGTTGAAAATGCCTTGCATAGACACACAATATGTTTTAAACAAAATATATTGCATGTTTGTTGGCTTAACAAGTTACATCATTCATTCGCAATAATCGTGCCTTATAATATAGGAAAAATACCCTTAGATGATTCAAGCTGGGAGTGACGTGGTTAGCAAACATGAGATTCATGACCTTAATGGGAGCCACCACAGTTCACGGTTAATGGCTGGAATGAGTTAGGGTAAGTACTATTAATTCTCGATTAAAGCAAACAGGTGATCAAATGATACGTCAGTGAAGAGAAATAAAAATAAGACGTCATTGAAGGAAATAAAATACTGATGCAAACAAAGAACATTTGTCTTCTCACTTTCCCAACAAGCTTACTCATTAAGAACAAGTTGCGAAAAGTCAAGAGTATTTTATCTTAAAAATAGCGGAGTCAGGAATAAGGAGGCAAGGAAACACTTTTTCTCACAGAGCGGCAAGTCCATGGAATTCACTGCCTCAGAGGGCGGTGGAGGCATGTTCTCTGGATGCTTTCAAGAGAGAGCTAGATAGGGCTCTTAAAAATATCGGAGTCAGGGGATATGGGGGAGAAGGCAGGAACGGGGTACTGATTGGGGATGATCAGCCATGATCACATTGAACGGCGGTGCTGGCTCGAAGTGCCAAATGGCCTACTCCTGCACCTATTGTCTATTGTCTATTGCATCATTGTATTATAATTTCAGTACCTTCATCTTCTTGCATATGGCGTGCACAGCTTAAAGTTGTAGGAGAACTTGTTCTATCTGACCTCATTTGATTGTGTACGCCGGGTTGATTGCATTGGTCGAAACAGGCGGACCACGTGAAGGCTGCAATCTTCCAAGTATCTTCATCCAAATCACTTAAAGAAACTACCACTTGTTACATCTTGCCAACGACAAGAGTTCAGTTTAGTTTATTGTCGCGTGTACCGAGCTATAGTGAAAATTTTTTGTTGCTTGCCATCCAGTGAGCAGAGAGACAATAAGTGATCACAATCGATCCATTTACAGTGTACAGATACATAAGGGAATAACGTTTAGTGCAAGGTAAAACTAGCAAAGTACGATCAAGGATTTATGCTTACTCTCTGTTTCCTAGTAGTTCACTAGACATCTATCCATATCAATATGGTACCTCCTATACCAACTTATCTTTTCCAATAAACTTTTGTAGCATTTTGTATGGCTATACATCTGGAGTATTGTGTCCAGTTTTGGTCACCTAATTTGAGGAAGGACATCCTTGTGATTGAGGCAGTTCAGCGTAGGTTCACGAGATTGATCCCTGGGATGGTGGTGTGAACTGTGAAGAGGATGTTAGGAGGTTGCAGGGTGACCTGAACAGGTTGAGTGAGTGGGCAGATGCGTGGCAGATGCAGTACAATATAGATAAATGTGAGGTTATCCACCTTTGCAGCAAAAACCAGGGGGCAGATTATTATCTCAATGGGGTTGGGTTAGGTAAGGGGGTGGTGCAGTGAGACCTGGGTGTCCTTGTACACCGGTCACTGAAAGTTGTCGTGCAGATACAGCAGGCAGTGAAGAAAGCTAATGGAATGTTGGCCTTCATAACAAGAGGATTTCAGTAGAGGAGTAAAGAGGTTCTTCTGCAGTTGTATGGGGCTCTGGTGAGACCACATCTGGAGTATTGTGTACAGTTTTGTTCTCCTAATTTGAGGAAGGACATCCTTGTGATTGAGGCAGTGCAGCGTAGGTTCACGAGATTGATCCCTGGGATGGTGGGACTGTCATATGAGGAAAGATTGAAAAGACTAGGCTTGTATTCACTGGAGTTTAGAAGGATGAGGGGTGGGATCTTATAGAAACATATAAAATTATAAAAGGACTGGACAAGCTAGATGCAGGAAACATGTTCCCAATGTTGGGCGAGTCCAGAACCAGGGGCCACACAGTCTTAGAATAAAGGGGAAGCCATTTAAGACTGAGGTGAGAAAATACCTTTTTCACCCAGAGAGTTGTGAATTTGTGGAATTCCCTGCCACAGAGGGCAGTGGAGGCCAAGTCACTGGATGGATTTAAGAGAGAGTTAGACAGAGCTCTAGGGGCTAGTGGAGTCAAGGGATATGGGGAGAAGGCAGGCACGGGTTATTGATTGGGGACGATCAGCCGTGATCACAATGAATGGCGGTGCTGGCTCGAAGGTCCAAATGGTCTCCTCCTGCACCTATTTTCTATGTTTTCTATGTTTCTATGCTTGTGGAAAATCTAAATATTGTGCATTCTACAGTTCTCCTTTATCTAACTAATATAGTTTAGTTTTTCAAAATAAAAATAATAAATTAATTAAATATAATTTCCCATTCATAACAGCATGTTGGAATTACCTGATTAACTTGATTTCATTTTTTGTGGTCTGCAGTGTGGCATTTATTAATAGCTTTGAATATTTTCCCTGTGACAAATGCCGGGAGTTTCCAGCTCTTAATTCCCCTCCCTTCTTGATTCAAGGTGTTGCATTAAAGATAGTTAAGACCAAAGATCCTAAAGTGAGCAAAATAGACCACTCGATGAAAAAGACGTAGTATGGTCATGGGCAGATTCATGAGTAATTTCCGGCCCCATTTCCGTAACCGGCTTCCGTCTCCGCACCAAAGATCCCGTAGCGGAGCAAAGATACTAGTGCGGAGACGGAAGCCGGTTACGGAAACAGCCTCGTAAAAATCAAAGTTCTTTGGTAAAAATCTTCTCCTCATTTTCAGAATTATAATTTATTAACACAAACTGTTCCCCCGCAACGTTGATTACACTGCGAGTCGGGTCGGGTTACTGAAATGGATGACAAAAAAGCCCACGTTCCATTCCTTTGCGTACTACACGCCAGCCCATTGCATTTAGCAGGAGTCGTCTATCTTGCTCCGCTATAGGATCTTTGGTTAAGATAGGTGCAAAATGTTGGAGTAACTCAGCGGAACAGGCAGCATATCTGGAGAGAAGGAATGGGTGACATTTCGGGTCGAGACCCTTCATCACCCGTTTCTTCTCTCCAGACATGCTGCCTGTTCCGCTGAGTTACTCCAGCATTTTGAGTCTATTTTTAACGTTGACATTTTTATTTTTTATGTATTTGGAAAGATCACCCTAAACATCTGCCGGGGCGTCTTGATGGACTGATCCTTTAACCTAATTTGCCAGTTTACTTGAGCTGGTTCTGCTTTCATGGTTTTATTTATGTTTAAGCTACAAGCCTTATCATTTAAAAAAAACAAAGTGCTGGAGTAACTCAGTGGGTCAGGTAGCAGAGGACAGGTTTGGAGGGATATGGACCAATCACGGGCAATTGGGACCAGTGTAGCTGGAACAATAGACAATAGACAATAGGTGCAGGGAAGGCCATTCAGCCCATCGAGCCAGCACCGCCATTCAATGTAATCATGGCTGATCATCCACCAATCAGTACCATGTTCCTGCCTTAGAAACATAGAAGCATAGAAAATAGGTGCAGGGGTAGGCCATTCGGCCATTCGGCCCTTCGAGCCTGCACCGCCATTCAATATGATCATGGCTGATCATCCAACTCAGTATCCCGAAACTGCCTTCTCTCCATACCCCCTGATCCCCTTAGCCACAAGGGCCACATCTAACTCCCTCTTAAATATAGCCAATGAACTGGCCTCAACACCAATATCCCTATATTCTCCCTATATCATATGACATAGACAATAGGTGCAGGAGTAGGCCATTCGGCCCTTCAAGCCAGCACCGCCATTCAATGTGATCATGGCTGATCATCCCCAATCAGTACGCCGTACCTGCCTTCTCCCCATATCCCCTGACTGCGCTATTTTTAAGAGCCCTATCTAGCTCTCTCTTGAAAGCATCCAGAGAACCGGTCTCCATCGCCCTCTGAGGCAGAGAATTCCACAGACATATTGGCTGGTGTCGGCAAGTTGAGCTGAAGGGCTGCATCACTCTATGAGCCTATCTATCTATACCTCTCAGAATGTTATACACCGTCTATAAAATCACCCCTCATCCTCCTGTGATCCAAGGAATAAAGTCGTAGCCCGCCCAACTTCTCCCTATGACTCTTTCTCTTCGGCACTGAGCTTTCCTCTTCCCCCTATACAAACAAACACACACGCCTACTTATTATACAACCTGGTATGAAGCCAGGCGGACCAAAAGGATATTGCATTGTTCCTGTGCAGTTGTACGTGGCAAAGGGCCACGATTTATTAGTGTATGTGTGCGTGTTTTATTTTGTGCAGTGCTAAAAATAGCAGCACAATGCTTAATGTCAGCCAGTATTTGTTTAAAATATAAATATTATGTGAAGTTCGGATAGGAAGTGGTCTACCAGGCTAATCCCTATAGTTACATGAAAACAGAAACATGCATGGCATAATCAGTATGCTCCCCAAGTTTGTGGTAATTCTGAGTCTCGCTGATTTAATTTGTGAGCAGCTCTTTAGCAATTGGAACAATCCTCTGAACTCTGGTGGAGATGAAACACAACATAATTTAACATATGTTTCAGAAGGAACTGCAGATGCTGGAAAATCGAAGGTAGACAAAAGTGCTGGAGAAACTCAGCGGGTGAGGCAGCATCTATGGAGCGAAGGAAATAGGCAACATTTCGGACCGAGACCCTTCTTCAGACTGAAACATAGAAACATAGAAACATAGACAATAGGTGCAGGAGGAGGCCATTCGGCCCTTCGAGCCTTCACCACCATTCAATATGATCATGGCTTCTTCTTTCATGTGGCGTGCACAGCCTAAAGTTGTTGGACAACTTGTTCGATTTGATCTTCCGTTTGTGCACGTTGAGTTGATTGTGTTAGTCGAAACAGGGCGGACCACGTGAAGGTTGCAATCTTCCACCCCATGATCATGGCTGATCATCCAACTCAGTATCCTGTACCTGCCTTCTCTCCATACCCCCTGATCCCTTTAGCCACAAGGGCCACATCTAACGCCCTCTTAAATATAGCCACTGAACTGGCCTCAACTACCCTCTGTGGCAGAGAATTCCACAGATTCACCACTCTCTGTGTGAAAAATGTTTTTCTCATCTCAGTCCTAAAAGATTTCCCCCTTATCTTTAAACTGTGACCCCTTGTTCTGGACTTCCCCAAACTGGAACAATCTTCCTGCATCTATCCTGTCCAACCCCTTAAGAATTTTGTAAGTTTCTATAAGATCTCCCCTAGGTCCCAACCCGAAACGTTGCCTATTTCCTTCACTCCATAGATGCTGCCTCACCCGCTGAGTTTCTCCATAATTTAGCATATCTCTAATCAAAGGACAACGATGCAAACTTTAGGTACGAAGGAACTGCAAATGCTGGTTTAAACGTAAGGTTGAGTGGAAAAGGGATCCTTCAAGGGTAAATATTGCCAGCAATTTAATTTGTGGCAACATTCAAAAGATAGCTGGTTGGTTTGTAGGTTTGGAAATCATAGCATTTGCAAGTTGGACAGTATACTTTATAATAGAGGCACAAGAAACTGCAGATGCTGAAATCGTGAATAAAACACAAAGTGCTGGAGTAACTCAGTGGGGTCAGGTAACACCCCTGGACGACATGTCACTTTGTCACTTTTATTTCTATAGCACATTTAAAAAAACAATCTCGTTGACCAAAGTACTTCACATTGGTGGAGGTACTAATGTTATACAACATTGGTTCATAGATTAAGTGCATACATACATATAGCCCTCCCTCAGAGGACGTCAAGACAGGCTTGAGAGTAAAGATGAGTTTTAAGTCTCGACTTAAAAGAGTCGATGGAAGGGGCAGTTCTGAGTGATGCTGGTCCACAGTCTAGGAGCTGCAACCGCAAAAGCGCGGTCACCCCTGAGCTTATGCCTAGACCGCGGGATGTTCAGTAACCCCAAGTCGGCCAAACTGAGGGACCTGGAGGTGGTGTGGTGGGTGAGAAGACTTTTGATGTGGGTGGGGGCAAGCCTGTTAAGGGTTTTGTAGACATGGATAGGTGTTGATTTGGGTCCAGAAATGGCAATGCTGCTTGACCCGCCGAGTTACTCCAGCATTTTGTGTTACGCTTAATAATGTAACATAGACTTAGAAACATAGAAAATAGGTGCAGGAGTTGGCCATTTGGCCCTTTTGAGCCAGCACCGCCACACAATATGATCATGGCTGATCATCAAAAATCAGTGCCCCGTTCCTGCTTTCTCCCCATATGCATTTACCAAGCCAATTAACCTACAAACCTGTACGTCTTTAGAGTGTGGGAGGAAACCGAAGATCCCGGAGAAAACGGGGAGAACTCCGTTCAAGACAACACCCGTAGTCGGGATGGAACCCGGGTCTCCGGCGCTGCATTCGCGGTAAGGCAGCAACTCTACCGCTGCGCCACCGTGACGGCCCATGGCTAGTTACTCCAGCCATTTTGTGTCTATCTTTGGTGTAAACCAGCATCTGCAGTCCCTTCCCACATAACTAATTGCCATGTGAGCTGGCATCAGTTAACAGGTCATAATGTCGCGTTCAATGCAAGTCGTGAACATGTACTATAAATAAATCAAATGAGCTTTACGATTCAGCGATTCTATGCGGGGGTCTGGGGTCTGAAGAAGGGTCTCGACCCGAAAAGTCACCCATTCTTTCACTCCAGAGATGCTGCTGCACCCACTGAGTTTCTCCAGCATTTTTGTGTACCTTCGATTTTCCAGCATCTGCAGTTCCTTCTTAAACACAAGAGTTTTATTGTCATGTGTCCCAGATAGGACAATGCGATTCTTGAATTAATGAATTAATGAAAAGCATAAATACAGAACAGTTCACAGTTCAATATACACATAAATAAACAGATAAAGTCCAATAGGCTGTTACAGTCCTGAAGAAGAGTCTCGACCCGAAACGTCGCCTATCTCCTTCGCTCCTTAGATGCTGCTGCACCCGCTGAGTTTCTCCAGCCTTTTGTGTAACCCACAGTTCAGGGACTGTTTGTTGGCGAGTTTACTAGCATGATGGCTGTGGGTAAGAGGCTGTTCCTGAATCTGGATGTACCAGTTATCAGGCTCCTGTTTCTTCGTACACATTCTATGTGTGTGTGTGTGGGGGGGGGGGGTTGTGTCTTTTAGCTTAGTTGTTTTTTTCTCCGTTAACCAACAGCAGAGACCTTAAAAAAAAAAAAAAAATTGATTGTGAACAAATTGTGTCAGTATTATCCTTCGGTTTCAATCAAGGTTTTTCTTTGTCTTCAGTGAACTTGGAAGTCACAGCATTGTTCCGAGTAATGCAACCAAGAGCTTTTGTTGCTGTTTCAGGCCCCTCTCCACAAAGGCTGGGTAGAACGAGCTTTTTCAGCCTTGGAGCCCAAAAGATTTTCCAAATGGGTTTCATGCATTGAAATGAAGGCCTGTGGTAATGGGACACCAGAACTCCAGTGATATCAGCACCATTCCTCACAGCTTAGTTTAGTTTGAATATACAGCGCGGAAACAGGCCCTACGGCCCACCGGGTCTGCACTGACCAGCGATCCCCGCACACTAACACAAGCTAGGGACAATTTGGGACAAAACCCAAGCCAATTAACCTACAAACCCGTACTGCTTTGAAATGTGGGAGGAAACCGAAGATCCCGGAGAAAACCCACGCATGTCACGGGAGAGAACGTGCAAACTCCGTACAGACAGCACCTGTAGTCGGGTTCGAACCTGGGTCTCCGGCGCTGCAAGTGCTGTAAGGCAGCAACTGTACCGCTGTGTCACCATGGCGAGCGATCCCCGCACACTAACATGAGCCGACACACACACTAGGGACAATTTACACTTATACCAAGTAAACAAACCCAAGCCAATGAACCTACAAACCTGGGGGGTTACACAAAATGCTGGAGAAACTCAGCGGGTGCAGCAGCGTCTATGGAGGGAAGGAGATAGGCGACGTCTCGGGCCGAAACCCCTTCTTCAGACTTTAAAACCTACAAACCTGTACTCCTTTGTAGTGTGGGAGGAAACGGAAGATCCCGGAGAAAACCCACGCACGTCACGGGGGAGAACGTGCAAACTCCGTACAGACAGCACCCGTAGTCGGGTTCGCACCCGGGTCTCCAGCACTGCAAGCGCTGTATGGCAGCAACTGTACCGCCGCGCCACCATCTCCCACACCTGGTTTGCCAGGTGAGGAGGGGCCTGTGGACCCCCAGCAGGACCAAAAACACGACCCGTCAAAGGGCGGATGAGCTCCTAGCGAGCCAACAGCCATCCAGGCTTCAGTAGATCACTGTCGTACATCGCATTGTAAAGGGCCTGGCTCACTTGGCCTTCATTTGCGCGTCACGCAGATGGCGCGCGAAGATTTTGTACATCGCAAAATCCTGCGACGCCGCGCACAGCCGCGCGTCACTGCCTATGTCACCACGCACCATGCCCGCATAATGCGCATCACGTGATGTGTAAATGATGTTGCTTAAATTACACGCAAATGACGGCCAAATGGGACAGGCCCTTAAGGTGATGACGTGATGAGCAAACGTAGAAACACAGAAGGTACACAAAATGCTGGAGAAACTCAGCGGGTGCAGCAGCATCTATGGAGCGAAGGAGATAGGCCATGTTTCGGCCCGAAACGTTGCCTATCTCCTTCGCTCCATAGATGCTGCTGCACTCGCTGAGTTTCTCCAGCATTTTGTGTACCCTCGATTTTCCAGCATCTGCAGTTCCTTCTTTAACAACATAGAAACACAGAATGTTACCAAAAAAGGTAGATTGAATGAGAGCCAGAGCGGGGGGGGAGGAGAGTTAAAGGTGGAGACAGCTCCATCTGATAGCGGGAACACAAAGGTGTGGAATCTGATAAACTAAGGAAGGTGACAATGAGACCATTAGCAGCAAAGATCCTGTCATATGTCCCAGATTGAACAATGAAATTCCTACTTGCTGCAGCACAACAGAATAGTCAAATATAGTATGATATGACAAACGAGAGAGAGAAAAGGAAAGGCAGACAAAAATTCCGGAGAAACTCAGCGGGTGAGAATAGACAGACACCCTTCTTCAGACAGTCTTAACCCGAAACGTCACCTATTCCTTCGCTCCATAGATGCTGCCTCACCCACTGAGTTTCTCCAGCATTTATGTCTACCTTCCTCACTCCATAGATGTTTTCAGATTCATTATTTTCTATTTGTTAATTCCATCACCGGCACCCCCCCCCCCCCCCCCCCCCATACACCTTCCCACAATTTTTCACAGCGATCCAATTCAATAAATTTTCTTCATCCCGTGACTTCTTTCAGTTCTGAAGACAGATGAGCGGAGAGGGTAACACAAACGGTGGCGCAGCGGTAGAGTTGCTGCCTTATGCCCCTGGCCCACTTAGGAAACCTGAACGGAAACCTCGGGAGACTTTGTGCCCCACCCAAGGTTTCCGTGCACTTCCCGGAGGTTTTTGTCAGTCTCCCTAATGGTCGAAAGTGGTTTCCGTTTTAAAAATCGGTAATTTTTTAGGCGAGGCCGGTTGCGATGCTAGTTGAAGGTGGTTGCCGGAGGACAAAAACCTCCGGGAACCGCACGGAAACTTTGGGTGGGGCACAAAATCTCCAGAGGTTTCCGTTCAGGTTTCCTAAGTGGGACAGGGGCATTACAGCGCTTGCAGTGCCAGAGGCCCGGGTTCCACCCCGATTATGGGTGCTGTCTGCACGGAGTTTGCAAGTTCTCCCCGTGACCCGCGTGGGTTTTCTCCGAGATCTTCAGTTTCCTCCCACACTCGTGCATGTGTAAATTGTCCCTAGTGTGTGTAGGATAGTGTTATTGTGCGGGGATCGCTGGCCGGTGGGGACTCAGTGGGCTGAAGGGCCCGTTTCCGCGCAGTATTTCTAAACAAAAATTGACACAAGGTTTGCCATCACTCACGTTTACACTGTTTATAGTCTGCTGTCATTGGAGATTGAGCCTTGCTCATTAATCAGCATCAGCTAACTTTTCTCTTGTTGCCAGGCATCTAGAGGACTTGCTTTATCAGGTGTACATAAGTGTTTTGTCCTTTCCTCCACCTCTTCCACCTGAATGGGTGCACACATTCTGTCAGCTTGGAAAGACTGCGACAGTATATAAGCCATCAGTGCTCTTCCCAGCCAGAGTACCTCTGGCCCGTTGAGTGAAAAATCAACCCCAATCCCAATTTATCCCCAGATATCAGTGGTTGATATCTCAAGAAAATCCGGAGTCAGAGCCCCCTAAGGCGGTTCGTCGTTGTCTACAAACCTCGCTCTGGCAGCTCCTGCGACGGTGCTGGTGCCAAACTGTAACGGCCCTGCTGTTCCTTTGGATCGATCAGCGACATGGAAAGGGGGGACGTGGTGCATGGGCAACAGCCTGTCTTCCATATGACATCGCCCAGGCTTGTATCCGACTACTATCAGTGGTAGACAAAAACGGGCTGAAAAGTCGCCTATTTCCTTCGCTCCATAGATGCTGCCGCACCCGCTGAGTTTCTCCAGCAATTTTGTCTACCTTCGATTCTCCAGCATCTGCAGTTCCTTCTTGAACATTTTACTACTATCAGTGGTTGAGAAGACATGCTTGGATGGGCCTGGTCCAAAGACAGGATCAGAGATGATCTGAAGAAGGGTCTCGACCCGAAACGTCACCCATTCCTTCCTTCTCTCTAGAGCTGCCGCCTGCCCCGCTGAGTTACTCCAACATTTTGTGCCCATCTTCGGTGTAAACCAGACTCAGCTGTTCCTTCCTACACCGTAAAACATGCCACCGTTTCGTTGTTTATTGACTCACTACCTGGACTTGAGCATGAAGAATAGACACACGGATGTAATGTCAAAGTGACGGGTGATAATGCCCGTGTATCAGCCAACCGACAGATTGGGGACAACGGGAAATAAAAACTACAATAATTGGTAAGTTTCACATACTTTCTGAAGAAGCTCCTATTTTTCTTTCAATACAACACAATTAGCAGATCTCTCTGGGAATAGATGTTGCCAGATCTTATTCATTTCTGCCAATGTTCTGCCATTTTCCTCTCCTCAAGATGACAATTCCTGATTCAATCACATGTCCATAATCTTGATGAAGCTGTATAAGAATCTATCAGCTGGCGCAGTGATAGATGCTGCCTCACCCGCTGAGTTTCTCCAGCATTTTTGTCTACCTTCGATTTACCAGCATCGGCAGTTCATTTTTAAACTTGTATCATTTTCACTCTGGGTAAAAGGTTCTGACTATCTACCTTATCTATGCCTCTTATAATTTAATATATTTCTATCACGTCTCCCCTCAAGAATCTATCAGCTGGCGCACCCTTACAGCGCTGGCAGCAATGATGACCCGGGTTCGATCCCGACTACGGGTGCTGTCTGTATGGAGTTTGTACATTCACCCCATGACTGCGTGGGTTTTCTCTGAGATCTTCAGTTTCCTCCCCGCACTCCAAAGACGTACAGGATTGTAGCTTAATTGGCTTGGCATAAGTGGAAATTATCCCTAGTGTGCGTAGGATAGTATTAATGTGCGGGGATCGCTGGTCGGTGCGGACCCGGTGGGCCAAAGGGCCTGTTTCCGTGCTGTATCTCTAAACTGAACTAAAACTATTGCATGCATGTCTGATCGCCTTATTACAGGTTTTGAAAGGAGGTTTCGGAGAGGGTGTAGAAATGCCAAACCAGAATTCTGGATTAGGGAGTATTAACTACAAGAAGAGGTTGAACAAACTTGGATTGTTTTCGTTCGAAAGTCAAAAGTTGAGGGGAGACGTGATAGAAATATATTAAATCATAAGAGGCATAGATAAGGTAGATAGTCAGAACATTTTATCCAGAGTGAAAATGATAAAGACAAGTTTAAAAAGGAACTGCAGATGCTGGAAAATTGAAGGTAGACAAAAATGCTAGCGAAACTCAGCGGGTGAGGCAGCATCTATGGAGCGAAGAAAATAGGCGACTTTTCGGGTCGAGACCCTTCTTCAGACCAATATAGGATCTTTGCTTCAGACTGATGAGGGGATGGGGGGGGACGGGAGGGAGAAAGGAAGAGGCGGAGACAGTGGGCTGTGGGAGAGCTGGGAAGGGGAGGGGAAAGAGGGAAAAAGCAGGGACTACCTGAAATTGGAGAAGTCAATGTTCATACCGCTGGGGTGTAAACTACCCAAGCAAAATATGAGGTGCTGCTCCTCCAATTTGCGGTGGGCCTCACTCTGGCCATGGAGGAGGCCCAGGACAGAAAGGTCGGATTGGGAATGGGAGGGGGAGTTGAAGTGCTGAGCCACCGGGAGATCAGGTTGGTTATTGCGGACCAAGAGGAGGTGTTGGGCGAAGCTAACCTAAAGACAAGACAAGTTTAGTTTAGTTTAGTGCAAACTAAGTCCAGTGATCCCCGCACATTAACACTATCCTACACGTGCTAGAGACAATTTATACCTACATCAAGCCAATTAACCTACGTCTTAGGAATGTCGGAGGAAACCGAAGATTTTGTAGGAAACCCACGCGGTCACGGGGAGAACGTACAACCTCCATACAGACAGCGCCCGTAGTCGGAATCGAATCAGGGTCTCCAGCCGCTGTAAGCGCTGTCAGGCAGCAACTCTACTGCTGCGCCACCGTGCTGCCCTACACGCGTGCGTAGCTTTAAAGAAGAAGGGTAAAGTCTGAAGGGGATGTGCGCAACAGGGTTTTTATTCAACCCACTGTGGGTGCCTCGAGGGCGATGCTAGTCATGATGGTGCAGACCAAAGATCCTATAGCGGAGCAAGATAGACCACTCCTTCTAAATGCAATGGGCTGATGTGTAGTACGCAACGGACCGGAACGTGGGCCTTTTTTTCATCCATTTCAGTAACCCGACCCGACCCGACCCGACCCGCAGTGTAATCAGCGTTTGTGTTAATAAATTATAATTCTGAAAATGAGGAGGATTTTTCCAAAATAACCTTTATTTTTACGAGTTTTTAAGAAAGGGTTTCTGAAGAAGGGTTTCGGCCCGAAACGTTGCCTATTTCCTTCGCTCCATAGATGCTGCTGCACCCGCTGAGTTTCTCCAGCACTTTTGTCTACCTTTTATTTTTACGAGGATGTTTCCGTAACCGGCTTCCGTCTCCGCACTAGTACCTTTGCTCCACTACGGGATCTTTGGTGCGGAGACGGAAGCTGGTTACGGAAATGGGGCCGAAAATTACCCATGAATCTGCCCATGACCGTACTATGACTTTTTCGTCGAGCGGTCGATCTTGCTTGCTATAGGATCTTTGGCGCAGACCGATACAATACTGGCATTTAAAAGGCTTTAAGATAGGATGCTTTCAAGAGAGAACTAGATAGGGCTCTTAAAGATAGCAGAGTCAGGGGATATGGGGAGAAGGCAGGAACGGGGTACCGATTGGGGATGATCAGCCATGATCACATTGAATGGCGGTGCTGGCTCGAAGGGCCGAATGGCCTACTCCTGCACCTATTGTCTATTGTCTAACTCAGCGGGTGAGGCAGCATCTATGGAGCGAAGGAAATAGGCAACGTTTTGGGTCGAGACCCTTCTTCCGAAGAACGGTCTTGACCCAAAACGTTGCCTATTTCCTTCGCAGTCTGAAAAAGGGTCTCGACCCGAAACGTTGCCTATTTCCTTCGCTCCATAGATGCTGCCTCACCCGCTGAGTTTCTCCAGCATTTTTGTCTTCCTTTGATATTCCAGCATCTGCAGTTCCTTCTTAAACAAGTGCTAGAGTAACTCAGCAGGTCAGGCAGAATCTCCGGATTACACGAACAGCTAACATTGCAGGTCGGGACACTGTGCTGTACTTATCTACGTTCTACATTGAACTGATTAATTTTCTATGAGTTTTCACAATTGTGTTGGACTGTCCAGCTATAGAAGCATTATACTTAAGCTCAAAGATGCCCTTGGCTGGAGGTGAAGTTTACTGAGTGCTAGTAAATGATAAACCAGTGCACAATTTATTACAGGGAGTGCACACCCACTGTGTCACATATGAAGGTCTTTGGCAAGAGCTTTTGAGCTGCGAGCATTCTCCCACTCCCTTTCGTAGCTGTCTCCTTATTCATTGCAAAATGGAGAGCATACGCACCAACTGGAAGTCTTTGGCAAGAGCTTTTGCAACGTGATTAATCTTCCACTCCTTTTTTAGCTGTTGTCTTATTCATCGTAAATGCCTAAGATTAGCTAATTGGTTACGGTCCTGGAATGTTATCCTTTATCATTGACGTTAGGTCACTTCTAGTGTTCTTTATTCTGGTTTTTATAACAGCTTTATTTTGTTCTAGTGATAGTACGTGACAAAGGACTTTATTTAACTACTTGAATCAACTATTCCAACTTCTGAGGTAACGCCGTCCACCTATTTCCCTTCCACTGGCTTCACATTTCACTCCCCTTTTCTGAGTCATAGAGTGATACAGCGTGGAAGCAGGCCCTTCGGCCAACATGTCCCAGCTACACTCGTCCCACCTGCCTGTGTTTGGTCCATATCCCTCCAAACTTGTTCCTATCCATGTGCCTGTCTAACTGTTTCTTAAACGTTGGGATAGTCCCAGCCTCAACTACCTCCTCCGGCAGCTTGTTCCCTACACCCACTGCCCTTTGTGTGAAAAAGTTACCCCTCAGATTCCTATTAAATCTTCCCCCCCCCTTGCATTTATAGAATTGCTACAAAGATAGGGTGCAAGAGTACCTCGGGCCTTAGTAAAGGGGGATGAAAAACTATTGGGTTGGTAAATTCCTTTTGCGTGATGTATATAATATAGTAACTGGCTTTTTTTTTCTCTCTCTTTTTTCTTTTTCTTTTCTAGGGTCTATCTCTTAATCCCCTTTCTCTAACTCTTTGACCAAGGGTTTTTTTTCTCCCCTTTAGCACGCTCTTTTACTTTACAACTCTTTTCACCTACTTCACTCTCTTTGTTTCTATTCTTTTTCTTTAAAAGCCATAAAATTATGGGGTACAATGATTGTAACAATATATACGTGATGTACACTGATGTATTTACCTCTATTAACCATATAATAACCATATAACAATTACAGCACGGAAACAGGCCCTCTCGGCCCTTCCAGTCCGTGCCGACCATTTATTTTCCCCTAGTCCCATCTACCTGCACTCAGACCATACCCCTCCATTCCCTTCCCGTCCATATACCTATCCACTTTACTTTTAAATGTTAAAATCAATCCTGCCTCCACCACTTCAGCTGGAAGATCATTCCACACAGCCACCACTCTCTGAGTAAAGAAGTTCCCCCTCATGTTACCCCTAAACTTCTGTCCCTTAATTCTCATGTCATGCCCTCTTGTTTGAATCTTCCCTACCCTCAATGGGAAAAGCTTATCCACGTCAACTCTGTCTATCCCTTTCATCATTTTAAAGACCTCAATCAAGTCCCCCCTTAACCTTCTGCGCTCCAAAGAATAAAGACCTAACTTGTTCAACCTCATAATTAAATAAAATAAAAAAATATATTTTTTAAAGTCCTCGATTCCCTTATCTTACACAATTTTGTCTCCTTTTCATCTCTAGCCTTTGCCCACCCATCTGCCAAACAAATCCTCCTCACCTATATCTACAGTCACTTAAGGACACAAAGTACTGGATTAACTCAGTAGATCAGGCAGCATCTCTGGGGAACGTGGATAGGTGACGTTTCTAGTCAGGACCCTTCTTAGGACGTCACCTCTCCATTTTCTCCAGAGATCCTACCTGACTCGCTGAGTTACTCCAGCACTTTGTATCCTTTTACATAAACCAGCATCTGCAATTCCTTGCTTCTCCACAGAGCTCCAGGGGCTGGTGGAATCAAGGGATATGGGGAGAAGGCAGGCACGGGTTATTGATTGGGGACGATCAGCCATGATCACAATGAATGGCGGTGCAGTATGGCCTCCTCCTGCACCTATTTTCTATGTCTATGTCTATCACTTTCCAGCTTTCTCTCCCCTCTCCCCCCAATATAATCACTGTGAAAAATAGTGTAGGAAGGAACTGCAGATGCTGGTTTAAACCGAAGATAGATCAAAGAAGATGTTAAAACGTCACCCATTCCTTCTATGCAGATATGCTGCTTGTCCCGCTGAGTTACTCCAGCATTTTGTGTCTATCTTCAGTCTGAAGTAGAGGCCCCACACAAAACGCCACCTTTCGAAGTCCTCCAGAGAGGCTGCCTGCCCCGGCTGAGTTACTCCAGCGCTTTGTGTTTTTTTTATTTTGTAAACCAGCAGTTCCAACTTTTGTGATAGAATTCAAACTCATATCATGGAATCAATGGACCAGAACTTTGCCTGCCAGGCCAGCTACTTAACCATTGTGCTAACATGTTAGATGGTGCCTTTAAATAGCCGGCCAAAGGGGCAGCCAAAAATCGGAGCAGAATTAGCATTGCATGGTTGGCAAAAGAGCCACAGCTTTGCCCTTTCTTTGCATCTAACATTACATAGCAGAGGATGTTTGTCATTCTGGCGAGTTTGAAACAGTCCTTTCAGATTATTGTTATACAAGCCATGAATCATTTCTCCGTGGAGATGTAAGACTCTTGCTTATGCAAATCACTTAAGGAATGTGGGGCTGGAAAATATTACCTTCAACTATGTAATAGCTATTGCAGTTCAAGTACAAAGTGCCTGGAACTCCCTGCCGAGATTAGCATTTGAGTCTCGACCCATTCCTTCTCTCCAGAGATGCTACCTGTCCCACTGAGTTACTCCAGCTTTTTGTGTCTATCTACATTTTGTGTCTATCTGAGAGAGTTAGATAGGGCTCTAAAAAATAGCAGAGTCAGGGGATATGGGGAGAAGGCAGGAACGGGGTACTGATTGGGGATGATCAGCCATGATCACATTGAATGGCGGTGCTGGCTCAAAGGGCCGAATGGCCCACTCCTGCACCTAGTGTCTATTGTCTATTGCATTTGGTGATTATTGGATGGTGATAGTGGCATTCAAGATACTTTTGAATGGAGGGAGACAAAAATACTAGAGAAACTCAGCGGGTGAGGCAGTGTCTATGGAGCGAAGGAAATATGCGACGTTTCGGGTCGAGACCCTTCTTCAGAAGAGGGATATGGATCATGCAGGTAGATAAGAAATAGTGAGTAAGAAGGAACTGCAGATGCTGGATTACACTAAAGATAGGTACAAAATGCTGGAGTAACTCAGCGGGACAGGCAACATCCCTGAAGAAAAGGAATAGATTAATTTTCGGGTCGAGATCCTTCATCAGACGGCCTGAAGGAGGGTCTCGACCCGCAACACCACCTATTATTTTTCCCCACAGATGCTGCCTGACCCGCTGAGTTACTCCAGCATTTTGTGTCTATTTTAGAAAAAGCGATAGTCTTGGTATCAGAGGTGGACAAAAATGCTGGAGAAACTGAGCGGGTGAGGCAGCGTCTATGGAGCGAAGGAATAGGTGAGGTTTCGGGACAAGGCCCTTCTTGGTATCATGTTCAGCACAGACATTGTGGATCAGAGGGCCTGTTCATGTACTCTACTGTTCCATGTTCAATAGAGGATGTCGCAACACAATCGTTACTGCACTAGTAATGAAGAGCATAGCATCTGTGGAAATTAGTTAATTACATAAATCTGGAGTAAAACAAAACTAATGTCAGTAAATGGTGACTGTGAATCAAAAAGCAAACATCTGTAGATGTTGGGAATCAGCAAAAAAAATAGTTTATGCTAGAAATACCTAATGTTTAAGAAGAAACTGCAGATGCTGGAAAATCGAAGGTAGACAAAAATGCTGGAGTAACTCAGCGGGTCAGGCAGCATCTGTGGAGAACATGGATAGGTGACGTTTCACAGAGTTCTGGAATAACTCAGCTGATCAGGCAGCATCTGTAGAGAACGTGGATAGGTGACGTTTCACAGAGTGCTGGAGTAACTCAGCGGGTCAGGCAGCATCTGAGGAGAACATGGATAGGTGACGTTTCACAGAGTGCTGGAGTAACTCAGCGGGTCAGGCAGCATCTGTGGAGAACATGGATAGGTGACGTTTCACAGAGTGCTGGAGTAACTCAGCGGGTCAGGCAGCATCTGAGGAGAACATGGATAGGTGACGGTTCACAGAGTGCTGGAGTAACTCAGCGGGTCAGGCAGCATCTGTGGAGAACACGGATAGGTGACGTTTCACCGGGTGCTGGAATAACTCAGCGGGTCAGGCAGCATCTGTGGAGAACATGGATAGGCGACGTTTCGGGTTGAGGTACTCCAGCATCGGGTGTCCTTATGAACCAGGAATGTTAGCTATTCTGCTTTGGAAATCTTAAAAAAACAAGAGTTAAACCAAAGAGAGGGTTTATTCTGAGGTGGACAAAAGATAACATTGAAGGTAGAATTCAACCTCAAAAGTCTCCCTCAGGCTCCAACACAATGCCACTATTGAGCTGTTAAAAGCCTTATCACTTTATTTTGTAACAATCTCCTTGATCAGAACAGACATCCATTCATCACTCCGTCTATTCACAATCCCTATGCACTGAAGGAATATGTTGCATTGTCCCCAGTAATCCAGTAATTGTAGGCTAAATGAGTAGAGGGAGATTTCTAAAAGAGACATCATTTCACACATTTAAATTTAAGGGAATTTACCTTTCCTCATAACTAATTTCCACGCCTCATTTACACTTCATTATATCTCACTTCTATAAACCGTTCAGTGTGTTACTGCAGAGATTTTAATGTTGGTCTGCGCTTTCTGTCTCATCTAATTTATATCTAATTTTCACCCCTCATTTACACTTCATTACAGCTTGTTTCTCTAACTCATTCAATATGTTACTGCAGAGAGAGATTTTAAGGTGCGCCTGTTTGAGAAAGTACTGTACATTATGGAAAAATCGAAGGTGGACAAAAATGCTGGAGAAACTCAGCGGGTGAGGCAACATCTATGGAGTGACGGAATAGGTGAAGGGTCTTGACCCGAAACGTCACCTATTCCTTCGCTCCATAGATGGGTCTCGACCCGAAACGTCACCTATTCCTTCGCTCACCCGCCTCACCCGCTGAGTTTCTCCAGCATTTTTGTCTGCCTTAAAGTTCACCTGTGCATTGTTTCTTGGTATGATAACACAATATGCTGTAAGACATCAATCTGTTAATAACCTCAGCAACGATGTTCTGTAGGGAAAACAAAGTGCTGGAGTAACTCAACGGGTCAAGAAGCATCTCTAGAGAACATGTTTAAGAAACAATAGCTGATGCTGGAAAGATCGAAGGTAGACATAAATGCTGGAGGAACTCAGCGGGTGAGGCAGCATCTATGGAGAGAAGGAATAGGCGATGTTTTGGGTCGAGACCCTTCTTCAGACTGAGACATGTTCTCTTCTAGAGAATAAACAATACACGATAGGTGCAGGAGTAGGCCATTTGGTCCTTCGAGCCAGCACCGCCATTCAATGTGATCATGGCTGATCATCCCCAATCAGGACCCTGTTCCTGCCTTCTCCCCATATCTCCTGACTCCGCGATTTTTAAGCGAACACGTTCCCTTCTAGAAAACAGGCCCTTCGGCCCACGAATCCGTACCGATCAGCGATCCCCGCACATTAACACTATCCTACACACTAGGGACAATTTACACATACACCAAACCAAATAATCTACAAACCTGCACGTCTTTGGAGGTGACTTCTTGGGTGGGACCTTTCTTCGGTCTGATGATCTGTGGGATTCCTGTTATGGAGTGAAAGGTTTTAAGGACTAGGCTCCAGGGGTACATAGAGAATAAAAAATGTCATTAGCTGTGGGATAAGTCCTATGTACAAACAGAGAACTGCGGATGCTGGTTTACACCAAAGATAGACACAAAATGCTGGGGTAACTCAGCGGGACAGGCAACATCTCTGGATGATGTTTCGGGTCAAGACTTTTTTCAGACTGAGCGTCAAGGGAGAGAGAAACACAGAGATAAGGAAGTGTAAGAGATCAAAAGAGATGAAGCTCTAGGAAAATGTAGAACGGATCATTAGTAGCTCGGAGAAGGTGACACCTTCTCTGTAGTTATCTCTGTAACTCCCTCTCCCCTGACGCTCAGTCTGAAGAAGGGTCTCGACCCAAAACATCACCCATTCCTTCCATCCAGAGATGCTGCTTAACCCACCGAGTTACATAGAAACATAGAAAATAGGTGCAGGAATAGGCAATTCGACCCTTCGAGCCTGCACCGCCATTCAATATGATCATGGCTGATCATCCAACTCAGTACCTGCCTTCTCTCCATACCCCCTGATCCCTTTAGCCACAAGGGCCACACCTAACTCCCTCTTAAATATAGCCAATGAACTGGCCTCAACTACCTTCTGTGGCAGAGAATTCCACAGATTCACCACTCTCTGTGTGAAAAATTATTTTCTCAACTCGGTCCTAAAAGACTTGCTGGACACTCCAGCACTTTGTGTCCTTTAAAAAAAATGTCTTTCCGGATTATGATAAACATCAAATCAACATTGGTTGCTTTCATAGTTGTTCTAAAGACCGATTAAGGATCTCTGTGAAAACATGAACGACTGTATTGTTTACTGCAATAAGAGTGATCTTTAAACTTATTTAAAGAGAGATTAGAACAGTTTTTGCGGGTGGTATCTTCTTCTTCTTGCGTGTGGCGTGCACGGCCTAAAGTTGTTGGACAACTTGTTCTATTTGATCTTCCGTTTGTGCACGTCGAGTTGAAACAGGGCGGACCACGTGAAGGTTGCACTCTTCCACCCCGAGTGTGGTATGATTAATAGTTACACCTGTAGTGGCCACAGCATTGCCATAGGGTCTGGCTTCAAGAAGACGATTTTGGATGTGCAATCTCCTAATAGACTTGTGAATAACGGCAAGTGATTATTATGTATTATTGCCCTGGAGTATTGTGTGCAGTTTCGGTCCCCTAATTTGAGGAAGGACATTCTTGCTCTTGAGGAAGTGCAGCGTAGGTTCACCAGGTTAATTCCCGAGATGGCGGGACTGTCATATGCTGAGAGAATGGAGCAGCTGGGCTTGTACACTCTGGAGTTTAGAAGGATGAGAGGATATCTCATTGAAACATAGAAAATAGGTGCAGGAGTAGGCCATTCGGCCCTTCGAGCTTGCACCGTCATTCAATATGATCATGGCTGATCATCCAACTCAGTATCCTGTACCTGCCTTCTCTCCATACTCCCTGATCCCTTTAGCCACAAAGGCCACATCTAACTCCCTCTTAAATATAGCCAATGAAGTGGCCTCAACTACCTTCAGAGAATTCCAGAGAACATATAAGATTGTTAAGGGTTTGGACACGCTAGAGGCACGAAACATGTCCAGAACCAGGGGCCATACACACAGCTTAAGAATAAGGGGTAAGCCATTTAGAACGGAGACGAGGAAACATTTTTTCACACAGAGAGTTGTGAGTCTGTGGAATTCTCTGCCTCAGAGGTCGGTGGAGGCAGGTGCTCTGGATACTTTCAAGAGAGAGCTAGATAGGGCTCTTAAAGACAGCGGCGGCAGGGGATATGGGGAGAAGGCAGGAACAGGGTACTGATTGCGGATGATCAGCCATGATCACATTGAATGGCGGTGCTGGCTCAAATGGCCTTCTCCTGTACCTATTGTCTATTGTCTATTGTCTATTAAACAAATATGTGTCTTTACTTAGCTGTGTCATGGCACCCATGGCAACTACTGGCTTGGCCTTGTCATAATTAACCACAAGAGATTCGGACCTGGATGTTATCTAGTAAGCAAATGAGGTTATCAGATAGAAAGCACTCTGTTGCAATTCTATCCCGGGTTGTAAAGCCTAACAACATACACAACCTGTTAAAGAAGGAACTGCAGATGCTGGAGAATCAAGGGTACACAAAAAGCTGGAGAAACTCAGCAGGTGCAGCAGCATCTAAGGAGCGAAGGAGATGGGCAACGTTTCGGGTCGAGACCCATCTTCAGTCTGAAGAAGGGTCTCGATCCGAAATGTCGCCTATCTCCTTCGCTCCTTAGATGCTGCTGCACCCGCTGAGTTTCTCCAGTTTTTTGTGTACCCAATATACACAACCTACTCTCCTCAGGAGAAAAGTACTGAAGAAGGGTCACGACCTGAAACTACTCCTGCACCTATCCAATAGACAATAGGTGCAGGAGTAGGCCATTTGGCCCTTCGAACCAGCACCGCCATTCAGTGTGATCATGGCTGATCATCCACAATCAGTACCCCGTTCCTGCCTTCGCCCCATATCGCCTGACTCCGCTATTTTTAAGAGCCCTATCTAGCTCTCTCTTGAAAGCATCCAGAGAACCTGTGAGGCAGAGAATTCCACAGACTCAGAAGTTTCTGGGTAAAAAAGTTTTTCCTCGTCTCCGTTCTAAATGGCTTACCCCTTATTCTTAAATTGTGTGGCTTCTGGTTCTGGACTCCCCCAACATCGGGAACATGTTTCCTGCCTCTAGCGTGTCCAAGCCCTTAACAATCTTATATGTTTTAATGAGATATCCTCTCATCCTTCTAAACTCCAGAGTGTACAAGCCCAGCTGCTCCATTCTCTCAGCATATGACAGTCCCGCCATCCCGGGAATTAACCTTGTAAACCTACGCTGCACTCCCTCAATAGCAAGAATGCCCATCCTCAAATTAGGGGACCACAACTGCACAAAACTGCATTCATGTTCTCCATGACCCTTAGGGCTTAGAGCTGACAGAATCAAGGGATATGGGTACTGATTTTAAATGATCAGCAATGATCATATTGAATGGCGGTGCTGGCTCGAATGGCCTACTCCTGCACCTATTTTCTATGTTTCTATGACCCAGTAAGTTACTCCAGCACTTTGTGTGATTTGTGTATGACCCAGCGTACATGTCTCTAGAAATATGTTGATACGTTCTAGGTGCAGAATAAGGCCGTTCAGCTACTTTGACATTCCATCATGGCTTATCTATCTCTCCGTCTCAACTCCATAATCCCTGACACCCGCACTAATCAAGAATCTGTCAATCCCTGCCTTAAAAATATCCATCGACATAGCCTCCACAGCCGTCTGTAGCAATGAACTTCACAGAATCACCGCCCTCTGACAAAATTAATTCATTCTCATCTCCTTTCTAAAGGTACTTCCTTTTATCATTATCATCATCATCATCATAATCATACTTTATTAGCCAAGTATTTGTTGCAACATACGAGGAATTCGATTTGCCGTACAGTCATACCAATGAATAGCAATGAAAACAAACCGTGCATTTTAACATAAAACCACCACAGAGACTCCTCCACATTCCTCACTGTGATGGAAGGGAAGTGTTAAGGGCCTGTCGCACGAGCATGCGACCTGCTTGCGGCAAGTGCGTCTAAGCCGGAAGCGGGGGCCGCGCGCAGGTCGAGTGATCCCCGTACAGGGCCCGTCCCACGAGCATGCGACCGACATGCGGCGAGCGCGACCAAACCAGAGGCGGGAGCCGCGCGGACGTCGAGTGAGGGACGTGAAGTTCGAGCGAAGTTCGCGCGTGACGTACGGCATCAAGACGCTGCATATGGCCTCGAGGCGGCTGCGGGACAACAGGCCGTTACCGCGCTGAATTTTTGAACAGTCAGTTTTTCGGAGTCCCACGTGATGTCGGGACCAGCTCCGCACAACTCCATACGGCTCCGGCGATCGAAGTGGGACCGGCCCCGCGAGGCCGTACGGCTCAAGCGACCACATTAGGTCGCGCTCGCCGCATGGAGTCGCATGCTCGTGGGACAGGCCCTTAATGCAGTACATTGATATAGAAACATAGAAATTAGATGCAGGAGTAGGCCATTCGGCCCTTCGAGCCTGCACTGCCATTCAATATGATCATGGCTGATCATACAACTCAGTATCCCGTACCTGCCTTCTCTCCATACCCCCTGATCCCCTTAGTCACAAGGGCCACATCTAACTCCCTCTTAAATACAGCCAATGAACTGGCCTCAACTACCCTCTGTGACAGAGAGTTCCAGAGACCCACCACTCTCTGTGTGAAAAAAGTCCTAAAGGATTTCCCCCTTATCCTTAAGCTGTGACCCCTTGTCCTGGACTTCCCCAACATCGGGAACAATCTTCCTGCATCTAGCCTTAAGAATTTTGTAAGTTTCTATAAGGTCCCCTCTCAATCTCCTAAATTCTAGAGAGTATAAACCGAGTCTATGCAGTCTTTGTTCATAAGACAGTCCTGACATCCCAGGAATCAGTCTGGTGAACCTTCTCTGCACTCCCTCTATGGCAATAATGTCCTTCCTCAGATTTAGAGACCAGAACTGCACGCAATGATTGTGGACTACAGGAGAAAGCAGGGGAGTGGACACCTCCCCATCCACATCGGTGATGCTGAAGTTGAAAGGGTCAGCAGCTTCAAGTTCCTCGTGTGCACATCACTGAGGACCTCTCTTGGACACTGCACACGGATGCAGTATCTAAGAAAGCCCGCCAGCGGCTCTTTTTCCTGAGATGACGGAGGAAGTTTGGCATGAACGCCAGCATCCTCACAAACCTCTACAGATGAACCACCTGACGGGCTGCACCACAGTCTGGTACGGGAACTGTTCCGTCCACAGCCGCAAATCACTACAGAGAGTGGTGAAGGCGGCACACAGCACATCACTGGCAACTGTCTCCCGGCCATTCAGGATATTTCCCACCGTCGGTGCCTGCGGAAGCCACGCAGCATCATCAAGGACCACAGCCACCCAGCACGCAGACTGTTCTCCTTGTTGCCGTCAGGCAGACGATACAGGAGCACGGCTGCACGTACCTCCAGACTTAAGAACAGTTTTTACCATCATGCCATCAAGCTTCTGAACTCATAAACACATCATATATGTTGATTATTTTATTTATTATTGTCTTTTACAACAGACAATAAGTGCAGGAGGAGGCCATTCAGCCGTTCGAGCCAGCACCGCCATTCAATGTGATCACAGCTGATCATCCCCAATCAGTACCCCGTTCCTGCCTTCTCCCCATATCCCCTGACTCCGCTATCTTTAAGAGCCCTATCTAGCTCTCTCTTGAAAGCATCCAGAGAACCGGCCTCCACCGCCCTCTGAGGCAGAGAATTCCACACACTCACCACTCTCTGGGTAAAAAAGTTTTTCCTCGTCTCCGTTCTAAATGGCATACCCCTTATTCTTAAACTGTGTGTGGCCCCTGGTTCTGGACTCCCCCAACATCGGGAACATGTTTCCTGCCTCTAGCGTGTCCAAACCCTTAATAATCTTATATGTTTCAATGAGATCCCCTCTCATTCTTCTAAACTCCAGAGTGTACAAGCCCAGCTGCTTTACCTACCAATGTCACTTTTATTTTATCTTTTTTTATCTTATTTTTATCGTTGTAATATCATTGCTGAGGTGACCCGTTTTCTTGTCAAACACATTGACCTACATATGACAAATAAAATTGAACTGAACTGATTTGGTCCAGGCTTTCAAAAATTAGAGGGCATGAGTCTAAGAAGAAAGGGCCCTGAGAGGTTCATTCACACAGATGCATGGAGCCAGCTGCCTGAGAAAGTCGTTGAAGCAGGTACAAGGACAACATTAAAAACAAAAAAGGTTGGGATATGGACCAAACACAGGCAAATGGGTTTAGCTTTGATGGGTATATGGGTTGGCATGGACAAATTAGGCTGAAGGGCCTGTTTATAACAAGAGTGACTTGACTTGACTATTCGATCGAGTCAAGTGAGTTTATTGTCATGTGTCCCTAATAGGACTATGAAATTCTTGCTTTGCTTCAGCATAGAATATAGGAGCAAAGAGGTCCTTCTGCAGTTGTACAGGGCCCTCGTGAGACCACACCTGGAGTATCGTGTGCAGTTTTGGTCCTCTAATTTGAGGAAGGACATTCTTGCTATTGAGGGAGCCCAGCGTAGGTTTACAAGGTTAATTCCCGGGATGGCGGGACTGTCATATGCTGAGAGAATGGAGCGGCTGGGCTTGTACACTCTGGAGTTTAGAAGGATGAGAGGGGGATCTCTTTGAAACATATAAGATTGTTAAGGGCTTGGACACGCTAGAGGCAGGAAACATGTTCCCGATGTTGGGGGAGTCCAGAACCAGGGGCCACGGTTTAAGAATAAGGAGTGAGCCATTTAGAAGGGAGACGAGGAAACACTTTTTCTCACAGGGAGTGGTGAGTCTGTGGAATTCTCTGTGTCAGGGGGCGGTGGAGGCCGGTTCTCTGGACTTTCAGGAGAGAGCTAGATAGGGCTCTTAAAGATCGCGGAGTCCGGGGATATGGGGAGAAGGCAGGAACGGGGTACTGATTGGGGATGATCAGCCATGATCACATTGAATGGCGGTGCTGGCTCGAAGGGCCGAATGGCCTACTCCTGCATCTATTGTCTATTGTCTATTGTCTGCGCTGCATGACTCGATATTCCGGGAAAAATGGCTACTCTGAATTGAAACTGTTTTCAAATATTTAAGAGTAGCAACACCCATTGTTGGCATCATGATACCAGCAACATAACTAAGCTGTGAGCCCTCAATCTAAGGTAAATATATTTGCTGCACCCGCTCGAACCATTGTCTTATGCGTTGCTGACTCCTTTGATAAACATTGTTGCCTTGACGATAAAATCTGGTGACCATCATGACAAACTACCATGATTGTGACATGGAGATTAATAGCAAGTGCGGTTTTGTAGTTATGTCAAGATCTTGCGAGCTTATGTTTGCAAAGGTTGCCTTTGGACCACTTCAAAGCGGTTAGCACAGAGATTCAGCACGGAAACAGGCCCTTTGGCCCCACGGAGTCCACACCCACCAGCAATCCCCGCACAATAATACCCCTGTCCCACTTAGGAAACCTGAACGGAAACCTCTGGAGACTTTGCGCCCCACCCAAGGTTTCCGAGCGGTTCCCGGAGGTTTTTGTCAGTCTCCCCTAATGGTCGAAAGTGGTTTCCGTTTTAAAACTCGGTCATTTTTTAGTCGAAGCCGGTTGCGATGCTAGTTGAAGGTGGTTGCCGGAGGACAAAAACCACCTTCCCAATGCTGGGGGAGTCCAGAACCAGGGGCCATACACACAGCTTAAGAATAAGGGGTAAGCCATTTAGAACAAGAGACGAGGAAACACTTTTTCACACAGAGAGTGGTGGAATTCTCTGCCTCAGAGGGCGGTGGAGGCCAGTTTTCTGGATACTTTCAAGAGAGAGCTAGATAGGGCTCTTAAAGATTGTTTTCATCCAGTTACCCGACCCGACCCGACTCGCAGTGTAATCAGCGTTGCGGGGGAATAGTTTGTGTTAATAAATTATAATTCTGAAAATGAGGAGAAGATTTTTCCCAAAGGATGTTTCCGTAACCGGCTTCCATCTCCGCACTAGTATCTTTGCTCCGCTACGGGATCTTTGGTGCGGAGACGGAAGCCGGTTACGGAAATGGGGCCGAAAATTACCCATAAATCTGCCCATGACCGTACAACGTCTTTTCCGTCGAGTGGTCTATCTTGCTGGCTACAGGATCTTTGATCTCTACTTCTCAAATCCATGTGGGTTAGTACTGTGTTCCAAACTGCTCTGGGCTGACACGTTAAAACAGTCAGATAGTTATGTGCTCTGGTATGCTCTATCAAAAAAACTATGGCAGATATAGTTCACCCATAAATGCTAATACCTGACTATAACATTTGGCATCTATCAGCATTTGGCATGTGCTACCTAATACCATTGTGCCATTTAAGAATACCATTTCCCTTACATTGTATGAACATGGAGTTAAAGCAGAAGTTTGCTTTTAAATCCACGGTACACAAAATGCTGGAGAAACTCAGCGCGTGCAGCAGCATCTGTGGAGCGAAGGAGATAGGCAACGTTTCGGGCCGAAACCCTTCTTCAGACAGGTGGGGGGTGGGGGGAGGGGGGAGGAAGAAAGGAAAAAGGAGGAGGAGGAGCCCGAGGGCTGAGGGAGAGGTGGGAAGGGGGGAGACAGCAAGGGTTAACAGAATGGAGAGAATTCGATGTTCATGCCAAGAGGATGCAGGCTCCCCAAGCGGAATATGAGGTGCTATTCCTCCAATTTGCGGTGTTGCTCACTCTGGCCGTGGAGGAGGTCCAGGACAGAGAGGTCGGATATGGAATGGGAGGGGGAGTTGAAGTGCTGAGCCACCGGGAGATCGGGTTGGTTATTGCGGACCGAGCGGAGGTGTTCGGCAAAAACAATCGCCAAGCCTCGCTTGGTCTCGCCGATATAGATCAGTTGACATCTAGAGCAGCGGATGCAATAGATGAGGTTGGAGGAGGTGCAGGTGAACCTCTGTCGGACCTGGAACGACTGCTTGGGCCCTTGAATGGAGTGGTGGGGGGAGGTAAAGCGACAAGTGTAGCCTCTCTTGCGGTTGCAAGGGAAAGTGCGCGGGAAGGGGTGGAGCGGGAGGGAAGGGAAGAATTGACAAGGGAGTTGCGGAGGGAGCGGTCTTTGCGGAAGGCAGACAGGGGGGGGGGGGAGATGGGAAGATGTGGCGACTGGTGGGGTCACGTTGGAGGTGGCGAAACTGGCGGAGCACTATGTGTTGTATGTGCCGGCTTTTAAATCCACCTTGTCTTTCAGTAAGGTTTTTGTTAATCCTGATTGCAAATTGGCAATCCTGATTGCCAAAGTGTCAGCTACTTAGGAGTGACGCACAAACATATTTCCATACTAATTGGGGTTATAAATCATTGGAATAGTTTAGCCCAGGGGACTGTGGATGCTCAGCCACTGAGTGAATTCAAAGCTGGGAATCAAAGATCCTATAGCAAGCAAGATAGACCACACCTAAATGCAATGGGCTGACGTGTAGTACGTAACGGAGCGTAACGTGGGACTTTTTTTCATCCATTTCAGTAACCCGACCCAACCCAGGTTACAAGGTTAATTCCCGGGATGGCGGGACTTTCATATGCTGAGAGAATGGAGCGGCTGGGCTTGTACACTGTGGAGTTTAGAAGGATGAGAGGGGATCTTATTGAAACATATAAGATTGTTAAGGGCTTGGACACGCTAGAGGCAGGGAACATGTTCCCGATGTTGGGGGAGTCCAGAACCAGGGGCCACAGTTTAAGAATAAGGAGTAAGCCATTTAGAAAGGAAATGAGGAAACACTTTTTCTCACAGAGAGTGGTGAGTCTGTGGAATTCTCTGCCTCAGAGGGCGGTGGATGCTTTCAAGAGAGAGCTAGATAGGGCTCTTAAAAATAGTGGAGCCAGGGGATATGGGGAGAAGGCAGGAACGGGGTACTGATTGGGGATGATCAGCCATGATCACATTGAATGGCGGTGCTGGCTCGAAGGGCCGAATGGCCTACTCCTGCACCTATTGTCTATTGTCTATTGACCCGACTCGCAGTGTAATCAATGTTGCAGGGGAACAGTTTGTGTTAATAAAATATAATTCTGAAATTGAGGAGAAGATTTTTACCAAATAACTTTTATTTTTACGAGGATGTTTCCGTAACCGGCTTCCGTCTCCGCACTAGTATCTTTGCTCCGCTACGGGATCTTTGGTGCGGAGACGGAAGCCGGTTACGGAAATGGGGCCGGAAATTACCCATGAATCTGCCCATGACCGTACCACGTCTTTTTTGTCGAGTGGACTATCTTGCTCGCTATAGGATCTTTGGTGGGAATGGTGTTAGGCAAGGACAGAAAGGATTTATTCCACAGACTGAAGAAGCTGTGGTTTAGCTTGAGAGCAGGGGAGGTCCACAAAGTCAAAGACATGAGTTCACAAAGATAGAAGTCAAACGTCAGGTCAAGGGGTGATATCCCTCCCCTTGTCATCACAAGGTATACGAGCAGAATTAGGCCATTCGGCCCATCAAGTCTACTCCGCCATTCAATCCAACCCCATTCTCCCCATAACCCCTGACACCCGTACTAATCAAGAATCTATCTCTGCTTTAAAAATATCCATTGACCTGGCCTCCACAGCCTTCTGTGGCAAATAATTCCACAGATTCACCACCCTTTTGATCATCCACCATTCTTCAAAGTTAATAAACAATTCAACTCACTCAAATGAGTTTCTCACTCATTTATTCAGCGGATGGACAGAATTAGCAAGGCCAGCACTTTATTACCCATGCCTTAATGAACAAAGTAGCACTCTAGTCTATTTTACAGAGAACAGTTAAAAGCCATCTCCAACCTCGAATGACAGAAAATTGCCTCCTAATCCTGGGTCTCTGGAACTCTCTGCCACAGAGGGTAGTTGAGGCCAGTTCATTGGCTATATTTAAGATGGAGTTAGATGGGGCCCTTGTGGCTAAGGGGATCAGAGAGTATGGAGAGAAGGCAGGTACGGGATACTGAGTTGGATGATCAGCCATGATCATATTGAATGGCGGTGCAGGCTCGAAGGGCTGAATGGCCTACTCCTGCACCTAATTTCTATGTTTCTATGTTTCTATGTAATCCAATTAAAGAACATTGGATTAGGAGGCAGAGATCAGCCATTATTAAATGGCGGAGTAGACGTGATGGGCCGAATGGCCTAATTCTACTACAACTTGTGAACAATTTGAAAATGTTCTATCCCCAAGTCCAACAATTCGCATCCCTTTCCCACCTGCATCTCTGACCTTTGTCTGACAATCTATCAAATAGCCCCCACGCCTGTGTTCACTGGCCTTGCTCTATCCTGACGCACCCCTCCTCCTCTCTCCCAGCTTTATAGACAATAGCCAATAGGTGCAGGAGTAGGCCATTCGGCCCTAGACGCTCCATAGACGCTGCCTCACCCGCTGAGTTTCTCTAGCATTTTTGTCTCCCTCCATTCAAAAGTATCTTGAATGCCACTATCACCATCCAACAATCACCAAATGCAATAGATAATAGACAATAGGTGCAGGAGGGGGCCATTCGGCCCTTTGAGCCAGCACCGCCATTCAATGTGATCATGGCTGATCATCCCCAATCAGTACCACGTTCCTGCCTTCTCCCCATATCCCCTGACTCCGCTATCTTCAAGAGCCCTATCTAGCTCTCTCTTGAAAGCATCCAGAGAACCCGCCTCCACCACCCTCTGAGGCAGAGGATTCCACAGACTCACCACTCTCTGTGAGAAAAAGTGTTTTCTCGTCCCCTCCCCCTCTCCCCCCTCTCCCCACCACCACCACCACCAGAAACTCTGACGAGAAGCACCGCCTCTCCCTGTTCTCCAGGGATGCTGCCCCGCCCACACTGAGTCACACCACCATTTTGTCTCCATATTTACGGACGATCTTCAACCTCAAATTAGGGCTGGCCGTTGCAAAAGAAAAGTGCCGTAAGCACCCTGGGATTGGAGGGTATAAAGAGCAGAGCTAGGAGTTGCAAATGGAACACGCCCTTTAGAACGCAAAATGGGGAGGAGAGGAGTTGACATAGCTGGTGCTGGAATCCTGCCAGAGCTGGCAAAATACACCCTCTTCCCTGAAGGAGACACAGTCTTTGATTTAGATAGTAGCCGTGCCTGGAACACACTGGAGGAGGCAGATATGACCCGTGGTGTTTAAAAGGCTTTGCAGTTTAGTTTAGAGACACAGCGCGGAAACAGGCCCTTTGGCCCACCGGGTCCGCGCCGACCAGCGATCCCCGCACACTAACGCCCCTGTCCCACTTAGGAAACCTGAACGGAAACCTCTGGAGACTTTGCGCCCCACCCTAGGTTTCCGTGCGGTTCCCGGAGGTTTTTGTCAGTTTCAACCATTAAGGAGACTGACAGAAAACCTCCGGGAACCGCACGGAAACCTTGGGTGGGGCGCAAAGTCTCCAGAGGTTGCCGTTCGGGTTTCCTAAGTGGGACAGGGGCATTAGTATGCGGGCATCGCTGGTCGGCGCGGACCCGGTGGGCCAAAGGGCCTGTTTCCGCGCTGTGTCTCTAAACTAAACTGCAAAGCCTTTTAAACACCACAGTCATATCCTAAGTGCGACATGGGCATTACACTACCCTACACATTCTAGGGACAATTTACACTTTTATACCAAGCCAATTAACCTACAAACCTGTACGTCTTTGGAGTGTGGGAGGAAACTGAACACGCGGGGAGAAGGTACAAAACTCTGTACAGACAGCACCCGTAGTCGGGATGGAACCCGGGTCTGAGGCGCTGCAAGCGCTGCGAGGCAGCAACTCCACCCACTGCGCCATCATGCCCGCTTTGCAGATCGGCACGTCGTTATGCTGGATCACCTACGTACAGAGGATAACTTGGCATCACGTCCGTGAGAACGGACCTGTTCCATGCACCAAGATAAACAAGTTCAGATAAACAAGTGATAGTCTTAAGGCGAGGGTTCAGCTGAATCTTCAACCGAAACAACACACAGCCTCCGGGCTGAAGGATTCTACCCAGCTACGTCCTGACATGCAATTGATGTCATACTGCTCACAGAGAGTCAGAGTTTCAGGAAGTAGGAGCTTGCCGTACGCATATCAATAGACCAAGCCCTGGCTCGGGCATAGTTTTGCTGAACACCGCTGCTCACTCCGCCTAAACCTACCCGATCACCTGGTTGTTAACCATTTTATCTCCCCCCTCCTACCCCCACACTGACCTATCTGTCCTGGGCCTCCTCCACTGTCAACAGACAATAGGTGCAGGAGTAGGCCATTCGGCCCTTCGAGCCAGCACCGCCATTCAATGTGATCATGGCTTCTTCTTCTTGCATATGGCGTGCACAGCCTAAAGTTGCAGGACAACTTGTTCTGCTTGATGTTATTTGATTGTGCACGCCGGGTTGATTGCATTCGTCAAAACCGGGCGGACCACGTGAAGGTTGCAATCTCCCACCCCTGATCATGGCTGATCGTCACCAATCAGTACCCCGTTCCTGCCTTCTCCCCGTATCCCCTGACTCCGGTATCGTTAAGAGCCCTATCTAGCTCTCTCTTGAAAGCATCCAGAGAACCGGCCTCCGCCACCCTCTGAGGCAGGGAATTCCACAGACGCACCACTCTCTGTGAGAAAAAGTGTTTCCTCGTCTCCGTTGTAAATGGCTTACTCCTTATTCTTAAACTGTGGCCCCTGATTCTGGAGTCCCCCAACATCGGGAACCTGTTTCCTGCCTCTAGTGTGTCCAAACCCTTAACAATCTTATGTTTCAATAAGATTCCCTCTCATTCTTCTAAACTGCTTGGGTAAGCACTGGTGCCATCTTTAAGAGCCCTATCTAGCTCCTCATAGATGCTGCCTCACCCGCTGAGAAAAAGTGTCTCCTCGTCTCCGTTGTAAATGACTTACTCTTTATTCTTAAACTGTGTGTGCCCCCTGGTTCTTGACTCCCCCAACATCAGGAGCATGTTTCCTGCCTCCAACGAGTCCCAGCTCAAATTGGGGGAACAGCATCTCATATTTTGTTTGGGCAGCTTACACCCCAGCGGTATGAAGATTGACTTCTCTAATTTCAAATAACCCTTGCTTTCCCTCTCCCTCCATCCCCTCTCCCTTCACAGTTCTCCCCATGTTATCTGTGCGCTCTTACCTTCTCCCAGCTAACAAGGATCTATTCTACATTTTCCTTGATCTCCATCCTCTTTGTCCTGTTTTCACACCTTACATTTCCTTATCTATGTGTCTTCCTCTCCCAGTTTGAAGAAGAGTCTCAACCCAAAACGTCACCCATTCCACCAATCCAGATATGCTACATGTCCCGCTGAGTCACTCCAGCATTTTGTGTCTATCTTCAATAGCTGTCTTCCTTTACATTATAGATTGAGAGAAAAAAAAACTTCAATGGAATATTTTCAGTGTTTGGGATAGTTTAAGGCGTTGAAACATAGAAACATAGAAATTAGGTGCAGGAGTAGACCATTCGGCCCTTCGAGCCTGCACTGCCATTCAATATGATCATGGCTGATCATCCAACTCAGTATCCCGTACCTGCCTTCTCTCCATACCCTCTGATCCCCTTAGCCACAAGGGCCACATCTAACTCCCTCTTAAATATAGCCAATGAACTGGCCTCAACTACCCTCTGTGGCAGAGAGTTCCAGAGACCCACCACTCTCTGTGTGAAAAAAGTCCTTCTCATCTCGGTCCTAAAGGATTTCCCCCGTATCCTTAAGCTGTGACCCCTTGTCCTGGACCTCCCCAACATCGGGAACAATCTTCCTGCATCTAGCCTGTCCAACCCCTTAAGAATTTTGTACGTTTCTATAAGATCCCCTCTCAATCTCCTAAATTCTAGAGAGTATAAACCAAGTCTATGCAGTCTTTGTTCATAAGACAGTCCTGCCATCCCAGGAATCAGTCTGGTGAATGTTCGCTGCACTCCCTCTATGGCAATAATGTCCTAATGTTGAAAGACTACAAAAACACTGCCCAGTCCATCATCGGCTCTGACCTCCCTACCATCGAGGGGATCTATCGCAGTCGCCTCAAAAAGGCTGGCAGCATCATCAAGGACCCACACCATCCTGGCCACACACTCATCTCCCCGCTACCTTCAGGTAGAAGGTACAGGAGCCTGAAGACTGCAACGTCCAGGTTCAGGAATAGCTACTTCCCCACAGCCATCAGGCTATTGAACTCAACTCAAACAAAACTCTGAACATTAATAGCCCATTGTTCCAGGTCCGACAGAGGTTCACCTGCACCTCCTCCAACCTCATCTATTGCATCCGCTGCTCTAGATGTCAACTGATCTATATCGGTGAGACCAAGCGCAGGCTGGGCGATCGTTTCGCCGAACACCTCCGCTCGGTCCGCAATAACCAACCCGACCTCCCGGTGGTTGGTTTCAACTCCCCCTCCCATTCCGTATCCGACCTCTCTGTCCTGGGCCTCCTCCACGGCCAGAGTGAGCAACACCGCAAGTTGGAGGAACAGCACCTCATATTCCGCTTGGGGAGTCTGCGTCCACTTGGCATGAACATCGAATTCTCTCAATTCTGTTAACCCTTGCTGTCTCCTCCCCTTCCTACATCTCCCTCAGCATTCGGGGTGCTCTTCCTTTTTCCTTTCTTCCCCCCACCTCCCATCAGTCTGAAGAAGGGTTTCGGCCCGAAACGTCGCCTATCTCCTTCGCTCCATAGATGCTGCTGCACCCGCTGAGTTTCTCCAGCATTTTGTGTACCATTAATAGCCCATTATCTATTTGCACTTCATCTGTTTTATTTATTCATGTGTGTATATATTTATATAATGGTATATGGACGCATTGATCTGTTCTGTATTTATTTATGCCTACTATGTTCTGTTGTGCTGAAGCAAAGCAAGAATTTCATTGTCCTTTCTGGGACACATGACAATAAACTCTCTTGAATCTTGAAGATGCTACGGATTTGTTTTTAATTGCTCTGGTGATGTGCTGCATTTTGGGACGTCTAACAAGGGCAGGACGGACACAGTGAATGGTAGGCCTCTGGGGAGTGTTGTCGAGCAGAGGAATCTAGGAGCGCAGGTGCATGGTTCCTTGAAGGTGGTCAAAAGGATTTTGGCACATTGGCCTTCATCAGCCAGAGCATTGAGGACAGAAGTTGGGAGTTCAGGTTGCAGTTGTTTAAGATATTGGTGAGATCGCATTTAGAGTATTGTGTTCAGTTCTGTTATAGGAGAGATATTGTCAAGCTTGAAAAGGATCAGAGAAGATTTATGAGGATGTTGCCAGGACTAGCGCGTGTGAGCTATAGGGAGCTTGAGCAGGCTGAGCTTCTATTCCTTGGCATGCAGGAGGATGAGGGGTGAACTTAGAGGTGCACAAAATCATGAGAGGAATAGATCAGGTAGATGCACAGAATCTCTTGCCCAGAGGGAATCGAGGACCTGAGGACAGACTTCTTCTTCTTGCATATGGCTTGGACAGCCTAAAGTTGTCGGACAACTTGTTCTATTTGATTGTGTTCGCCGGGTTGATTGCATTCATCGAAACTGGGCGGACCACGTGAAGGTTGCAATCTTCCCACCCCAAAAGACATAGTCAAGGTTCAAGATGAAGGGGAAAAGATTTAATAGGAATTTGAGGGGTGATTTCTTTTCACACAAAGGGTGGTGGGACAAGCTGCCAGAGGAGGCAGTTGAGGCTGGGCCTAGCTCAGGGGTGGGGAACATTTTCATGTTGGAATGTCGCAGTAAGTTTGCTGTAATATAATAAGCCCCCATCAAACAAGCTTCAATTAGACTTACTTCAAAATCTACATGATTTTGTAAAAATCTAACTACTATGTACTAACTTCAAGAAAATGAAATAATATTGTTAATTCTAATGTTAACTAACCTTTTAATGACTTTGTTGTGACTGCTTTCTGGAGTCTAGAGTCACATTAGAACTAAATCATGAGTTTAACAGGTGTTAAAACAGGCCTCATGACTTACTAATGTGGCCGTCAGTCGGGGAGGATTATTTAGTTGAATCTTCTTTTACTCTTTGGTATTTTAAATAAGTTCATTTTAAGATTAAAATTTAAAAAAAGACAGATAAAAAACATCTTAATAAAAATAAAACGATTTGTCCTACAAAATATGGATTCAATCAAAAGCCTGCACTTAATGGCCACATGCAGCCTTAATGCCCCTGTCCCACTTAGGAAACCTGAACGGAAACCTCCGAAGACTTTGTGCCCCACCCAAGGTTTCCGTGCGGTTCCCGGAGGTTTTTGTCAGTCTCCCTAATGGACGAAAGTGGTTTCCGCTTCTTCTGTGTTCCGGCGATTATTTAAAAAAATTCAAAACAGGCCGCGACTAAAAATAGCTTGCCGTTTTAAAAATCGGTCATTTTTTTTAGTCAAAGCTGGTTGCGATTGCTAGTTGAAGGTGGTTGCCAGAGGTTGCAGGTAGTGGAAGGTAGGACCTCCCTGGTGGAATAAAACTGGGTGAAAAAAAAAGTCTTACCTTCCACTACCTGCAACCTCCGGCAACCACCTTCAACTAGCATCGCAACCGGCTTCGACTAAAAAATTCCCAATTTTTAAGATGGCTACCTATTTTTAGTCACGGCTGGTCTTGAATTTTTTGAAAGAACATAGAAGCAGAAACCACTTTCGACCATTAGGGAGACCGACAAAAACCTCCGGGAACCGCACGGAAACTTTGGGTGGGGCGCAAAGTCTCCAGAGGTTTCCGTTCAGGTTTCCCAAGTGGGACAGGGGCATAAGGCTGCAGGTTCCCCACCACTGGACTATCCCAACGTTTAATAAACAGTTAGACGGGTACGTGGATAGGGACAGGTTTGGAGGGATATGGACCAGGCGCAGGCAGGTGGGACTAGTGTAGCTGGGACATGTTGGCTGGTTCGGGCAAGTTGGGCTGAAGGGCCTGTTTCCACACTATCACTCTATGAATCTACCAAACAAAAACACAGAATGATTCACCGCTGTAACTTAAGCAAATGAGCCCTAAGCCACTGTGGGACTAATTAGTAATCACAGACACACTTAATTAATTTTAATTTTTTTATTTAGATCCTTTACATACATATTATACCAACAATATTTCACAACAACTTAACTTTTATAAATTTGGCAATTTTCCAAAAATCTTTGAGCACACATAGTGATTTAAGACCAATATTACAATGAAAAGAATTTTTATACAAAAGAAGCATGCAGTTGCTTTAAATATAGTCTGCAATCCTGAAAAGTGGACTGAAGTTTCATTCAACCAGGTTATAAATATTGTAATTAGCAGTGAATCAAATGATTTGAAGTACAGGGGGCGAGAGCAGTGGACCATATACAATAAATAGGTTTCCCATTGCAGTGTTTACGAAGGAACTGCAGATGCTGGAAAAATGGAAGGCAGACAAAAATGCTCATCACAGACTGGCTTGTATAAATCTGTCTTGGTTTGCTGTACCCACCACACTGTCATCAATCTTCCCCCCCCCCCAAAAAAAGTAGAACATGCAAACCCCTACAACCCCAATAAAAACATGTGTGAAATAGCCAGGTCCTGAATCATTCCTTCATTGTCAGCTTCCCCAGACAGGTGCTCCATCCGAATCAAACACTAACCACCCACAATGGAAAGCAAAGATACCCCACCACAGATAGGGACTAAAATGCTGGAGTAACTCAGCAGAACAGGCAGCACCTGTGGAGAGAAGGAGTATAGGAGCAGGGAGGTTCTACTTCAGTTGTACAGGGTCTTGGTGAGGCCACACCTGGAGTATTGCGTACAGTTCTGGTCTCCAAATCTGAAGAAGGACGTTATTGCCATAGAGGGAGTGCAGAGAAGGTTCACCAGACTGATTCCTGGGATGTCAGGACTGTCTTATGAACAAAGACTGCATAGACTCGGTTTATATACTCTAGAATTTAGGATGATCAGCCATGATCATATTGAATGGCGGTGCAGGCTCCAAGGGCCGAATGGCCTCTACTCCTGCACCTAATTTCTATGTTTCTAAGGAATAGTTGATGTTTAGGAGGTAGTTGAGGCTTGGACTATCCCATCGTTTAAGAGACAGTTAGACAGGTACATGGATAGGACAGGTTTGGAGGGATATATAGCCGGGTCATGTTGACCAGTGTGGGCCGAAGGGCCTGTTTCCACACTGTGTCATCTGTGACTATGGGTGACGTTTCAGGTCGAAGAATGTTCTCGATTCCTTTTCCTCCAGAGATCCTGCCTGTCCCGCTGAGTTACTCCAGGTTTTCGTGCCGATCTTCGGTTTAAACCTGCATCTGCAGTTCCTTCCTATACACATCCAACACACAATCGCGGCCTCTCAGTGTTCAGATACTGGACTCGAGGGGGTCATCGAGAAATCAAAGCTTCAACTACCCCACAATCACACTTAAAAAGTTTTAACCTAGAAAGCATCCTCACAATAACCTTTACATACATACACACACACAAAGAGATGGGAATTAAAGTGTTTAAGAAAGAACTGCAGATGCACTCGCCAGTCCCACACACGCAAAGTTAGGTATCATCGCCCATTTAGCCATCTACCTATTGGAGAGCTCCATCATGCAACTGGTCCCATAACCCACAGAAGATTGTGTGGAGGGAACCTCAGTTTGTCCAGAGCTCGACCCTCAGAAATAGCTTCAGGTAATGAACGCACTTAAAACTTGGCACCTGCCATTAAAGTTTGAGTGGTGAAGATGTCCAAAATTTCCTCTGTGTCTTACTTCAATGAGAACGGTTATTTCGAAGGGTTTTAGTAAGAGCAGGCAGTGGGGGGGGGGGGAGAGAGGGATTATCTAGCATAATTGCTTTGACATATCACTCTACGACTCTTTATTTAAGAAGGAAAAAATCGAAGGTAGACAAAAATGCCTGAGAAACTCAGCATCTATGGAGCAAACGAATAGGTGACGTTTTGGTTCCAGACCAATGTGGGGGCAGAAAAAATACATTTTAGTCAGAGGGTGGTGGATCTGTCAGATTCTTTGCCACAGAAGGCCGTGGAGGCCAAGTCAGTGGGCCTCATCAGATGTGGGGGGACACATCAGTCTGAAGAAGGGTCTTGACCCGAAATGTCGCCTACTCCTTTGCTCCACAGATGCTGCCTCACCCGCTGAATTTCTCCAGCATTTTTGTGAGGAAGGGTCTCGACCCGAAACGTCGCCTATTCCTTCGCTCCACAGATGCTGCCTCACCCGCTGAGTTTCTCCAGCATTTTTGTCTACTGTATGGCTCTAGGGACTAGTGTAGCTGGGACATGTTGGCCTGCATGGGCAACTTGGATCGAAGTGCCCGCTTTCCACACTGTATCACTCTATGACTCTTAATTGCTTGCACGCCTCCGGATAAACTAGAATTGGAGTGTGAAGGCGTCACAAGGATGCACAGTATTATGCAAAAAAAAAAAAAAAAATTATGGGAATGTCGGAGACCCTACACCTGGAAAGAATCAGATTTGTCTTAATGGACAAACAAGAACTTTTTGTTAGAATATGGAATATGGTCTTCATTCACCGATTATTTGAAAGGGTAGATTGGTTCGGCACGGGAACCCAACTGAAACTTGAACTCGGGACTAGATGAAAAGTTGTACTTTATAATCTTCTAATCTATCTCCAATGATGTATTATTAGTAAATCATTCCATTCTTTTTTTAAAATCTTGAAATTTCTTTTTTTCTCTTTCTCACTTTCTATTTATATTAAAAAAAAATTAGAAGCAGAATGAATTCTCAATTGATAATATTAATAATGTATGATTGCTACGCATTAAATGTTTTTACCATAATATGTGGTTGCTTCTAAAAATATATTTTAAAAAAATTAATAATAATAACAATTGATTGAAGGAGAGACAAAAGGCTCTCTAGTAACTTGCTGCTGCTCCATGGAGATATGAATGCAAATATACGACAGAAGCCCAGGGGATTTGCTTAGCCATTTACATTTGTGGCTAGCTGCGCTGTGGTTTACTAGTCACAAGTACAATTCTCCCCGTTACAATGCGCCTGTACTTTCCCCTTCTCATTTCTTTCCATTGCCGACACAACGGGGAAGAATAATAATACGGCCGCAAGTTTGCATACACAAATTACGTTTCCAAATGGACAACAGGAAACCCTTCCCCCAAATCAACATGCAAGGGAGAATCGAGAAAGTATTTTGATTCCGTCACTGGATATTTACTAAGCCGGCAACATGTAATGGAGGCTGAATGCGGGCCTTTCAGGTTATGCTACATTCACGCTGACTTCTTCGCTGGAAAGCTTTGGCAAGATAATATTTACCTTTGGTTTAAAATCAACATCACCATCCCATGATATTACCATCTTGCAGAACAGGTCTAATGACAAGATTATATTTGATATCATGATCTCCCGAGTGGCCCAGCACTTCAACTTCCCCCTCCCATTCCCAATCCGACCTTTCTGTCCTGGGCCTCCTCCATGGCCAGTGAGGCCCACCATAAATTGGAGGAGCAGCGCCTCATATTTCGCTTGGGTAGTTTACACCCCAGCGGTATGAACATTGACTTCTCCAATTTCAGGTAGTCCCTGCTTTCTCCTTCTTTCCCCTCCCCTTGCCAGCTCTCCCTCAGCCCACTGTCTCCGCCTCTTCCTTTCTTCTTCCCACTTCCCCACATCAGTCTGAAGACCCGAAACGTTGCCTATTTCCTTCGCTCCACAGATGCTGCCTCACCCGCTGAGTTACCCCAGCCTTTTGTGCCCATCTTCGGTTTGAACCACCAGCCAGCATCCATAGTCCTTCCTACACCGTATGCCGGTGGTTCTTGTACAGCACTACAACTTGCATGGACTTGGGCAATTGATATACAACACAGGACGCCATTTCCCCCACCACCTCTTGTTCCAAACAACCATCTCCTTCGCTCCGCACACCAACTCCGACACACACACTGATCCGCACTTTGCTACGGAAGCAGCAATGGGCCCGAATATTCTTGCTCCAAAAAAAGGAACTTGCCCTCCCATACTTTTCAGTGGTCTTAGAATAAAGGGGAGGCCATTTAAGACCGAGGTGAGAAGAAACGTTTTCACCCAGAGAGTTGTGCATTTATGGAATTCCCTGCCACAGAGGGCAGTGGAGGCCAAGTCACTGGATGGATTTAAAAGAGAGTTAGATAGAGGTCTAGGGGCTAGTGGAGTCAAGGGATATGGGGAGAAGGCAGGCACGGGTTATTGATAGGGGACGATCAGCCATGATCACAATCTGCCATGCCAAGATCCTGCTATTTGAACAAATTTAAGGATCTATATGTGGAGCTAGAGACTCTTGGAAAGTTTGAAGCCGAAACTCTATTGACACAGACAGACAAACTCGTCAAAGATGCTGGCTCGAAGGGCCGAATGGCCTCCTCCTGCACCTATTTTCTATGTTTCTATGTACTCTTCCCATAGCCTATATCATCACTCGTCATCATTTAATTGCAGCCAGTTCAGCCCTCCCCCCCCCCCCCCCTAATATCATACACTTAATTAAAACAAAAATGTGCAAAACAGTTCACCGAGCATCCACACCCTTCTCGGCTCTAGGCATTGGCAGTAGAGGAATTCGGACGTTCCTTTTGAAAAGACATCTGACAGTTTTTTTTTTAAGATAAGATAATAATGGATATAAAATTAAGTTTGGTCGCCGGTGGGCGTTGGAGGCGGCTCTCCGCGCGTCGCGCTTCCGCTCACAAGTTGTCGGACTCCGCAGCGTGGTTGGTGTAGGAGTACATGTTATTCCCGTTCCGGGATGCCTGGAATAAAGGACAACACGTCACACAATGTGCAGCAAACCTTGCTCGGAACCGTCAACCTCTTACATAGAAACATAGAAAAACAGGTGCAGGAGTAGGCCATTCGGCCCTTCGCACCTCTTCCCTCCTCCAAGTTGGGAGGTGTCAAGTTGGGAAAAGGGGAAATACAACGGGATCTGGGAGGGGGGGGTCCTCGTCCGTCAGTCAATGAAAGGAAGCATTGACCCGATCTATATCGGTGAGACCAAGCGTAGGCTTGGCGATCGTTTCGCCGAACACCTCCACTCGGTCCTTTTTTTATTTCAAAATAGACTTTATTCAAGTAATAAATATATGCAATACATCAACCGTGAGAAAAAATCCATCCGACATTTTCGGTGGCTATACAAATTTTTCCATACAGTCTATACACATTTCTCGAATTTGGTGAATCGATCCCCCACCCGTGCCACTCATGTGGCCCCCCCGGCGTGGGATACCTTCCCTTATTTTGAGGGGCGTCTCCACCATACCGTGCCCCCCATGTCCAGCAGCGGAAGGACCTTAGACAGTGGCCCTCCTCCACCGAGCCTTGGCGTTGGCTGCACCGAGCTTCAGTGCGTCCCTCAGCACGTACTCCTGCAGTCTGCAGTGGGCCAGTCAGCAACATTCCCCGACGGACATCTCGCTCTGCTGGGTGGTGAACAACGCTCGGGCGGACCAGAGAGCGACTTTCACCTAGTTGATGACCCTCCAGCAGCACTTGATGTCAGTCTCTGAATGCATTAACCAACCCGACCTCCCGGTGGCTCAGCACTTCAACGAACAGCACCTCATATTCCGCTTGTGGAGTCTGCATCCTCTTGGCACGAACATCGAATTCTCTCCATTCTGTTAACAATTCCTCCCCTTCCTACCTTTCCCTCAGCCCTCGGGCTCCTCCTCTTTCCTTTCTTCCCTCCACCTCCCCCCACCCCCCCATCAGTCTGAAGAAGGGTTAGAAACATAGAAATTAGGTGCAGGAATAGGCCATTCGGCCCTTCGAGCCTGCACCGCCATTCAATATGACCATGGCTGATCATCCAACTCAGTATCCCGTACCTGCCTTCTCTCCATACCCTCTGATCCCCTTAGCCACAAGGGCCACATCTAACTCCCTCTTAAATATAGCCAATTAACTGGCCTCAACTACCCTCTGTGGCAGAGAGTTCCAGAGACCCACCACTCAGGATTCAGCCTGAAACGTTTCCCATCTCCTTCGCTCCATAGATGCTGCTGCACCCGCTGAGTTTCTCCAGCATTTTGTGTACCCAGTGAAAGGAAGCATGCAGGTACAGCAGGCAGTGAAGGAAGCGAATGGCCTGTTGAACCTTTTGAAGTCCCATTTGAACTGGAACTTTTATTCCTCCGCCCGCACTCTCCCGAAGGAGAATTCTGCCAGCGAGCCAAAGCCGACACTGAATACCGACTAAGGATGATTAGTGGGAATAAAGAATGCATCACTGGTGTGGCAGGTCTCTGGAGGGAAGATCTTAGGCGTAAGGTATGTACACAGCATAGAGTTGCATCCCTACAGACCTCAGTTGCCAAGGCTTTTCAAATTAACAGTACACTCCAATATCCCAGTTGCCACATGCCAACATTAACGCATACACCCTGCTCCCAACCCGTCCCCAGTTTGAACAGAGTACAACTCCAGGTAAAACGGGTATGAAGGAACTTGGGAAAAGGGGATCTGGGGGTCCTTGTACATCAGTCTATGCAAGTAAGCATGCAGGTACAGCAGGCAGTGAAGAAAGCCAATGGTATGTTGGCCTTTATAACAAGAGGAATCGGAAATAGGAGCAAAGAGGTCCTTCTGCAGTTGTACAGGGCCCTGGTGAGACCACACCTGGAGTATTGTGTGCGGTTTTAGTCCACTAATTTGAGGAAGGACATTCTTGCTATTGAGGGAGCCCAGCGTAGGTTCACCAGGTTAATTCCAGGGATGGCGGGACTGTCACATGCTGAGAGAATGGAGCAGCTGGGCTTGTACACTCTGGAGTTTAGATGAGAGGGGATCTTATTGAAACATATAAGATTGTTAAGGGCTTGGACACGCTAGAGGCAGAAAACATGTTCCCGATGTTGGGGGAGTCCAGAACCAGGGGCCACAGTTTAAGAATAAGGAGCAAGCCATTTAGAACAGAGACGAGGAAACACTTTTTCTCACAGAGAGTGGCGAGCCTGTGGAATTCTCTGCCTCAGAGGGTGGTGGAGGCAGGTTGTCTGGATGCTTTCAAGAGAGAGCTCGATAGGGCTCTTGAAGATAGCGGAGTCAGGGGATATGGGGAGAAGGCAGGAATGGGGTACTGATTGGGGATGATCACATTGAATGGCGGTGCTGGCTCGAAGGGCCGAATGGACTACTCTTGCACCTATTGTCTATTGCAGTTGCTGATTTAAGCCAAAGTTAGGCACAAAATGCCGGAGTAACTTAGTGGGACAGGCAGCATCTCCGGAGAAAAGGAATGGGAAGAAGGGTCTCAACCCGAAACGTCACCCATTCCCTTCTGTCCAGAGGTGCTGCCTGTCACGCTGAGTTACTCCAGCATTTTGTGTCCCAATTCAAGATAAACCACGACTGTTCACATTACACCCAGGCAGTGCCGGAGTAACTCAGCAGGGCAGACAGCAAAAGCTCATTAGTTCCAGGAGCAGAATTAGGCCATTTGGCCCATCCAGTCTACTCCGCCATTCAATCACGGCTGATCTATCTCTCCCTCTCAACCCCCATTCTCCTGCCTTCTCCCCATAACCCCCGACACCCGCAATAGTCACAAATCTGTCCATCCACGCATTTAAAATATCCATCAACTTGGCCTCCGCAGCCCCACACAGTCTGAAGCAGAATCCCGACCAGAAACATCACCTATCCATGTTCTCCAGGGATGCCACCCGACCCACCACGTTACTCCTTGGGGGAATTCAAGAGAATGGGGTTGAGGGGGAAAGACAGATCAGCCATGATTAAATGGCAGAGTAGACTCGATGGGCCGAGTGGCTTAATTCTGCTTGCAAGACTCATGAATCTCAGACATCCTGGAACAGTACTGCCTCATTCAAATCAGCTACTTTGCATCCCACTTATTCAATCATTCCAATTGTTTTGCATTGTTTGACGTCTCTCTGTCTGTCTCCCTCTCCCTGTGTCTCTTTGTGCCTCCCACTCCCTGTCCCTCCCACTCCCCCTGCCTCTGTGTCTCTCCGTCCCTCTCCCCCTCTCTGTCCGTCTCTGCATCTCTCTCTCTCTGCCCCCTCTCTCTCTGCCCCCCTCTCTCTCTCTGTGCCCCTCTCTCTCTCTCTCTGCCCCTCTCTCTCTCTCTGCCCCTCTCTCTCTCTGCCCCTCTCTCTCTCTCTCTCTGCCCCTCTCTCTCTCTCTCTGCCCCTCTCTCTCTGCCCCTCTCTCTGCATCTCTCTCTCTCTGCATCTCTCTCTCTCTCTATCTGTATCTCTCTCTCTCTCTCTCTCTCTCTCCCTCCTTCCAGTCAATGCAAACTGTCAGTGACTCAGAAGTTCAGAAACTTAGAAGGCAAACTGCTTGATAGATTTTCCTAAACCCGGCCACAATCAAGCACCATTGAGCCTCGGTGCTCAGTGATAGTGCGGGTTGTGTTGTAATCCCAACCGTGAGTAACTGCGCGGCAATCTAGGCAAGCGCATTCCAGGCAGATTAATGCAGGGTGTTGCAATGGGATAGAGTTTCAGCCACAGGTGCACCGGCCGGGCGGATCACTGCTCACAGTTGTTCTGTAAGCTCGCTCGAAGTGGGTCAGCCCGAGTGGCCGCCCTCAGGGCCATCACTTGCGTGTCGGCCAGTCTGGGCGACGGCAAACCAAACACGGGAATAATGACAGAGGAGGATCGATAGGACTTGGTTGCAGGGATGTCCCGTCCCTCCCCCCCCCCCCCCCTTTAATTGTCTGAGCCCCACAGCAACATAGGATATAGGTGCAGGAGGCCTTCGAGCCAGCACCGCCATTCAATATGATCATGGCTGATCATCCAAAATCACTGCCCCGTTCCTGCTTTCTCCCACCCCCCCCCCTCCCCCCCTCACCTCAAACCCAAGTCCCCTGGATCTCCAATTCCCCAACTCAGCCTGAATAAGGGTCTCGAACCAAAACGTCGGCCATTCCTTTCTCCATAGATGCTGCCTGTCCCGCTGAGTTTCTTCAGCACTTTGTGTCCATCTTTGGTATAAACCGGCATCTGTGTTTTTTGTATCTACATCTAGTCCCATTGGTGTTGGTTTGTTTGCGATACGTACAATAGTCAATAGACAACAGGGGCAGGAGTAGGCCATTCGGCCCTTTGAGCCAGCACCGCCATTCAATGTGATCATAGAAACATAGAAATTAGGTGCAGGAGTAGGCCATTCGGCCCTTCGAGCTGCACCGCCATTCAATATGATCATGGCTGATCATCCAACTCAGTATCCTGTACCTGCCTTCTCTCCATACCCTCCGATCCCCTTAGCCACATCTAACTCCCTCTTAAATATAGCCAATGAACTGGCCTCAACTACCCTCTGTGGCAGAGAGTTCCAGAGACCCACCACTCTCTGTGTGAGAAAAGTCCTTCTCATCTCGGTCCTAAAGGATTTCCCCCTTATCCTTAAGCTGTGACCCCTTGTCCTGGACCTCCCCAACATCGGGAACAATCTTCCTGCATCTAGCCTGTCCAACCCCTTAAGAATTTTGTAAGTTTCTATAAGATCCTCTCTCAATCTCCTAAATTCTAGAGAGTACAAACCGAGTCTATGCAGTCTTTGTTCATAAGACAGTCCTGACATCCCAGGAATTAGTCATGGCTGATCATCCCCAATCAGTACCCCGTACCTGCTTTCTCCCCATATCCCTTCATTCCATTAGCCCTAAGAACTAAATAAACAGACAATAGGGGCAGGAGTAGGCCATTCGGCCCTTCAAGCCAGCACCACCATTCAATGTGATCATTGAAAATCAGCCATGATCACAGGGACAACATTGATCAATAGCCCATTATCTGTTATTTGCACTTTATCAGTTTGTTTATTGATGTGTGTATATATTTATACAATGGTGTATGGACACACTGATCTGTTCTGTAGTCATGCCTACTATATTCTGTTGCGCTGAAGCAAAGACAGAATGTCATTGTCCTATCTGGGACACATGACAATAAACTCTCTTGAATCTTGATCTTGAATCCCAAGTCACCTCTCCTCAACCTATACTCTCTAGAATTTAGGAGATCTTATAGAAACTTACAAAGTTCTTAAGGGGTTGGACAAGCTAGATGCAGGAAGATTATTCCCGATGTTGGGGAGGTCCAGGACAAGGGGTCACAGCTTAAGGATAAGGGGGAAATCCTTTAGGACCGAGATGAGAAGGACTTTTTTCACACAGAGAGTGGTGGGTCTCTGGAACTCTGCCACAGAGGGTAGTTGAGGCCAGTTCATTGGCTATATTTAAGAGGGAGTTAGATGTGGCCCTTGTGGCTAAAGGGATCAGAGGGTATGGAGAGAAGGCAGGTACGGGATACTGAGTTGGATGATCAGCCATGATCATATTGAATGGCGGTGCAGGCTCGAAGGGCCGAATGGCCTCAACTCCTGCACCTAATTTCTATGTTTCTAACCTTCTTTTCTCCTCTCTCAACCCAAAACCTCACCCGTCCCTTCCCTCCAGAGATGCTGCCTGTCCCCGGCTGAGCTTTTTTTCCACGTCTACGCTCAAGATCAGAAATCTGGCCCGGGGTCTCGCTGGCCTCACATGGGACGGCAAATCCAATCAAAAAAAATTCCGATCCAAATCACGGCCCCACGAGCAAAGGGGATGCCCCGCCGGGGGAAGAATAAACAAAGAGAAACAGGTGGTGTATGTATGTGGCCCGGGTGCGCCCTCATCAAGGATTGCAACTGTAAATAGAAGTGAGAACTGCGCAAACAATGCAGGGAGAATGGAGTTAAATCCCAGCAGAGGAGTCTGCTGTATAAACAGAAGCTGCTCTGAGAAACCCAAGGAGCCCTCGGTGCCAACGGCACCAGACACAAGCCTTTCAAATGCATTGTTTAACATAGTGTTAGTTCACCCTTCCCCCATCCAACTCCAGAAGGAACAAGGGAGTTACTAAACGCACAACAAAAAACTGCCTTCGTTTTTGAAGGGAACTGCTGGAAAATCAAAGGTAGACAAAACTGCTAGAGAAACTCAGCGGGTGAGGCAGCATCTATGGAGCGAAGGAAATGGGCGACGTTTCAGGCCGAAAACCCGGTCTGTAAATTGTCGTGTGTGTGTGTGTGTGTGTGTGTGTGTGTGTGTGTGTGTGTGTGTGTGTGTGTGTGTGTGTGTGTGTGTGTGTGTGTGTGTGTGTGTGTGTGTGTGCAGGACAGTGTTAGTGTGTGTGGGGTGATCGCTGGTCGGCGAGGACTCGCTGGGCTGAAGATGAAGCGCCTGTTTTTGCGCTGGATCTCAGGACCGCTCTCTAGTTGTTGGGGGGGGGGGGGGGGGGAGGATGATTCAGTTGCCCGGTATCAGCTGGGAAGAAACTGTCCCCAAATCTGGAGGTAGATCCAAAAGGGAGTCCAGAACCAGGGGCCACACACAGTTTAAGAAGGGGCAAGGCCATTTAGAACAGAGACGAGGAAACACTTTTTCACACATAGACAGTGGTGAGTCTGGCTCATTCTCTGTGGAATTCTCTGCCTCAGAGGGCGGTGGAGGCCGGTTCTCTGGATACTTTCAAGAGAGAGCTAGATAGGGCTCTTAAAGATAGCGGAGGCAGGGGATATGGGGAGAAGGCAGGAACGGGGTACTGATTGGGGATGATCAGCCATGATCCCATTGAATGGCGGTGCTGGCTCGAAGGCCCGAATGGCCTACTCCTGCACCTATTGTCTATTGTGTAAAATGCTGGAGTAACTTAGCAGGTGAGGCAGCATCTCTGGAGAGAAGGAATGGTTGAGACCCTTCTCCAGACTGCAGGTGCTCTACACCTTTTGCCCGATGGGAGAGGGGAGCAGGGGGAGTGGCGGGGGTGCGACTCGTCCTTGATGATGCTGCTGGCCTTGCCGAGGCAGCGCGAGGTGGTGTCTATTGTCTATAAATGGAGACAATGGCAGACAAAACTGCTGGAGAAACTCAGCGGGTGAGGCAACATCTTTGGAGTGAAGGAAATCGGCAACGTTTCGGGCCGAGGCCCTTCTTCAGACTTGGGAAGGAAATTTCCTATAAGCTCTGCAAACCTATTTTAGACAATAGATGCAGGAGTAGGCCATTTGGCCCTTCGAGCCAGCACCACCATTCCATATAACCATATAACAATTACAGCACGGAAACAGGCCTTCTCGGCCCTTCCAGTCCGTGCCGACCATTTATTTTCCCCTAGTCCCATCTACCTGCACTCAGACCATACCCCTCCATTCCCCTCCCGTCCATATACCTATCCACTTTACTTTTAAATGTTAAAATCGATCCTGCCTCCACCACTTCTGCTGGAAGATCATTCCACACAGCCACCACTCTCCGAGTCACTGTGGTCATGGCTGATCATCCACAATCAGTACCCCTTTCCTGCCTTCTCCCCATATCCCCCGACTCCTCTATCTTTAAGAGCCCTATCTAGCTCTCTCTTGAAAGCATCCAGAGAACCGGCCTCCACCGCCCTCTGAGGCAGAGAATTCCACAGACTCACCACTCTGTGAGAAAAAGTGTTTCCTCGTCTCCGTTCTAAATGGCTTACCCCTTATTCCCCCAACACCGGGAACATGTTTCCTGCCTCTAGCGTGTCCAAGCCCTTAACAATCTTATACGTTTCAATGAGATCCCCTCTCATCCTTCTAAACTCCAGAGTGTACAAGCCCAGCCGCTCCATTCTCTCAGCATACGACAGTCCCGCCATCCCGAGAATTAACCTTGTAATTTTCTTTCTTATCTCTCCATTCCTGACGATTGCAGACGCTAAAGATCAATAAAAAGCTCAGTATCTTGTTTGAGTTTCAACCGACAGCTATCTTTTTGGAGGGTTGTGCGATAACTCAGACATTCGTGAGTTTGATTGCGCAGGGAACTCTCCCGCCCCGCTGATAAATAACTTGTCAGAAATAACATTTGCAATTTACTATGAACATTCTTTCGCAAAGCAGATTAGAGCAATGGCGTATCAGTGCACCCACCTTCCCTCCACAGACCTACGCCCACAAGTTGCTCCAGAAATGTTAGGCTGAGCAATTAACTTAGTTTGGAGACACAGCATGGAAACAGTTTCAATCTTCAAACTGGCAGCGCAGACTAAATATATTTACAACAGAGCAGCTTCTCGAACGGCCACTTTAAAAAACATCATCCCCTCCATCCTTGGCCAGGCACTGTGCATGCAACTTCTTTATTTCACTCGTTTAAGAAAGAACTGCAGATGCTGGATAATCGAAGGTGGACAAAAATGCTGGAGAAACTCAGCGGGTGCAGCAGCACCCTTGGAGCGAAGGAAATAGGCAACGTTTCGGCCCGAAACCCGTCAGGAGAAAGGTTTCGGACCGAAAGGTGGCCAGTTTCCTTCGCTCCGTGGGTGCTGCTGTACCCACTGAGTTTCTCCAGCAATTTTTGTTTAGCTAAAATTATAAAAGGACTGGACAAGCTAGATCAGAATCAGAATCAGAATGCCTTTTATTGTCACTATACACATGTACAGCGAGATTAAAAACTGCTTCTACTCAGTGCAAAAACAAGACAAAAAAGGTGGGGGGGGGGGGGATAAGGTGCACAGTTTCTGCAGCGCTATATACATATCTATAAAAAGACAATGGACAAATAGAATGGATAATAGGATTCCCATATCCAGTATGGGCTAGATGCAGGAAAAATGTTCCCAATGTTGGGCGAGTCCAGAACCAGGGGCCACACAGTCTTAGAATAAAGGGGAGGCCATTTAAGACTGAGGCGAGGAAAAAAAAAATTTAACCAGAGAGTTGTGAATTTGTGGAATTCCCTGCCACAGAGGGCAGTGGAGGCCAAATCACTGGATGGATTTAAGACAGAGTTAGAGCTCTAGGGGCTGGTGGAGTCAAGGGATATGGGGAGAAGGCAGGCACGGGTTATTGAATAGGGTCACCACAATGAATGGCGGTGCTGGCTCGAAGGGCCGAATGGCCTCCTGCACCTATTTTCTACGTTTCTAGGGATCAAAGATAGTGGAGTCAGGGGATATGGTGAGAAGGCAGGACCGGGGTACTGATTGGGGATAATCAGCCATGATCACAATGAATGGCGGTGCTGGCTCGAAGGGCCGAATGGCCTCCTCCTGCACCCATTTTCTATGTTTCTACGGTTTCTTCAAGTTAAATGTCATAAAGTCATAAGTGATAGGAGCAGAATTAGGCCATTCGGCCCGTGAAGTCTACTCCGCTATTCAATCCTGGCTGATCTATGTCAAAGTCAAAGTCCTCCTCCTGCATCTATTTTCTAAGTTTCTATGTAAACTCATCCGGAATCTGGCGGTGCCCGCTGTCAATGTTCTGTACGTTCCTCCCAACAGAAGCCCCCCCCCCGCCCCCTTTTCCCCACGGATTGTCCTACCTGCTCCTTGCTGGCAATAGGCGGCGCGAACCTGCTGTGCGACGTGTATTGTGGGTATTCGTTGCGGTCTGCCATGGGGACGTACGACCCGCGAGACCCAAACAGTTCAAACTGCTTGCGCGTCCTGCGCCGACAGAAGTAAATCAACTGCAAGCGAGAACAGACGAGCACGAGTCAAGCGGAGGCACTTTTATATCTATAGCACATTTAAAAATCTACTCTCGCTGGCCAAAGTGCTTCACATTGGTGGAGGTACTAACGTTATACAACAGTGGTTCATAGATTAAATACAAACATCACTACGCACATATCGCCCTCGCTCAGAGGACGTCAAGAAAGGCTTGGGAGTAGAGAAGAGTTTTTAGTCTCGACTTAAAAGAGTCGATGGAGGGGGCGGTTGCAATTCTGATGGGAAGAGGGATGCTGTTCCACAGTCTAGGAGCTGCAACCACAAAGGCGCGGTCGGTCGGTCGCCCCTGAGCTTATGCCTAGACCGCGGGATGATCAGCAACCCCAAGTCGGCCGATCTGAGGAACCTGGAGGTGGTGTGGTGGGTGAGAAGACCTTTGATGTAGGTGGGGGCGAGCCCGTGAAGGGCTTTGTAGACATGAAGGAGGATCTTGAAATTTATCCGGGACCACACAGGGAGCCAGTGGAGAGGCCAGGATCGGGGTGATGTGGTCCCTTAAAATTCTTAAGGGGTTGGACAAGCTAGATGCTGGAAGATTGTTCCCGATGTTGGGGGAGTCCAGAACAAGGGGTCACAGTCTAAGGATAAGGGGGAATTCCTTTAGGACCGAGATGAGGAAAACATTCTTTATACAGAGAGTGGTGAGTCTCTGGAATTCTCTGCCACAGAAGGTAGTTGAGGCCAGTTCATTGGCTATATTTAAGAGGGCATTAGATGTGGCCCTTGTGGCTAAAGGGATCAGGGGGTATGGAGAGAAGGCAGGTACGGGATACTGAGTTGGATGATCAGCCATGATCACATTGAATGGCGGTGCAGGCTCGAAGGGCCGAATGGCCTACTCCTGCACCTATTTTTCTATGTTTCTATGTTTTTCGGGTGCCCTGTATCAGGAGTCTCGCTGCGGCGTTTTGGACCAGTTCCAGATGCTGTTCCACAGTCTAGGACTAAAGCAATCCAGCCCTTCAAAGCATTCAGCTTCCCCTTACCTGGAAGCTGCATCAAGTTCATGTTATATTTATTGCCACACCCATTTGAAATTTGAGTTACCATGCAGCCGCACAAATAAAGGGCCGGTCCCACTTGGACGACCTAATCCACGAGTTTAGAAGACCCTAGACTAGTTGAAAAAAATGTCAAGGTCGTGTTGACTCGCCAAAGTAAAAAAAACTCCTATGACTCTGTCTACGACCATGTCTAAGCCGTATGGCCTCCTTCTGCACCTATTTTCTATGTTTCTATAGGGCTCTTGAAGATAGTGGAGTCAGGGGATATGGGGAGAAGGCAGGCACGGGTTATTGATTGGGGATGATCAGCCATGATCACAATGAATGGCGGCCCTGGCTAGAAGGGCCGAATGGCCTCCTCCTGCACCTATTTTCTATGTTTCTATCTATGTTTTTATAGGGCTCTTGAAAATAGCGGAGTCAGGGGATATGGGGAGAAGGCAGGCACGGGGTACTGATTGGGGATGATCAGCCATGATCACATTCAATAGCTAGCTCGAAGGGCCTACTCCTGCACCTATTGTCTATTATCTATTATGAAAGGTTTGGATGGATATGGACCAAATACTGACAGGTGGGACGAGTGTAGCTGGGACTAGTGTAGCTGGCACATGTTGGCCGGTGTGGGCAAGTTAGGCCGAAGGGCCTGTTTCCACACTGTATCAATGACTCTATTGTCCTTTGTTTTCAGGGTATTGCGTGCAGATTTTCCCCACTGAAGCTGCATTGCATAACAGCGTTAGGAATGTTGATAGATGAGCCAGCATTCTGTACCACAGGACTGTCACACATCACCAACTCATTTGTATATTTCCATAATCATAGTGTGAAAAAGTTACCCCTCACATTCCTATCAAATCTTTTCCCCTTCACCTTGAACCTATGTTCTCGGTTCAATTTGTGTTTTAAATTCAATTAGTGACACAGTGAGATTTCTAATCACTAATACGATATAGAAACATAGAAAATAGGTGCAGGAGTAGGCCATTCGGCCCTTCGAGCCTGCACCACCATTCAGTGTGATCATGGCTGATCATCCACCTCAGTATCTCGTGCCTGCCTTCTCTCCATACCCCCTGATCCCTTTAGACACAAGGGCCACATCTAACTCCCTCTTAAATATCGCCAATGAGACTCACCACTCTGTGTGAAAAATGTTTTCCTCATCCGGTCCTAAGGGAATTCCCCCTTATCCTTAGACTGTGACCCCTTGTTCTGGACCTCCCCAACATCGGGAACAATCTTCCCGCATCAAGCCTGTCCAACCCCTTAAGAATTTTGTAAGTTTCTATGAGATCCCCCCCCCCCTCAATCTTCTAAATTCTAGCGACTACAAGCCGAGTCTATCCAGTCTTTTCTCATATGAAAGTCCTAACATCCAAGGAATCAGTCTGGTGAACATTCTCTGTACCCCCTCTATCGCAAGAATATCTTTCCTCAGATTTGGAGACCAAAACTGTACGCAATACTCCAGGTGTGGTCTCACCAAAACCCTGCACAACTGCAGTAGAACCTCCCTGCTCTTGTACTCAAATCCTTTCGCTATGAATGCTAACATACCATTCGCTTTCTTCACTGCCTGCTGCACCTGCATGCCTACTTTCAATGACTGGTGTACCATGACACCCAGGTCTCGTTGCATCTCCCCTTTTCCTAATCGGCCACCATTCAGATAATAGTCTACCCTCCTGTTTTTGCCACCAAAGTGGATAACCTCACATTTATCCACATTATACTGCATCTGCCATGCATTTGCCAACTCACCCAGCCTATCCAAGTCACCTTGCAGCCTCCTAGCATCCTCCTCACAGCTAACACTACCCCCCAGTTAAATAAAATATCGGTTAAGTTAAAAAAAAAAAATCCAGATATTCTCACACCTGCAGGACCAGTCGGGCTGTTTCATAAGCTATCAAACACCTTCAAGCTCCAGTTACAGTTTCGTGAATTTTAAATAAGGATTAAGTTACTGGCATATTTTCACTTGGCAGACAGAGGCTTCAACAGAAACTTCAGGAATTTACATAAATCAAACTAAACGGCATTAAATGTGCTATAATATGTAGGAAGGGGCCTTCTGCCTTAGTGAGACCACACCTGGAGTATTGTGTGCAGTTTTGGTCCCCTAATTTGAGAAGGACATTCTTGCTATTGAGGGAGCCCAGCGTAGGTTCACCAGGTTAATTCCCGGGATGGCGGGACTGTCATATGCTGAGAGAATGGAGCGGCTGGGCTTGTGTACACTGGCATTTAGAAGGATGAGAGGGGATCTTATTGAAACATATAAAATTGTGTAGGGTTTGGACACGCTAGAGGCAGGAAACATGTTCCCGATGTTGGGGGAGTCCAGAACCAGGGGCCACACACAGTTTAAGAATAAGGAGTAAGCCATTTAGAACGGAGACGAGGAAACACTTTTCCACCCAGAGAGTGGTGAGTCTGTGGAATTTTCTGCTTCAGAGGGCGGTGGAGGCCGGTTCTCTGGATGCTTTCAAGAGAGAGCTAGATAGGGCTCTTAAAGATAGCGGAGTCAGGGGATATGGGGAGAAGGCAGGAACGGGATACTGATTGGGGATGATCTGACATGATCACATTGAATGGCGGTGCTGGCTCGAAGGGCCAAATGGCCTCCTCCTGCACCTATTGTCTATTGAACCGCAGATGGTGGTTCAAACCGAAGATAGCCACAGAAAGCTGGAGAATCCCGGCAGGTCAGGCAGCATTTCGGGGGAGGGGGAGGTGAAACGAAAGATCCAGACAGGGATGTGGAGAGAGATATTGAACAAATTAATGAAAGATGCAAAAAAGCAACGATGATTCATGATAGGTCGAGCACACAATGATCCATTGTTGGCTTGAGCTAGGTGATAATGACGCACAATGAAACGCAACAGGATGACAACAAAACCAGGACAAGGATTAGGGTGTGGCGGGGAACGGAGAGGGAGGATGCAAGGGTTACTTGAAGTTAGAGGAATCATAAATCATACTGCTGGCTTTAGGGCCACCAACTTTCTCACACTCCCAAATAAGGGACAAGCGGTCAAAATACGGGACAAATTCCCGACGGCAATTAATTGACCGACTGGGCCGTGTCTGGGTGAATGATGAGTTGGCCCCGGGTGCTGGACTGCACACAAAGCCCAGCCAGCGGGCCCAGCTGAGGGGTTTTGGCCCGGGGGCCCTGTGCATAATCCGGATCCACGTCCAACTCACGAACCGATGACCGGCCGTGAGAAGGAGGGGTGGTGGTGGTGATCGTGTCGACGGTAAGTGAAGGTGCGAAGGTCGGACTGACCGCTGGCCGGGCTGCCGACCGACCGCCACGGGCGAGGAGCTGCTGCTGCTGCACTCCACGGGCTGCACTACGTCAGGGACGGGTGAGGCGGGGTCCGACCCGACAGTCCCCTCGACCCGAGTAGTAGCGGTCAAATACGGGACAAGGGGCGGTCCTGTACGAGACAAACCAATTTACCCCAATATTCGGGATGTCCCGGCTAATACGGGACAGTTGGCGACCCTAACTGGGTTGCAATCTGCCCAAGTAGAATATTTAAGACTAAGGGGTCGCCCATTTAGGACTGAGATGAGGAAAAACGTTTTCACCCAGAGAGTTGTGAATCTGTGGGATTCTCTGCCACAGAAGGCAGTGGGGGCTGATTCACAGGATATTTTCAAGAGAGTGTTAAATTTAGCTCTTAGGGTCGGGGTGGAAGATTGCAACCTTCACGCGGTCCACCCTGTTTCGACTAATGCAATCAACTCGACGTGCACAAACGGAAGATCAAATAGAACAAGTTGTCCAACAACTTTAGGCCGTGCACGCCACACGAAAGAAGAAATAAGCTCTTAGGGCTAACGGAATCAAGGGACATGGGGAGAAAGCAGGAACGAGGTACTGATTTTAGATGATCAGCCACGATCACATTGAATGGCGGTGCTGGCTCAAAGGGCTGAATGGCCTACTCCTGCACCTGTTTTTTCTATGTTAGCCATTTGTTGGGTGAGAACGAGAAGCTGGTGCGGCTGGGAACAGGCAGGAATAGGATACAGTTTGTGGGTGCTCAGCCACGATCACATTGAATGGCGGTGCTGGCACGACGGGCCGAATGGCCTACTCGTGCACCCAATTTTCCATGGCTGCGAGCGGACGGAAGAGGACAATGGAGTGATGGAAACAGAGCAAGCGACAAGGATTAAATAAAAAAACAGGACTCACAAACAGGATGATGGCGATCAGAAGGATGAAGAGGACAACGCAAGCAATGACCAGAAGGGCAATCCCCCATCCAGGTACCACAAAACTGTCTTCAGTTGGGGCTGCAGTGGTAGGAGACGTAATCGGTTCCACTGAGGAAAAAAATCAAAATACAAAATAACTCGAGTTAGTTACGGAACACGCCTTTCCTCGACGTACGATGGCTCGATGTACGATGGCTGTCCTGGTAAAAACTTGAAAATAAAGTTTCCCCCGAACCCCCCCCCCACATAAAACTAACCGAAAAACATTAAAACAGACTTTTAACACACTCAAAATTACAAAAAGATGAAAACCTGATGGGTGTTGGGTGTATGGAACGAGCTGCCAGAGGAGGTAGTTGAGGCTGGGACTATCCCAATGTTTAAGAGACAGTTGGACAGGCACATGTTTAAGACAGAACTGCAGATGCTGGAAAAAAAAAAAATCAAAGGTAGACAAAAATGCTGGAGAAACTCAGCGGGTGAGTCTGAAGAAGGGTCTTGACCCGAAACGTCACCTATTCCTTCTCTCCATAGATGCTTCATCACCCGCTGAGTTTCTCCAGCGTTTTTGTCCACCTTGGACAGGTACATGGATAGGACAGCTTTGGAGGGATATGGCATTTGGGACATGTTGGCTGTTGTGGGCACGTCGGGCCGAAGGGCCTGCTTCCACACCGTATCACTATGACTATCCCTGGCAGCATGTTCCAGGCACCCACTCACTCTCAGTGCAAAACATTTGCCACAGATATTTTCTTTAAACTTTGCTCCTCTATTTAATGCTTCCCACATTCGTCTGATAACCGCATAGCTGTTCCCTGGGTGCTTCTACGATGCTGAGAACTGCATTCAGCACTCTGGATCTTCTTGCTATTGAGGGAGTGCAGCGTAGGTTCACCAGGCTAATTCCCGGGATGGCGGGACTGTCGTATGCTGAGAGAATGGAGCGGCTGGGCTTGTACACTCTGGAGTTTAGAAGGATGAGAGGATATCTCATTGAAACATGTAAGATTGTTAAGGGCTTGGACACACTAGAGGCAGGAAACATGTTCCCGATGTTGGGGGAGTCCAGAACCTGGGGCCGCACACAGTTTCAGAATAAGGGGTAAGCCATTTAGAACGGAGACAAGGTAACACTTTTTCCTCACAGAGAGTTGTGAGTCTGTGGAATTCTCTGCCTCAGAGGGTGGTGGAGGTCAGTTCTCTGGATGCTTTCAAGAGAGAGCTAGATAGGGCTCTTAAAGATAGCGGAGTCAGGGGATATGGGGAGAAGGCAGGAATGGGGTACTGATTGGGGATGATCAGCCATGATCACATTGAATGGCGGCGTTGGCTCGAAGGGCCGAATGGCCTCCTCCTGCACCTATTGTCTATTGTCTAAGATCGGCCTCTCATTTAACCAGAGCAGAGCTCACTACACCCGCGCCATCCCCAATCTGATGACAACATTATCAACAACATGTCAAATATCTTTACCTGTGATATCGGTGAGCTCCAAACCATCGATCTGGTTATTAGACAATGCATTGGTAAAGCTCTGCTTGACTTCATTCTGGTCTACATTGGCATCTCTAAAGCCAAGTTCTACTTCAGTACGAACTGATCCTGGACTGCACAAAATACAACACAAGTAGTTAAACACACCGGCACCCTTCACAAAGACATTGGCGGTACACAAAATGCTGGAGAAACTCAGCGGGTGCAGCAGCATCTATGGAGCGAAGGAGATAGGCAATGTTTCGGGCCGAAACCCTTCTTCAGATTGAAGAAGGGTTTCGGCCCGAAACGTTGCCTATTGATGGCGGGACTATCATACGCTGAGAGAATGGAGTGGCTGGGCTTGTACACTCTGGAGTTTAGAAGGATGAGAGGGGATCTCATTGAAACATATAAGGTTGTTAAGGGCTTGGACACACTAGAGGCAGGAAACGTTTTCCTGATGTTGGGGGAGTCCAGAACCAGGGGCCTCACACAGTTTAAGAATAAGGGGTCGGCCATTTAGAACGGAGACGAGGAAACACTTTTTCTCACAGAGAGTGGCGAGTCTGTGGAATTCTCTGCCTCAGAGGGCGGTGGAGGCCAGTTCTCTGGATGCTTTCAAGAGAGAGCTAGATAGGGCTCTTAAAAATAGTGGAGTCAGGGGATATGGGGAGAAGGCAGGAACGGGGTACTGATTGGGGATGATCAGCCATGATCACATTGAATGGCGGTGCTGGCTCGAAGGGCCGAATGGCCAACTCCTGCACCTATTGTCTATTGAATGAGTAGGTTAATGTTTGATAAGATTTTGACGGCACTGGGCCTGTGCTCGCTGGAGTTTAGAAGCATTGGCGGGGGGGGGGTGGGGGGGGGGGAAGATCTATCTCTCCTTGTTGAAACGTACAGAATAATGAAAGGCCTGGATAGAGTGGATGTGGAGAGGATGTTTCCACTAGTGGGAGAGTCTAGGACCAGAGGGCACAGCCTCAGAATTAAAGGACGTTCTTTTAGGAAGGAGATGAGGAGGAATTTCTTTAGACAGAGGGTGGTGAATCTGTGGGATTCTTTGCCACAGACGGCTGTGGAGGCCACGTGTATATTTGTGGTCTCTATTTTGATGCTTAACTACTTTGTAATTTGTAATTGCCTCAAGATTATGTCATAAGGCTATAAGGAGTAGAATTAGGCCATTCGGCCCATCAATTCGACTCCATTCAATGATCAATCTCTCCCTCCTAACCCCATTCTCCTGCCTTCTCCCCATAACCCCCGAACTAATCAAGAATTTATCGACCTTTGCCGTAATATATCCACTGACTTGGTCTCCACAGCCTTCGGAATCCCATCTTCTGACTAAAGAAATTCCTCCTCATCTCCTTCCTAAAAGAACGTCCTTTAATTCTGAGGCTGTGCCCTCTGGTCCTAGACTCTCCTCACTTAGTGGAAACATCCTCTCCACATCCGCTCTTTCACTATTCTGTAAGCCTCAATGAGGTTCCCCCCCCCCCTTTCATCTAAACTCCAGCGAGTACAGGCCCAGCGCCGACAAACGCTCATCGTACGTTAACCCACTTGTTCCTGGGATTGCTCTTGTAAAACTCCGCTGGACCCTCTCCAGAGCCGGCACTTCCTCCCTCAGATACGGAGCCTAGAAGGGACAAGAGTGCACACGACATACCTGAAGCTAATAACCTTCGAGCCTATGTACGAATTGCGGAGTGCGCAGTCGGCACAGTTATAAGCCATATCCATCTGGAACAGAAGAATTACAATGGGTTTAGACACCGAGGCAGTGAAGAAAGCCAGTGGCATGTTGGTCTTTAGAACAAGAGTCATCGAGTATAGGAGCAAAGAGGTCCTTCTGCAGTTGTACAGGGCCCTGGTGGGACCACACCTGGAGTATTGTGTGCAGTCTTGGTCCCCTAATTTGACGAGGGACATTCTTGCTATTGAGGGAGCCCAGCGTAGGTTCACCAGGTTAATTCCTGGGATGGCGGGACGGTCATATGCTGAGAGAATGGAGCAAATTGTACGCTCTGGAGTTTAGAAGGATGAGAGGGGATCTCATTGAAACATGTAAGATTATTAAGGGCTTGGACACAGCAGGAAACATGTTCCCGATGTTGGGGGGAGTCCAGAACCAGGGGCCACACACAGTTTAAGAATAAGGAGTAAGCCATTTAGAACGAAGATGAGGAAACACTTTTTCACACAGAGAGTGGCAAGCCTGTGGTATTCTCTGCCTCAGAGGGCGGTGGAAGCAGTTTCTCTGGATGCTTTCAAGAGAGAGTTCGATAGGGCTCTTAAAGATAGCGGAGTCAGGGGATACAGGGAGAAGGCAAGAACGGGGTACTGGTTGGGGATGATCAGCCTTCATCACATTGAATGGCGGTGCTGGCTCGAAGGGCCGAATGGCCTCCTCTTGCACCTATTGTTTATTGACAGCAGCAGAGGGCTAGGTTTATTATCATGCCTACCAAGGTACAGCAAAAAGCTCTGCATTGCCTGCTATCCAAACATACGGCAATACTGCACAGTCAAGTCAAGGTTATTTGTTACATACAAATACACGATGTGCTGTGATGAAAGTGGCAATGCCAACAGAACAGAATAGAACAGAACCAAGGTAACATTAGCTGGGTGGCAGTGAGAACTGTGAGGAGGATGCTATGAGAATGCAGGGTGACTTGGACAGGTTGGTGGAGTGGGCAGATGTTTGGCAGATGAAGTTTAATGCGGATAAATGTGAGGTTGATTGGGGATGATCAGCCATGATCACATTGAATGGTGGTGCTGGCTCGAAGGGCCGAATGGCCTCCTCCTGCACCTTTTGCCTATAGAACCAGTATTTACATTTTTGCTAAAAAAAAATCTTAAAAAGACACAACACAACAATAAACAAGTCCCTGTTCAATCTTTCCTCATATGACAGTCCCGCCATCCCAGGGATCAATCTGGTGAACCCACGCTGCACTGCCTCAATCACAAGGATGTCCTTCCTCAAATTAGGAGACCAAAACTAGCCTAGTCTTTTCAATCTTTCCTCACATGACAGTCCCGCCATCCCAGGGATCAATCTGGTGAACCTACGCTGCACTGCCTCAATCACAAGGATGTCCTTCCTCAAATTAGGAGACCAAAACTGTACACAATACTCCAGATGTGGTCTCACATACAACTGCAGAAGAACCTCTTTATTCCTATGCTGAAATCCTCTTGTTATGTGAAGGCCAACATGCCATTAGCTTTCTTCACTGCCTGCTGTACCGCAGTTCACAGATGTGTAGGAATCTAATTCCCAGTCTTTCTGAGGTCCCACAAAAACAGCTAGCGTGGGAAAGCAAGATTTGTCGATCAAGAAAAAGGTTGGTTTGAGCAATAATTCATTGTGCAAGGAGCCAGGAACCAACAATGACTGGTCGAGGCATGCCCTGGACAATTTGTTTCATTGTGATGTTCACACTTGCACTGCAAGATAAACACCAGAAGCTGGAGCAACTCAGCGGGACGGGCAGCGTCTCTGGAGAGAAGGAAATGGGTGATGTTTCCGGTCGAGACCCTTCATCAGACTGACTTGCGCTGACACAAGACACAGAAACGTCTGAGTATAGAAGTTAGCAGGTCATGTTGCAGTTGTACAAGGCGCTGGTGAGACCGCATTTAGAGTATTGTGTTAAGTTCCACAGTTTTCCCAGAGAATTCCACAGATTCACAGCTCTCTGGGTGAAAAGGTTGTTCCTCATCTCAATCCTAAATGGTCGACCCCTTATTCTTAAACTGTGTGACCCCTGGTTCTGGACTCCCCCAACATATAAATATGCATATATACACACACATATACACATACATATACATACATATATATACACATACATATATACATACATACACATATATATACATATACACACACATATATATACACACACATATATATATATACACACATATACATATACACACACACATATACATATACACACACACATATACATATATACACACACACATACACACACACACACATATATTTATATATACATACACACACATATATATAAATATAATACATATATGTTTGTGTGTATATATATATATAAAGATAAAATAATATAATGTATATACACATACATACACACGTGTGTGTGCATATGTATATGTATATACATGTATGCATGTATATGCATGTATATGTATGTATATGCATGTATATACACATACACACACAAATACATATATACACATATATATTAAGATGAGCGCAGTCTTTCCACTGTTTTCTTCCAAACTAATGAATGCAACACTGCCACACCCAATGTCTGCTGCTGCAGGCGTTGCACCATCGTGGGAATCAGTGTGGTGAACCCTGGCTGCACCCCCTCACTGGGAGTGAATACCGAAACTGCAGATAGCCCTTCAATCCTGGCCCCACCCTCAAGCCCTTGCACAATTGCAGTGGGGAGCCATCTGTGAGGATGTTTCCACTAGTGGAGCGTCTCGGACAGGAGGTCACAGCCTCAGAATTAAACGACGTTCCTTCAGGAAGGAGATGAGGAGAAATTTCTTTAGTCAGAGGGTAGTTTAAGAAGGAACTGCAGATGCTGGAAAAATCGAAGGTAGACATAAAATGCTGGAGAAACTCAGCGGGTGAGGCAGCATCTATGGAGCGAAGGAATTGGCGATGTTTCGGGTTGAGATCCATCTTCAGACTGATTGGCGGTGGGAAGAAGAAGACATTTTAGTCAGAGGTTGGGAAATCTGTGGAATTCTTTGCCACTGAAGGCTGTGGAGGCCACGTCAGTGGAGAGATAGATAGATTCTTCATTAGTACAAGTGTCGGATGTTATGGAGCGAAGGCAGGAGAATGGGGTTAGGAAGGAGTGACACATAGAAACATAGAAAATAGGTGCAGGAGGAGGCCATTCGGCCCTTCGAGCCAGCACTGCCATTCATTGTGATCATGGCTGATCATCCCCAATCAATAACCCGTGCCTGCCTTCTCCCCATATCCCTTCACTCCTCTAGCCCCACAGAGCTCTATCTAACTCTCTCTTAAATCCATCCAGTGATTTGGCCTCCACTGCCCTCGGTGGCAGGGAATTCCACAAATTCACAACTCTCTGGGTGAAAAACGGTTTTTCTCATCTCAGTGATAGATCAGCCAGGAATTGAATGGGAGAGTAGACCTGATGGGCTGAATGGCCTAATTCTACTCCTATTCCTAATGGCTTTCCTTATGAGAACTGGAGGGAGGATGGGGGGAGAGGAGAGATTGTCCTATCTGGGACATATGACAAACTCTCTTGAATCTTGAGAACAGCGCGCATGCACGCACACGCAGAAGTTGGGATCGAACCCACGTCTCTGGCGCTACGAGGCAGATGCTCGGCCTGTGTGCCACCTCTTAACGACTTGCTTGTGTGCTTTCAGTCACACCCAAGTCCCTCAACACTAAGTCTCCCAGTCACTATCTAATTTGAGTATAGGAGCAGGGAGGTTCTACTGCAGTTGTACAGGGTCTTGGTGAGACCACACCTGGAGTATTGCGTACAGTTTTGGTCTCCTAATCCGACGAAAGACATTCTTGCCATAGAGGGGGTACAGAGAAGGTTCACCAGACTGATTCCTGGGATGGCAGGACTTTCATATGAAGAAAGACTGGATAGACTCGGCTTGTACTTGATAGAGGGGGATCTTATAGAAACGTACAAAAATCTTAAGGGGTTGGACAGGCTAGATGCAGGAAGATTGTTCCCGATGTTGGAGAGGTACAGAACAAGCGGTCACAGTTTAAGGATAAGGGGGAAGTCTTTTAGGACCGAGATGAGAAAAACATTTTTCACACTGAGAGTGGAGAATCTCTGGAATTCTCTGCTACAGAAGGTAGTCGAGGGCAGTTCATTGGCTATATTTAACAGGGAGTTAGATGTGGCCCTTGTGGCTAAAGGGATCGGGGGGTATGGAGAGAAGGCAGGTACAGGATACCAAGTTGGATGATCAGCCATGATCATATTGAATGGCGGTACAGGCTATCTGCATCCACATTGGGGCATCTTAGTTTAGTTTATATCTCGCTTGGGCAGCTTATTGAAACATATAAGATTGATCAGGGTTTGGACACGCTAGAGGCAGGATACATGTTCCCCATGTTGGGGGAGTCCAGGACCAGGGGCCACACACAGTTTAAGAATAAGGGGCAAACCATTTAGAACAGAGAGAAGGAAACATTTTTTCACACAGAGTTGTGAGTCTGTGGAATTCTCTGCCTCAGAGGGTGGTGGAGGCCGGTTCTCTGGATACTTTCAAGAGAGAGCTAGATAGGGCTCTTAAAGATAGCGGAGTCAGGGGATATGGGGAGAAGGCAGGAACGGGGTACTGATTGGGGATGATCTGCCATGATCGCATTAAATGGCGATGATGGCTCAAAGGGCCGAATGGCCTACTCCTGCACCTATTGTCTATTGAGATCCCCTCTCATCCTTCTAAACTCCAGTGTGTACATAGAAACATAGAAAATACTAGCCCAGCTGCTCCATTCTCTCACCATACGACAGTCCTGCCGTCCCGGCAATTAACCTTGTAAACCCACGCTGCACTCCCCCGTCTCAGAACTTACCGCAGTAATGACTCGTGTCCTCAACGTCTTAAACCCGCCAGAGGTTGGATCGTTCAGTTCGTCGGTGAAATTCCTGTTCACAATCCGGAAGTTCACGTTGAAGGCGGCACCCGGGACCACGGGGCGGGACGGGGTGGTGCTGGGCAGGCGGCTGGTGGTGGTACCCGGCGGGGCGGTGCTGGTGGAGGCGGTGGCCATGGTGGCAGTACCCGGCGTGGCGGTGCTGGTGGAGGCGGTGGCCATGGTGGCGGCACCCGGCGTGGCGGTGCTAGTGGAGGCGGTGGCCATGGTGGCAGTACCCGGCGTGGCGGTGCTGGTGGAGGCGGTGGCCATGGTGGCGGTGCTGGTGGAGGCGGTGGCCATGGTGGCGGTGCTGGTGGAGGCGGTGGCCATGGTGGCGGTACCCAGTGTGGCGCTGCTGGTGGAGGCGGTGGCCATGGTGGCGGTTGTCGAGTTGCCGGTGGTTTGCGTCGCAGGGTGCGGGTTGGCGGTGGTGGTGGGGGCAGTGCCGGCAGATGCGGCGGTGGCACTCGTGCCCGTGACGTTCGAGCCGGCCATGGTCGAGGCAGCCGGGCGCGGACTCATGGCGCTCGAGGTGCCAGCGGTTCCGGTGGCGTGGGTTGACGCCGAGACGTTGGCTGGAGTGGAGGAAGAGGCGCTGGTGCCGCCCGTCACATCAGCGCCCGTTCCCGGGTGAGCGGCAGGGGAGGTGGTCTCAGTCGCCGGGGGGGCAGTCGCATTCTCTGCAGAGGTGGTCATTGCACTCGCAACAGTGGCATTCGCTGCGGGAGACGGCGCTGCAGGTGCAGTTGTTGCATTGCCTGAGGGAGCAGTCGCATTCGCTGCTGGTGTCGACGCTGCAGTGGGGGTCGTCGCATTATCTGCTGGGGTTTGTGTTGCAAAGGGACTTGTTGCATCGCCTGCGGGAACAGTCACATTCTGCGCTGTGGATGGTGTTACAGAGGGAGTTGTCGCATTGTCTGATGGAGCAGTCGCATTTCCTGCTGTGGATGGTGTTGGAGACACTGTGGTCGCATTATCTGAGGAGGCAGTTGCATTCCCTGCTGGGGGTGGTGTTGCAGTGGGGGTGGTCGCATTGTCTGATGGAACAGTCGCATTCTGCGCTGTGGACGGTGTCACAGACATTGTGGTCGTATTGTCTGGGGAAGCAGTTGCATTTCTTGCTGGGGTCGGTGTTACAGAGGTAGTTGTTGCATTCTCTGCTGTGGATGGTGTTGTGAAGGGCATTGTCGCATTATCTGATGGAACAGTCGCATTTCCTGCTGTGGGTGGTGTTGTGAAGGGAGTTGTCGCATTATCTGATGGAACAGTCGCATTTCCTGCTGTGGGTGGTGTTGTGAAGGGAGTTGTCGCATTATCTGATGGAACAGTCGCATTTCCTGCTGTGGATGGTGTTGTGAAGGGAGTTGTCGCATTATCTGATGGAACAGTCGCATTTCCTGCTGTGGATGGTGTTGTGAAGGGAGTTGTCGCATTATCTGATGGAACAGTCGCATTTCCTGCTGTGGATGGTGTTGTGAAGGGAGTTGTCGCATTATCTGATGGAACAGTCGCATTTCCTGCTGTGGATGGTGTTGTGAAGGGAGTTGTCGCATTATCTGATGGAACAGTCGCATTTTCTGCTGTGGATGGTGTTGTGAAGGGAGTTGTCGCATTATCTGATGGAACAGTCGCATTTTCTGCTGTGGATGGTGTTGCAGTGGGGATTGTCGCATTTGCTGATGGAACACTCGCATTTCCTCCTGTGGATGGTGTTGTGAAGGAAGTTGTCGCATTATCTGATGGAACAGTCGCATTTCCTGTTGTGGATGGTGTTGCAGTGGGGGTTGTCGCATTGCCTGATGGAACAGTCGCATTTCCTGCTGTGGATGGTGTTGCAAAAGTAGTTGTTGCATTCACTGCGGGGGATGGCAAGACAGAGGGAGTCGTCGCATTATCTGATGGAACAGTCACATTTCCTGGTGTGGATGGTGTTGCAGTGGGGGTGGTCGCATTGCCTGATGGAACAGTCGCATTCAGCGCTGCGGATGGTGTTGTAAAGGGAGTTGTCGTATTGTCTGAAGGAACAGTCGCATTTCCTGCAGTGGGTAGTGTTGGAGACACTGCCGTCGCATTGCCTGACGGAACAGTCGCATTCTGCGCAGTGGATGGCGTTGCAGACATTGCGGTCGCATTGTGCGGAGAAGCCGCATTCGTCGACGGGGCTGGTGTCACAGTCGAGGTGGTCGCATTCCCCGGCGCGGTCGGGGCCGCGGAGGGGGTGGTGGCGTTCCCCACATCCGTCGCATTCTCCGGGCTGTTCTGGGCCAGCGCTGAAATGCAAAATAGAACAATCGCATCAACGTCAATCTTGCAACAAACAGCAAGTGAAAGCGAGTTACTCCAGCACTTCTCTCCAGAATACCATAATATCAGATAATTCGCACCCTTAGTAATTGGCACCATTTGAAAAATCACTTCTCTTTGGAGAGAAGGAATGGGCGACGTTTCGGGCCGAGACCCGAAGGGTCTCGAGCCGAAACGTCACCCATTCCTTCCCTTCACAGATGCTGCCTGACCCGCTGAGTTACTCCAGCACTCTGTGAAACGTCACCTATCCGCGTTCTCCACAGATGCTGCCTGACCCGCTGAGTTACTCCAGCACTCTGTGAAACGTCACCTATCCGCGTTCTCCACAGATGCTGCCTGACCCGCTGAGTTACTCCAGCACTCTGTGAAACGTCGCCCATTCCTTCTCTCCAGAATACCATAATATCAGATAATTCGCACCCTTAGAAAAATCACTTCTCTTTGGAGAGAAGGAATGGGCGACGTTTCAGGTGCAAGGAGGTCCTACTGCAGCTGTACAGGGCCCTGGTGAGACCACACCTGTATAGACAATAGACAATAGGTGCAGGAGGCCGCCGTTCGGCCCTTCGAGCCAGCACCGCCATTCAACGTGATCACGGCTGATCGTCCCCAATCAGTACCCCGTTCCTGCCTCCTCCCCATATCCCCTGACTCCGCTATCAACTGCAATAGGCTGTTATAGTCCAGAGTTTGAAGTTGTGTTTGATAGCCTGATGGCTGTGGGGAAGTAGCTGTTCCTGAACCTGGATGTACCGGATTTCAGGCTCCTGTACCTTCTACCGGATGGCAGAAGCGGAGAGACGAGTGTGTGGCCGGGATGGTGTGGGTCCTTGATGATGCTGCCTGCCTGTTTGGCTGGTGTGGGCAAGTTGGGCCGAAGGGGCCTGCTTCCACACTGTATCACACTAACTGCTTGCGCATATTCTTAAACTATACTTCAATTCCGATGTTAAATCGAGCAATCTCTCGAGGGGCTGCCTGCGTTCTGATTGACCATTCCAGTGCGGGTCCTTGACGATGCCGGCGGCCATTTTGAGGCAGCACCTGCGATCGATCCCCTCGATGGCGGGGAGGTCAGAGCCGGTGATGGACTGGGTAGTACATGGGTAGGACAGGTTTGGAGGGATATGGGCCAAACGCAGGCAGGTGGGACCAACTAGTGCAGCTGGGGGACACAAAATTGCTGGAGTCACTCAGCGGGACGGGCAGCGTCTCTGGAGAGAAGGAATGGGTGACGTCCCGGGTCGAGACCCTTCTTCAGACTATTCTGTTCCAGTGAATCACGGTCTTAAAATGGGACGTTTCTCCAGTTGCTAACGGCATGTTTACTGTATTAACAATATAAATGATTAGATTGCTTGTCACGTGTGCAAGTTTTCCCAATAACAAGGGATTGGCAGCACAGCATCACAGAGACAATAGACAATAGGTGCAGGAGGAGGCCATTTGGCCCTTCGAGCTAGCACTGCCATTCAGCGTGATCATGGCTGATCATCCCCAATCAGTACCCCGTTCCTGCCTTCTCCCCATATCCCCTGACTCTGCTATCTTTAAGAGTCCTATCTAGTTCTCTCTTGAAAGCATCCAGAGAACCAGCCTCCACCGCCCTCTGAGGCAGAGAATTCCACAGATTCACAACTGAGGGGGTGGGGGAAGTCAGTCTCAGTCTCAGTCTACCCCACGACAGAAGGGGGAGGAGTTGGGAAGAAGGATCTCCTGTGGCGTTCTGGGCTGCATCTTGGTGGGACCAGTCTGTTGCTGAAGGGGCTCCTCAGGTTGACCAGTGAGTCACGGAGGGGGCACGAGCCCGTGATGTCCAGGAGGCTCCGCAGTTTGAGGAGCAAATCACAAACAAGGGGGAAGAGACCCGACATGAACTGGTCTGTGTGGACTCGGTGTTTCCACGATGCATCTCCAAGCTAAAGTAGACATTTCTTCCTAAACCTCCTCCATGGCCAGAGTGAGGCCCACCGCAAATTGGAGGAGCAGCACCTCATATTTTGCTCGGGCGGTTTACACCCCAGCGGTATGAACGCTGACCTCTCCAATTTCAGGTAGTCCCTGCTTTCTCCCTCCATCCCCTCCCCTTCCCAGCTCTCCCACTGTCCCCGCCTCTTCCTTTCTTCTTCCCGCCCAGCCACATCAGTCTGAAGAAGGGTCTCGACCCGAAACGTCACCATTCCTTCTCCCCATAGATGCTGCCTCACCCGCTGAGTTTCTCCAGCATTTTTAAGAAGGTCTCGACCCGAAACGTCACCCATTCCTTCACCCCCTAGATGCTGCCTCACCCACTGAGTTTCTCCAGCATTTTTAAGAAGGTCTCGACCCGAAACGTCACCCATTCCTTCACCCCCTAGATGCTGCCTCACCCGCTGAGTTTCTCCAGCAGTTTTAAGAAGGTCTCGGCCCGAAACGTCACCCATTCCTTCACCCCCTAGATGCTGCCTCACCTGCTGAGTTTCTCCAGCATTTTTAAGAAGGTCTCGGCCCGAAACGTCACCCATTCCTTCGCTCCATAGATGCTGCCTCACCTGATGAGTTTCTCCAGCCTTTTTGTCTACCTTAACTGAACTGACCCTTTATAAATTGAGATTGAGGGGGGATCTTATAGAAACTTACAAAATTCTTAAGGGGTTGGACAGGCTAGATGCAGGAAGATTGTTCCCGATGTTGGGGAAGTCCAGGACAAGGAGTCACAGCTTAAGGATAAGGGGGAAATCCTTTAGGACCGAGATGAGAAGGACTTTTTTCACACAGAGAGTGGTGGGTCTCTGGAACTCTCTGCCACAGAAGGTAGTTGAGGCCAGTTCATTGGCTATATTTAAGAGGGAGTTAGATGTGGCCCTTGTGGCTAAGGGGATCAGAGGGTATGGAGAGAAGGCAGGTACGGGATACTGAGTTGGATGATCAGCCATGATCATATTGAATGGTGGTGCAGGCTCGACGGGCCGAATGGCCTACTCCTGCACCTAATTTCTATGTTTCTATGTTTATGTTTCTAAACTACGGGTGAAGTCCCGATCTCCCAATCCACCTCACTGCAACTCCTGCACTTTTATTCCCCTGCACTTTCTCTGCACCGCTTGCCCGATAAAACTGCAACATTATAGCCAGGTTATTTTTCTCTTTGCTCTCCCTGTTCTTGCGTGACTCGGTTGTGTTTGCGTACAGTCGGATTTGCCTGGATGGCATGTAAACAAAGCATCATACTGTACCTGCATCACTGTACACAAAGCAATAAGAAACTGATTCCCACGTGACCAGTCTCATTCCCTCCCTCCCTCCCCTTAGCCCGACAATTTGTTCTTCCTCCCACAAGCAATTAGTTGCAGAACACAAGGACTTTTTCTTCCGATTCTTGTGCCGATATCACCTCAGTTCTCCACAGATGCTGCCTGACCCGCTGAGTTACTCCAGCACTCTGTGAAACGTCACCTATCCATGTTCTCCACAGATGCTGCCTGACCCGCTGAGTTACTCCAGCACTCTGTGAAACGTCACCTATCCATGTTCCCCACAGATGCTGCTTGACCCGCTGAGTTACTCCAGCACTCTGTGAAACGTCACCTATCCATGTTCTCCACAGATGCTGCCTGACCCGCTGAGTTACTCCAGCACTCTGTGAAACGTCACCCATCCACGTTCTCCACAGATGCTGCCTGACCCGCTGAGTTACTCCACTTTTTGTTAACCAGTACTGATCATCTCTCGTTTAGTTTAGAGATCCAGCGTGGAAACAGGCTCACCAAGTCCGCGCCGGCCAGCGATCCCCGCACGCTAACACTACCCCACACACACACACGGGACAATGTTTACATTTATACCAAGCCAATTAACCTACAAGCCTGCACGTCCTTGGAGTGTAGGAAAGTGAAGATCTCGGGGAAAACCCAGGCAGGTCACGGGGAGAACGTGCAAACTCCGTACAGACAGCACCCGTAGTCGGGATCGAACCCGGGTCTCCAGCGCTGCAAGGCAGCAACTCCTGGGGTTAGGAGGCAGAGAGCAGCCATGATTGTCTGGCGCAGTAGACTCCAATGGCCTAATTCTACTCCCTTAACTCGTGTCCCCCTCGCCTTTAAGGCAGAGCGGTGACTGGAACAGGACCGATTAATCCAGTCGTGGCCAGACCAGTGTTATTGTAAAATCGCAGCCCAGTCTCCTTGATCTCTATACTCTTTATTTACAACACCCATCTCTGCATCGAGATGCTGCCTCAATAGACAAAAGGTGCAGGAGTAGGCCATTCGGCCCTTCAAGCCAGCACCACCATTCAATATGATGATGGCTGATCATCCAGAATCAGTACCCCGTTCCTGCCTTCTCCCCATATCAATAGACAATAGGTGCGGGAGGAGGCCATTCGGCCCTTCGAGCCAGCACCGCCATTCAATGTGATCATGGCTGATCATCTCCAATCAGTACCCCGTTCCTGCTTTTTCCCCATATCCCCCGACTCTGCTTTTTATTTATTTATTCATAAAGAGCCCTATCTAGCTCTCTTGAAAGCATCCCTCGATTCCGTTCGCCCCAAGAGCCAAATCTAACTCTCCCTTGAAAACATCCAGAGAATCAGCCTCCACTGCCTTCTGTGGCAGAGAACTCCACAGATTCACAACTCTCTGGGTGGAAATGTTTTCCTCAAGATACTCCCTCGACAAAATAAATCTATTCCTTTATAAAGTATAAAGGCGGAAAAGCAATTTGCGGTGCCAGTGCCCCTTGAACACAAACAGGCCCTCTCTAGAACATTCTTCTTTAGACTGTGTGCAGTGTGAGTAGTCATCTGGAAAAAAGGGCGGCAATCTATTTACATTGCAAAATCACAAGCCTTATGAGTTATCAATCATTCCTAATAGCCTTAACTTGAACAGCAGAGGAGGAACGAAAGCACTGTAGAGAGAGGATGTGGGTCAGTCTATGAAAGTAAGCATGCAGGTACAGCAGGCAGTGAATGGCATGTTGGCCTTCATAACAATAGGAATCGAATATAGGAGCAAAGAGGTCCTTCTGCATTTGTACAGGGCCCTAGTGAGACCACACCTGGAGTATTGTGTGCAGTTTCGGTCCCCTAATTTGAGGAAGGACATTCTTGCTATTGAGGGAGTGCAGCGTAGGTTCACCAGGTTAATTCCCAGGATGGCGGGACTGTCGTACGCTGAGAGAATGGAGCGGCTGGACTTGTATACTGTGGAGTTTAGAAGGATGAGAGGGGATCTCATTGAAACATATAAGATTTGTTAAGGGCTTGGACACGCTAGAGGCAGGAAACATGTTCCCGATGTTGAGGGAGTCCAGAACCAGGGGCCACACATAGTTTAAGAATAAGGGGTCAGCCATTTAGAACGGAGAGGAGGAAACACTTTTTCTCACAGAGAGTTGTGAGTCTGTGGAATTCTCTGCCTCAGAGGGCGGTGGAGGCAGGTTCCCTGGATGCTTTCAAGAGAGAGCTAGATAAGGAACCGCAGATGCTGGTTTGCACTGGAGATAGACGCAAAACTTTCAAGAGAGAGCTAGATAGGGCTCTTAAAGATAGCGGAGTCAGGGGATATGGGGAGAAGGCAGGAACGGGGTACTGATTGGGGATGATCAGCCATGATCACATTGAAACATCCAAACGTTTCAATAAGATCCTCCTCTCATCCTTCTAAACTCCAGAATGTACAAGCCCAGCCGCTCCATTCTCTCAGCATATGACAGTCCCACCATCCCGGGAATTATGAGATCAGACATGATTGAATGGTGGAGTAGACTCGATGGGCCAAATGGCCTAGTTCTACTCCTATAACCTGTGAACATAGAAATTAGGTGCAGGAGTAGGCCATTCGGCCCTTCGAGCCTGCACCGCCATTCAATATGATCATGGCTGATCATCCAACTCAGTATCCCGTACCTGCCTTCTCTCCATACCCTCTCGTCCCCTTAGCCACAAGGGCCACATCTAACTCCCTTTTAAATATAGCCAATGAACTGGCCTCAACTACCCTCTGTGGCAGAGAACGTGTGAGATCCAGCAGGCCTTGGAAAACCAAGAGGAAATGTTCGGCAAAATTGGCCGCCTGTTCTACGCTTGGTCTCTATAATGTAACGGCGATCACATCGCCGGATGCAGTAGATGAGAATAGAGGGCCGGAACGGTGGCGCAGCGGGTAGAGCTGCTGCCTCACAGCGCCAGAGGCCCGGGTTCCATCCCGACTACGGACGCTGTCTGTACAGAGTTTGCCCTGCATGCACTCCCCGCGACCTTCTCAGAGATCTTCGGTTTCCTCCCACACTCCAAAGACACACAGATTTGTAGGGTCAACCGTCTCTGTCTCTGTGTACGTGTGTCCCTGTCCGTCCCCGTCTCCATCTCTGTCTGTGCCCCCGTCTGTCTGTGTCTCCGTCTGTGTGCCCGTCTCCCCGCCTTTGCGTCCGTCTCCCCGCCCGTGCGTCTGTGTCTCTGTCCGTGCGTCTGTGTCTCCGTCTGTCTGTCTGTGTCCCCCCCCCCCCCCCCGTCTCCCTGTCCGCCTCTCTGCGCTTGTGTGTGCATATATCGCTGGTCAGCGCGGACTCGATGGGCCCGTTTCCGCGCAGTATCTCCGAACTAAACTAAACGAACTTCACCAGACCCTGTCCCACTTGGCAGGACTATTAGGTCCCTGGATTGAAGGAGGGGGGTGGGGGGGGGGGGGGGGGGGGTGGGGGGGTGGAGGGTGGGGAAGATACAAGCCCATTCAGGAGCTGGCTGGATGGCAGGCGACAATCACATTGTCACTGTACCTCAACAGTACACGTGACAATAAACTGAACTAAAACTGGCTGACGGAAATAACTGGCTGTGCTGCATTCACAGGGGACCAGGTCTCAACATGTCAACGCAAGTGTAATCATTCACCGTGCGAATCTGGTGACCTGTTACGGAGCCAGGGAATGCGGTGGCAGCCAACATCCACCCACAAGGTTAGCACAAGATGTCCTGTGAAACCAAGCAGGCGAGAGGTGCCGGCTGGAACTTCCAAGCGAACAGCAATAAAATTAAAAAAAGATTGAAGGGAAAACTCGACACAAAATGCTGGAGCAACTCGGCGGACAGGCAGGTGTGGAGATTGCAACCTTCATGTGGTCCGCCCTGTTTCGACTAATGCAATCAACTCGACTTTAGTGCACAAACGGAAGATCAAATAGAACAAGTTGCCCAACAGCTTTAGGCTGTGCACGCCACACGCAAGATGATGATGATTCAGGGACAGGCAGCATCTCTGGAGAGAAGCAGTGGGTGACTTTTCTGGTCGATAGACAATAGGTGCAGGAGTTGCCCCTCAGAATTCCATAAAATCTTTTCCCCTTCACCTTAAACCCATGTTCCCTGACCCTCGATTCCCCTTACCAAGAGACTCTGTGCGTCTACCCGATCTATTCCTCTCATGATTTTATACGCCTCTATAAGATCTCCCCTCATCCTCCGGCGCTCCAAGGAATAGAGACCCAACCGCTCCCTGTAGCTCACACCCTCATTTGAGAAAGAGAGAGAGAGAGGAGAGCAGAGGAGGGAGAGGAGGAGAGAGACGAGACAATAGGTGCAGGCGTCGGCCATTCGGCCCTTCAAGCAAGCACCGCCATTCAATGTGATCGTGGCTGATCATCCCCAATCAGTACCCCGTTCCTGCCTTCTCCCCATATCCCCCCTGACTCCGCTATCTTTAAGAGCCCTATCTAGCTCTCTCTTGAAAGTTTTGCGTCTATCTCCAGTGCAAACCAGCATCTGCGGTTCCTTTGCGTTGCGTCCAATTTTGGTCGCCTAATTATAGGAAGGATGTCCACAAAATAGACAGAGTACAGAGGAGATTTACTAGAATGTTGCCTGGGTTCCAGCAACTAAGTTACAGAGAAAGGTTGAACAAGTTAGGTCTTTATTCTTTGGCGAGCAGAAGGTTAAGGGGGGATTTGATTGAGGTCTTTAAAATGATGAAAGGGGTAGACAGAGTTGACGTGGATAAGCTTTTCCCATTGAGGGTAGGGAAGATTCAAACAAGAGGGCATGACATGAGAATTAAGGGACAGAAGTTTAGCGGTAACATGAAGGGGGAACTTCTTTACTCAGAGAGTGGTGGCTGTGTGGAATGATCTTCCTGCAGAAGTGGTGGAGGCAGGATCGATTTTAACCTTTAAAAGTAAAGTGGATAGGTATATGGACGGGAAGGGAATGGAGGGGTATGGTCTGAGTGCAGGTAGATGGGACTAAGGGAAAATAAATGGTCGGCACGGACTGGAAGGGCCGAGAAGTCCTGTTTCCGTGCTGTAATTGTTATATGGTTTATATGGTTATATGGGTCTCGTCCCGAAACGTCGCCCATTCCTTTCTCTCCAGAGATGCTGCCTGTCCCGCTGAGTTACTCCAGCATTTTGAGTCTACCTTCAATATTAATACCACTGGGATGGAAGCTGTCCATTTAAGAATAAGGGGTCGGCCATTTGGAACGGAGACGAGGAAACACTTTTTCCTCACAGAGAGTTGTGAGTCTGTGGAATTCTCTGCCCCAGAGGGCGGTGGAGGCCAGTTCTCTGGATGCTTTCAAGAGAGAGCTAGATAGGGCTCTTAAAGATAGCGGAGTCAGGGGATATGGGGAGAAAAGGCAAGAACGGGGTACTGATTGGGGATGATCAGCCGTGATCACATTGAATGGCGGTGCTGGCTCGAAGGGCCGAATGGCCTCCTCCTGCACCTATTGTCTATTGCCCGAGCAAAATATGAGATGCTGCTCCTCTAATTTAGCCTCTGGCCTCGCTGACAATGGAGGAGGGCGAGGACAGGGAGGTCAGTGTGGGAATGGGAAGCTGGATTCAAGTGTTTGGCAACCAGGAGATCCGGTAGGTCCAGTTCCTTGATATCAAGTGAGCATCATCCTGGGAATTTAGCAGCCACCACGGGTGGATCAATTGCAAAAGGCGTTGAGCGTTAATGACTGAGTGTTGGGGAAACTAAGACTGGTTAATGATTGACCAGCAGCGGCCGAGATGTGAATCAGTTTATGTCATAAACCAGGCTAGCCAAGGGGCGGCACGGTGGCGCAGCAACGGCAGAGTTGCTGCCGTACAGCGCTCGCAGCGCCAGAGATCCCGGCTCCATCCCAGCTCCGGGGGGGCTGCCTGTACAGAGTTTGTACGCTCTCCCCGAGACCTGCGGGCATTTACCCCAACATATGAATTGGGCGATGATCACATTGAATGGCGGAGCTGGCTCAAAGGGCCGAATGGCCTACTCCTGCACCTGTTGTCTACTGCCTGTCTTCAGTTTCCTCCCACACTCGAAAGACGTACAGATTTATAGGTTAATTGGCTTATTACAAGTGAAAATTGTGTGAGTGAGAGTGAGAGTGAGTGCGCGCGCAAGAGAGCGTGCGAGTGATGGTGTTAGTGTGCGGAGATCGCTGGCCAGCACGGACCCGGTGGGCCGCAGGGCCTGTTTCCGCGCTGTATCTCCAAACTAAACTGAAGCAAGGTGCTCTCATTGCGATAGGGTGACTGAAGACCAACGCCCACACCCCACCACACCCCCGTCAGACTGCAGGTTGGGCTGGCGGCGTTAGACCCGAGAGGCAGCCACAGCGGCGACCTGGAGCCACGATAAATTACTCTTCACTCGAACAAAGGGCGAGACGCCGGGCCACAAACCACAGCGTTTCCACGGCAACGGCACAGGATATCAAGGGCAGCAGTAGTCCTTAATCCAGAGACACGGAGTGGAAGCGGGCCCCTCGACCCAGGCCGACCATCGAGAAACCAGTCACACTGGACTTTAGTTCAGAGATACACCGTGGAAACAGGCCCTTCGGCCCATAAGATTGTTAAGGGTTTGGACACGCAGGGTTCGGCTCTTCGAGCCAGCACCAGCATTCAATGTGATCATGGCTGATCATCCCCAATCAGTACCCCGTTCCTGCCTTCTCCCCATATCCCCCAACTCCGCTATCTTTAAGAGCCCTATCTAGCTCTCTCTTGAAAGCATCTGGAGAACCGGCCTCCACCGCCCTCTGAGGCAGAGAATTCCACAGACTCACAACTGTGAGAAAAAGTGTTTCCTCGTCTCAGTTGTAAATGGCCGACCCCTTATTCTTAAACTGTGTGTGGCCCCTGGCCTCTAGCGTGTCCAAACCCTTAACAATCTTATATGTTTCAAAGAGAAATCCTCTCATCCTTCTAAACTCCAGAGTGTACAAGCCCAGCCGCTCCATTCTCTCAGCATAGGACAGTCCCGCCATCCCAGGAATTAACCTGGTGAACCTACGCTGCACTCCCTCAATAGCAAGAATGTCCTTCCTCAAATTAGGGGACCTAAACTGCACACAATACTGCAGGCGTGGTCTCACTAGGGCCCTGTACAACTGCAGAAGGACCTCTTTGCTCCTCTTGTTATAAGGAATAATGAAAGGCCTGGATAGAGTGGATGTGGAGAGGATGTTTCCACTAGTGGGAGAGTCCAGGACTAGAGGTCACACTCAGAATTAAAAGACGTTCTTTTAAGAAGGAGATGAGGAGAAATATCTTTAGTCAGAGGGTGGTGAATCTGTGGGATCCTTTGCCACAGACGGCTGTGGAGGCCACAAGTCAGTGGATATTTAAGGCAGAGATGGACAAATTCTTAATTAGAACGGGTGTCAAGGGTTATGGGGAGTAAGCAGGAAAATTTGATTAGGAAGCAGAGATCAGCCACGATTGAATAGCGGAGCGGACTCGATGGGCCGAATGGCCTAATTCTACTCCTTTAACTTGTGAACTCTCGTGAATGGAAACCAGGACTCTAGGGGCCTGAGCTACAGGGAGAGGTTGAGCAGGCTGGGACTATTCCCTGGAGCGCAGGAGGACAAGGGGCGACCTAATAGGGGTGTACAAAATCATGAGAGGAATAGATCGGGTAGACGCACAGAGTCTCTTGCCCAGAGCAAGGGGAATCGAGGGATAGAGAACATGGGTTTAAGGTGAAGGGGAAAAGATTTTATGGGATTCTGAGGGGCAGCTTTTGCACACAAAGGGTGGTGGGTGAATGAGTTTAGGAGGGAGAGATCAGCCATGATCGAAGGGCAAAATGGCCGACTCCTGCACCTATTGTCTATTGAAACTCGGCAGAGATCGCACAGAGTCTCTTGCCCAGAGAAACGAGGACCAGAGGACATGGGCTTAAGGTGAGGGGGGGGGGGGAAGATTTAATAACAATCCGAGAGATAGCCTTTTCACGGAAAGGGTGGTGGGTGTATGGAACGGGCTGCTGGAGGAGGCGGTTGAGGCTGGGATTATCGCAATGTTTAAGAAACGGTTAGACAGGTACATGGATAGGACAGGTTTGGAGGGATATGGACCAAGCGCAGGCAGGTGGGACTAGTGTAGCTGGGACATGTTGGCCGGTGTGGGCAAGTTGGGACGAAGGGCCTGTTTCCATGCTGTGATTCTATACTCCTCCCAGTGACTGGGTGCAGGAGCTTGTTTGATCACGGCCACATACAGAATATCGCAGGCCTCATGTTACGCCTTAGACACTGTGTGTTTAGTTGGGAAAGCTAAAAGTGCCAGGGTGATATGATCAAGGAAGATAGACACAAAATGCTGGAGTAACTCAGTGGGACAGGCAGCAGGTTGTTAAAGAAGGAACTGCAGATGCTGGAGAATCGAGGGTTACACAAAAGGCTGGAGAAACTCAGCGGGTGCAGCAGCATCTAAGGAGCGAAGGAGATAGGCGACGTTTTGGGTCGAGACCCTTCTTCAGACAGGCAGCGTCTCTGGAGAGGTATTAGGTCGAGAACCTTCTTCAGACTGATTCTTATTAAATCATTCCTCCCGCCCCCCCCCCCCTCACCTCAAACCTATGTCCCCTGGTTCTCCAATTCCCCAACTCAGTCTGAAGAAGGGTCTCGACCCAAAACGCCGCCCATTCCTTCATAAAGAAAGCACATCAGCACTTCCTGAGAAGATTACGGAGAGTCGGTTTGTCGAGGGGGACTCTCTCGAACTTCTACAGGTGCACAGTAGAGAGCTTGCCGACCGGTTGCATCGTGGCTTGGTTCGGCAACTTGAGCGCCCAGGAGCGGAAAAGGATGCAGAAAGTCATGACCACTGCCCAGTCCATCATCGGCTCCGACTTCCCCACCATCGAGGGGATCTATCGCAGTTGCTGCCTCAAAAAGGCCGGCAGCATCATCAAGGACCCACACCACCCTGGCCACACACTCATCTCCCCGCTACCTTCAGGTAGAAGGTACAGGAGCCTGAAGACTGCAACGACCAGGTTCAGGAATAGCTACTTCCCCACAGCCATCAGGCTATTAAACTCGCCAACAAACAGACTCTGGACTGTAACAGCCTATTGCACGTCATCTGTTTATTTATGTGTATATTGAACTGAACTGTTGTGTATTTTTGCTTACAATATTCTGTTGTGTTGCAGCAAGCAAGAACGTCATTGTCCTATCTGGGACACATGACCATAAAACTCCTGACTTGACCTGAAATGTTACCGGTTATCTAGGGATACTGCCTGACCCGCTGAGTTGCTCCAGCATTGTGTGTCTATTACAGATGCATGTACCAATCAGTTCAAACTCAACTACGATCCATACATCAAAGGGGAAAGATAAGAGCGTGCAGAATAGCTTCCTCCACATTGGAGCACCGCAGTTATTGAGGGAGTGCAGCGTAGGTTTACAAGGTTAATTCCCGGGATGACGGGACTGTCATATGCTGAGAGAATGGAGCAGCTGGGCTTGTACACTCTGGAGTTTAGAAGGATGAGAGGGGTTCTCATTGAAACATATAAGATTATTAAGGGTTTGGACACGCTAGAGGCAGGAAACATGTTCCCGATGTTGGGGGAGTCCAGAACCAGGGGCCACACACAGTTTAAGAATACGGGGCAGGCCATTTAGAACGGAGACGAGGAAACACTTTTTCTCACAGAGAGTTGTGAGTCTGTGGAATTCTCTGCCTCAGAGGGCGGTGGAGGCCGGTTCTCTGGATGCTTTCAAGAGAGAGCTAGATAGGGCTCTTAAAGATAGCGGAGTCAGGGGATATGGGGAGAAGGCAGGAACGGGGTACTGATTGGGGATGATCAGCCGTGATCACATTGGATGGCGGTGCTGGCTCTGTGACCGCCCTAAAGCAGCTTTGTCTCTTGTTTCATAAACCTGCACCTGCAGTTCCTTGTTGCTAGGAGATTCCCGGCCCGCCTGGTCTAGAACGCTAGGAAAGCCCAGGGACGTCTGGAGCCACGAGGAAAAGGAGTAGAAAGAATCAGGCCATTCAGCCCATCGAGTCCACCCCGTCATTCAATCCTGCCTGATCTATCTGTCCCTCCTAACCCCATTCTCCTGCCTTCTCCCCGTAACCCCCAGACACCCGCACTGAGCAAGTCTTCTATTGTCATATGTACCGGAACGGGGCAATGAAAACCTTGCTTGTAGCAGCACAACACGTTTGTGGGCACGGCACTCCGTAAATAACAGTATAACCAGGGGGACATTATTACACAAAATAGAACCAACATTAGGGCAAAAACAAGGAAGCTCCAAGTCTGTTTCAAGTTGGAACAGCAACTTGGGAGAGGGGGGGGGAGAGAGAGGGGAGAAAGAGGGGCGAAAGATGGGGAGAGAGGGGCGAAAGATGGGGAGAGAGAGGGGCGAAAGATGGGGAGAGAGAGTGGCGAAAGATGGGGAGAGAGAGAGGGGCGAAAGATGGGGGGAGAGAGAGGGGCGAAAGATGGGGGGAGAGAGAGGGGCGAAAGATGGGGGGAGAGAGAGAGGGGCGAAAGATGGGGGGAGAGAGAGAGGGGCGAAAGATGGGGGGAGAGAGAGAGGGGCGAAAGATGGGGGGAGAGAGAGAGGGGCGAAAGATGGGGAGAGAGAGGGGCGAAAGATGGGGAGAGAGAGGGGCGAAAGATGGGGGGAGAGAGGGGCGAAAGATGGGGAGAGAGGGGCGAAAGATGGGGAGAGAGAGGGGCGAAAGATGGGGAGAGAGAGAGGCGAAAGATGGGGAGAGAGAGAGGCGAAAGATGGGGAGAGAGAGAGGCGAAAGATGGGGAGAGAGAGGGGCGAAAGATGGGGGGAGAGGGGCGAAAGATGGGGGAGAGAGGGGCGAAAGATGGGGAGAGAGAGGGGCGAAAGATGGGGGAGAGGGGCGAAAGATGGGGGGAGAGGGGCGAAAGATGGGGGGAGAGAGAGAGGGAGGGGGGGGAGAGAGAGGGAGGGAGGGGAGAGAGGGAGGGAGGGGAGAGAGAGAGGGGGCTCGCTAGTTCCACTCAGATATTGCAACCGCTCGCTGCCGGCTGCGATACTCCAGGACCATGTGGCGAGCAGACAAAAGCCCCCCGGGGCACAACATCCCCTCAGCCAGTTGCACTCGGGACCCACAAAGCAACCACAACCACCACCCCCACACACACACACACACACAAAAACAGTCCAAGCCGCTGGGGCTGGTCCCAGGTAACAGGTGGAGGCGCTCCAGTCCGGCGAGCGGAGAGGAGCCGTCTCACCCAAACTCCGCGGGTTTGAAACGACTTCTCCTGCGGGACCGTCCAACACATTTATCCAGAGTCCCAGAGGTCAGGAAAGACACAGAGAGAGGGAGACAGGGAGAGAGAGAGACACAGAGAGAGGGGGGGGGGGGGGGAGACAGAGAGAGAGACACACACAAAGACAGGGAGAGAGAGACACACACACAGGGAGAGAGAGAGACACACACACACGGGGAGAGAGACACACACACGGGGAGAGAGACACACACACAGGGAGAGAGACACACACACAGGGAGAGAGAGAGACACACAGAGAGAGAGAGAGAGAGACACACACACAGGGAGAGAGAGAGAGACACACACACACAGGGAGAGAGACACACACACACGGAGAGAGACACACACACACGGAGAGAGAGAGAGACACACACACACGGGGAGAGAGAGAGAGACACACACACACACAGGGAGAGAGAGACACACACACGGAGAGAGAGAGACACACACACACGGGGAGAGAGAGAGACACACACACACGGGGAGAGAGAGACACACACACACGGGGAGAGAGAGACACACACACACGGAGAGAGACACACACACACGGGGAGAGAGAGAGACACACACACACACAGGGAGAGAGAGACACACACACACAGGGAGAGAGACACACACACACAGGGGGAGAGAGAGACACACACACACACACACAGGGAGAGAGAGACACACACAGGGAGAGAGAGAGAGACACACACACACGGGGAGAGAGAGAGACACACACACAGGGAGAGAGAGAGAGACACACACACACGGAGAGAGAGAGACACACACACACAGGGAGAGAGAGACACACACACACGGAGAGAGACACACACACACGGGGAGAGAGAGAGACACACACA
>OY740825.1:8738610-8741110 GCA_963514005.1 Raja brachyura
GAATCTTTGGTGCGGAGACGGAAGCCGGTTACGGAAACGGGTCCGAAAATTACCCATGAATCTGCCCATGACCGTACGACGTCTTTTTTGTCGAGTGGTCCATCTTGTTCGCTATAGGATCTTTGGTCCCACCTGCCTGCCTCCAAACCTGTCCTTTCCATGTACCTGTCTAAGTGTTTCTTAAACATTGGGATAGTCCCAGCCTCAACTACCTCCTCCGACAGCTCGTTCCATACACCCACCGCCCTTTGTGTGAAAAGTTACCCCTCAGATTGCTATAAAATCTTTTCCCCTTTCACCTTAAACCTGTGTCCTCTGATCCTCAATTCCCCTACTCTGGGCAAGCGTCTACCCGATCTATTCCTCTCGTGATTTTATACATCTCTCTCAGATCACCCCTCATCCACCTGCGCTCCAAGGAAAAGAGACCCATCCTGATCAACCCCTCTCGCTCTAGATGTTGAAATGTACACGATATAGACAAACAGCTTTTATTATTAAACTTGCATTTCATTATTCAATATTAAAAAGACATTAATAATTCTTCCATCGTGTCTGGTTCCACAGTGTAAATAGTATATAATATAATCGATGAATTATGGAACGCTGTTTGTATAATGCAGGCCCAAAGGGTCGAATCGGGAACCAGTGAAATGCTGGAAAGTTATTTTGCAAATAATCGAGCAGAAAAAAAGCTGTAGTGGGAGAAAAAGGTTCTATGTAACCTCCCCGCAAGATACTATTGTCTTCTAAGAACACATTTGGTCAGTTTCACCATCGGGGAAGCCAAAAAAAATGGAAACTTGTAAACAATTGTGATCTCAATTCCCGAATACAAGGCACATAAGTACAATCCAAACTTATGTAGATTTCTGTATCACACCGAAAGTAGTGGACAGCCCTCAACCGCTTGAGGACAGGAGTCGGACGCTATGGGGTAGCGATGAAGAGGTGGGGCCTCGTGGACAAGGCCTCCTGCGAGTGTGGGGACCCAACGCAGACAGTGGAGCACAGAGTCACCAGTTGCCCCAAACAACAGCCACCGAATGGTGAACATGCAGGTGCAGCAGGCAGTGAAGAAAGCGAATGGTATGTTAGCTTTCATAGCAAAAGGATTTGAGTACAGGAGCAGGGAGGTTCTACTGCAGTTGTACAGGGTCTTGGTGAGACCACACCTGGAGTATTGCGTACCGTTCTGGTCTCCAAATCTGAGGAAGGACATTATTGCCATAGAGGGAGTGCAGAGAAGGTTCACCAGACTGATTCCTGGGATGTCAGGACTGTCATATGAAGAAAGGCTGGATAGACTCGGTTTATACTCTCTAGAATTTAGGAGATTGAGAGGGGATCTTATAGAAACTTACAAAATTCTTAAGGGGTTGGACAGACTAGATTGTTCCCGATGGCAGAAAGATTGTTCCCGATGTTGGGGAGGTCCAGGACAAGGGGTCACAGCTTAAGGATAAGGGGGGAAATCCTTTAGGACCGAGATGAGAAGGACTTTTTTTCACACAGAGAGTGGTGAGTCTGTGGAACTCTCTGCCACAGAGGGTAGTTGAGGCCAGTTCATTGGCTATATTTAAGAGGGAGTTAGATGTGGCCCTTGTGGCTAAGGGGATCAGAGGGTATGGCGAGAAGGCAGGTACAGGATACTGAGTTGGATGATCAGCCACGATCATATTGAATGGCGGTGCTGGCTCGAAGGGCCAAATGGCCTCTACTCCTGCACCTAACCTCTATGTTTCTATGAACGAGGTCTGATGACAAAGTGTCTCGACCCCGAAACGTCGCCCATCTCCTTCGCTCCTTAGATGCTGCTGCACCCGCTGAGTTTCTCCAGCTTTTTGTGTAACCCTCGAGGTCTGATGACACGTTGGCCTGGCTTGCCTCAACGGAGCTGCAGGTCTAAAAGACACACGACCGAAGGAGAAGCCCTCCGGACTTTGGCGGGAGCCCAGACTGGCAGGTCTTCCAGATTATTGGATGTTACGCCCATTAAATAATTCAGCGGTTTTAATTCCCTTTGTTTTTAGACAATTGCGCAGGTGATTGTGCAGGGTTCCTTAGCTGAGAACTCCTGAGGGTGGCGCAGCGGTAGAGAGGCCACCTCACAGCGCCGGAGACCCGGGTTCCATCCCGGCTACGGGCGCTGTCTGCGCAGAGTTTGCACGTTCTCCCCGTGACCTGCGTGGGTTTTCTCCGAGATCTTCGGGTTTCCTCCCACACTCCAAAGACGTGCGGGTTTGTGGGTTAATTGGCTTGGTGTGTGTGTGTTTGTGCGTGTGTAGGATAGTATCAATGTGCGGGGTGATTGACAATAGACAACAGACAATAGGTGCAGGAGGAGGCTGAAGAAAGGTCTCGACCCAAAACGTCGCCTATTTCCTTCGCTCCATAGATGCTGCCTCACCCGCTGAGTTTCTCCAGCATTTTTGTCCACCTACCACCTTAAAACGTCGTGTTTTTAAAAAAAAAACTGCAGATGCCAGAAACCCGAGAT
>OY740825.1:8743610-8868339 GCA_963514005.1 Raja brachyura
CTCGCCCAACATTGGGAACATTTTCCCTGCCTCTAGCTTGTCCAGTCCTTTTATAATTTTATATGTTTCTATAAGATCCACCCTTATCCTTACAAACTCCAGTGAATACAAGCCTAGTCTTTTCAATCTTTCCTCATATGACAGTCCCGCCATCCCAGGGATCAATCTCGTGAACCTTTATTCTTAGAATAAAGGGGAGGCCATTTAAGGCTGAGGTGAGAAAATACTTTTTCACCCAGAGAGTTGTGAATTTGTGGAATTCCCTGCCACAGAGGGCAGTGGAGGCCAAATCACTGGATGGATTTAAGAGAGAGTTAGATAGAGTTCTAGGGGCTAGTGGAGTCAAGGGATATGGGGAGAAGGCAGGCACGGGTTATTGATAGGGGACGATCAGACATGATCACAATGAATGGCGGTGCTAGCTCGAAGGGCCGAATGGCCTCCTCCTGCATCTATTTTCTATGTTAACCTACGCTGCACTGCCTCAATCACAAGGATGTCCTTCCTCAAATTAGGAGACCAAAACTGTACGCAATGCTCCAGATGTGGTCTTACCAGAGCCCTATGCAACTGCAGAAGAACCTCTCTACTCCTTCATAAGACCATTCAGTCCATCGAGTCTGCCCCGCCATTCAACCCCTCATCCCCTCCCTCATCCTTCTAAACTCCAGTAAATACAAGCCCAGTCTTTTCAATCTTTCCTCGTGTGACAGTCCCGATCTATTCCTCTCACGCTTTTCAAAGGGTTCAAATTTGCAGGGATTTCAAATCCCAAGGGAACGGTTGTCTCCGAGGGCCTCTCTCACCTGAAGTGGGCCATGTGGTAAAACATGGGCTGCTTATAGAACAAGTCCTTCTTCCGGTCGACAATCACCGGACTGTCGGCAAAGTTCTTCACCCAGTTCGGCCCTCCCTCCAGGTCCAGGGCCAAGTTCCAGTCGGTCCAACCCGTGACAAAGTAGTTCAGGTCCTGGGGGGGGGGGGGTGAAGTGAAGTCAACTTTAGTCAGACCAAGTCAGACCACCAGGGGGCGTCCATCAGGTGGATGGCTGCCCTGCCGGCAGTCTGTTCGTTTTTTTCATCTTTTGTTATTTTTAGTGTTTGTTAAAAGTCTTTGGTTTGTTTTATGTGGGGGGGGGGGGGGGGGGAATCGAGGGAAAACCTTTTATTCAAGTTTCTTACCTTCCCGGAGATTTTTCGGATCACATTCTCCGGGCTCTGCGGCCTACATCCAACATCGGGAACATGTTTCCTGCCTCTAGCGTGTCCAAACCGTGAACAATCTTATATGTTTCAATAAGATCCCCCCTCATCCTTCTAAACTCCAGAGTGTACAAGCCCAGCCGCTCCGTTCTAAATGGCTTACCCCTTATTCTTAAACTGGTTCTGGCCCTGGTTCTGGACTCCCCCAACATCGGGAACATGTTTCCTGCCTCTAGCGTGTCCAATCCCTTAATAATCTTCTATGTTTCAACAAGATCCCCTCTCATCCTTCTAAACTCCAGAGTGTGCAAGCCCAGCCGCTCCATTCTCTCAGCGTATGACAGTCCCGCCATCCCGGGAATTAACCTGGTGAACCTACGCTGTACTCCCTCAATAGCAAGAATGTCCTTCCTCAAATTAGGGGACCAGAACTGTACACAATACTCCAGGTGTGGTCTCACTGGGGCCCTGTACAACTGCAGAAGAACTTATTTGCTCCGATATTCGATTCCTCTTGTTATAAAGGCCAACATGCCATTGGCTTTCTTCACTGCCTGCTGTACCTGCATGCTTACTTTCATAGACTGGTGTACAAGGACCCCCAGATCCCGTTGTACTTCCCCTTTTCCCAACTTGACGCCATTTAGATAGTAACCTGCCTTCCTGTTTTTGCCACCAAAGTGGATAACCTCTTTGCTCCTATATTCGATTCCTCTTGGTATAAAGGCCAACATGCCATTCGCTTTCTTCACTGCCTGCTGTACCTGCATGCTTACTTTCATAGACTGATGTACAAGGACCCCCAGATCCCGTTGCCCGGTAAAACAGCTGGCACAGCTGGATGGAGCCCCCCCCGGCTTTTTGACCTGCCCGCCCGCCCGCCAACTTTTGTACCCACCTGGATGATGTCGTGACTGTACATGGCTCCTCGCTCCCAGCTGCCCAGATGCACCTTGTGCTCCCAGGGCATGGTGCCCGTGCAGGCCTCCGTGGCGAACATGAAGTACTCCGGGAAGCGGGCGTGGGTGGTGCCCAGGGTCTTGTCGGCGGGCGTCATGGTGTCCAGGTACCAGTGCACCGCGATTCCGTCCACGTAACGAGCCGCCTGCAGGTCGGCCAGCACCTGGCGCCAAGGGAAACAGGAGCCTTTGACCGGAAGGTCTCAATAGACAATAGACAATAGGTGCTGGGGTAGGCCATTCGGCCCTTCGAGCCAGTACCGCCATCCACAATCAGTACCCCGTTCCTGCCTTCTCCCCATATCCCCTTCACTCCACTATCTAAGGATAAGGGGGAATTCCTTTAGGACCGAGATGAGGAAAACATTCTTTACACAGAGAGTGGTGAGTCTCTGGAATTCTCTGCCACAGAAGGTAGTTGAGGCCAGTTCATTGGCTATATTTAAGAGGGTGTTAGATGTGGCACTTGTGGCTAAAGGGATCAGGGGGTATGGAGAGAAGGCAGGTACGGGATACTGCGTTGGATGATCAGCCATGATCATATTGAATGGCGGTTGCAGGCTCGAAGGGCTGAATGGCCTACTCCTGCACCTAATTTCTATGTTTCTATGTTTCTATGAGTCTGAAGAAGGATCTCGGCCTGAAACGTCGCCTATTCCTTCGCTCCGAAAATCGGTTGCAGACAATGAGACGCAACAGTGAAGGTAGACAAAAATGCTGGAGAAACTCAGCGGGCGAGGCAGCATCTATGGAGCGAAGGAAATAGGCGACGTTTCGGCCTATTTCCTTCGCTCCATAGATGCTGCCTCACCCGCTGAGTTTCTTCAGCATTTTTGTCTACCTTTGAGTTCCCTCCTCTCACTCTCTCTCCTCCCTCCCTCTCTCTCTCTCTCTCTTTCCACATCTCTCTCCCCCTTCCCCTCTCTCTCACCCTCTGCCTCTCCCTCTTTCACCCTCCCTCTCTCATTCCCTCTCTCCCCCTCTCCCTCTCTCACAAACTCCATCGAAACTCTGCACTGACAGCACCCGTAGTCCGGATCGAACCCGGGTCTCTGGTGCTGTGAGGCAGCGGAGGCCAGGTGGTCTCACTGCGGAGGCCCAGTGGGGCAGCAGGAGGCCAGGTGGTCTCACCGCGGAGGCCAGGTGGTCTCACCTCGGAGGCCAGGTGGTCTCACCATGGAGGTCCAGTAGGCTCACCGCGGAGGCCAGGTGGTCTCACCACGGAGGTCCAGTGGTCTCACCATGGGAGGTCCAGTGGTCTCACCGCGGAGGCCAGGTGGTCTCACCGTGGAGGGCAGGTGGTCTCACCGCGGAGGCCAGGTGGTCTCACCGCGGAGGCCAGGTGGTCTCACCGCGGAGGCCAGGTGGTCTCACCGCGGAGGCCAGGTGGTCTCACCATGGAGGTCAGGCGGTCTCACTGCGGAGGCCCAGGTGGTCTGACCGCGGAGGCCCAGGTGGTCTGACCGCGGAGGCCCAGGTGGCCTCACCGCGGAGGTCCAGTGGTCTCACGGTGGAGGCCAGGTGGTCTCACTGCAGAGGCCCAGGTGGTCTCACCGCGGAGGCCAGGCAGCCTGGTGATCTCACCACGGAGGCCCAGTGGGGCAGCAGGAGGCGCTGGTCGTCGAGCATGAGGAGCCGCACGCTGCGGTGGGGCCCACTGCGCAGGGCGGGGCCCAGGTCCCGGGCGATGAAGTCCCTCTGCAGCTCCGGCGTGAAGCCCAGGCACTGGAAGCGGTAGCCGGTGAACATTCCCGCCGTCGGCTCATTCTCCGCCGTCACGGCCCAGAAGGTCAGGTTGTGGCGGGAATACTCATCCAGGAAGCTGCACCAGGAGAGGGGGAGAGGGGGGGGGGGAGAGGGGGAGGGGGAGAGAAAGGGAGGGGAGAGAGAGGGAGGGGGAGAGAGGGAGGGGGAGAGAGGGAGGGGGAGAGGGGGAGGGGGAGAGAGAGGGGCAGAGGGAGGGTGGGAGAGAGGGAGGGAGTGGGAGGGAGGAGGGGGAGGCAAGAGGAAGAGAAAGGGGGGAAGAGAGGGAGAGAGAGAGAGGGATGAGGGTGGAGAGAGAGGGGGGGAGAGAGGGAGGGAGAGAGAGGGAGGGAGAGAGAGGGGGAGAGAGAGAGGGAGGTGGAGAGAGAAAGGGGGGAGAGACAGAGGGGAGGGAGAGAGGGGGAGGGAGAGAGATGGGGCGAGAGAGAGATGGGGAGGGAGCGGGGTGAGGGAAGGAGGGGGGAGAGAGAGAGATATATATAACAAAGTGGCTTGTGTAAGAAAGACTCTCCTAGTGGCAGCATGCTGTAAAGGTTGTAACTTTGTTTGCTCCCTTAACTTTTAACTTCTTGCTTACCACTCTTTCGATGTTACTTGTTATTACTTGATTTCAAGACACGGTCTAACCTTTCTTAAAGTGTTGATTACACTTTTATACGCTTCAATCGTGTAAAGGATGGAGACAAGAGGAAAAAAAGCTTCTCCAAGGAAGGAGCGTGGGGAAGGCGCTGCTTCCGACTCTGGTATCTTAGGAGCAATATCGGAAATGAACGGAGAAATGAACACAAGGCTCTGCAGTTTGGAAGAAATGATGAAAGGAATTTCGAGCAAATTGAAGGAAGTTCCATGACAAGCTGACTATGTTACAAGATGAATCTCGTGAACAGAAAGAACAGGTTTGCGAACCTTGGGCCAGGAGAGAGATTTGAAGATTGAAATACTGGAACGGAAAAATGAATGAAAATACTCGGGCACTCGAGCAGTACAAGACTAAAAACATGGATCTGGAAAATGGAAGTTGTCGATTGAATCTGTGAATTGTTGGTTTGCCTGAAGGTCACAAAGGGGATAATGTTATAAACTATCCCTCTAAAATGATAAAGGAGACTTTCAACATCGAGCACTGTGAAAATCTTCCAATTTTGGATAACGCACACAGGATCGGGAAAAAACCTGGTCTCCGAGATAAACTGAGACATTTGATCGTCCTGTTTCACTTTTTGCAGATGAAGGGGAATATCCTCCGGGCAGCAAAAACGTTGGGCTTGGTTGAATATGAAGGACAAGTTTCGGTTTGTTCCTGATTACAGCCGTGAGCTTATGGGATTGAGAATGGCTTTCCATAATATAATTTCTGAGTTGTTTAAGAAACAGCTGCGCCCTGCCTTGCTCTATCCAGCTAGACTGCGTATACGACTCCTTAATGGTAACGACCGATTTTTTAACAATCCACAAGAAGCTTCCAGCTTACGGGGCTGAAGCCGCGGCGGGGAGTCTTTCGGGGGAAGTCTTTAAGAACCGAGATGAGAAAAAACATTTTTCACACAGAGAGTGGTGAATCTGTGGAATTCTCTGCCACAAAAGGTAGTTGAGGCCAGACATTGGCTATATTTAAGAGGGAGTTAGATGTGACCCTTGTGGCTAAGGGGATCAGGGGGTATGGAGAGAAGGTATGCACCTATTTTCTATGTTTCTATATTTCTATAACTTTTACCTTCTCTAAGATACTTAATTTAATGTAATGGTATTATATATTAACTTTTAAGATAGTCGACTAAGTTACAATTGGAGATTTAGTGGTCCTATTTTGACAACATATCGTTCTGTAAATGATTAAGAATTTAATTGGATGAGTTGTTCTTTAATTACTTTTTAGAATGGTATGATGGTATTAAACCATAATCTTATAGAAACTTACAAAATTCTTAAGGGGTTGGACAGGCTAGATGCAGGAAGATTGTTCCCGATGTTGGGGAGGTCCAGAACAAGGGGTCACAGTTTAAGGATAAGGGGGGAAGTCTTTTAGGACCGAGATGAGAAAAAACATTTTTCACACAGAGAGTGGTGAATCTGTGGAATTCTCTGCCACAAAAGGTAGTTGGGGCCAGTTCATTGGCATAATATTTAAGAGGGAGTTAGATGTGGCCCTTGTGGCTAAGGGGATCAGGGGGTATGGAGAGAAGGTATGCACCTATTTTCTATGTTTCTATATTTCTATAACTTTTACCTTCTCTAAGATATAGAATATAATAGATTCTCGGCTAGTTTCATCGGTCACTGCATGTGAGTATGATGTAATTGTTATTTTTGATCATGCACCATTGAAACTATCAATTAAACTACCTGATTCCAAGTTTAGTGCTAAACAGTGGGGATTTAATGCAACTCTGCTTCAAGATCTAAATTTGGTCAATTTTATTAAAGATCAGATTGCTTTCTTCTTTTTAACAAACTCTACTGAAAAAATATCCAATGGTGTAGTCTGGGATGCTTTTAAGGCATATAGTCATGGACAAATTATTTCATACTCTGCGGGATTAAAAAAACAAACTCAAAATGAAATACGTGTATTGGCTGATGAGATTAAAGAAATTGATTAAAAATATTCAAAAACTCCTAGTCTAGAGCGCTACAAGAATAGAGTTGAGCTTCAATTGAGATATGATTTGTATCACCGATTATGAATCAGCTACTTAAATTGTTAGATACATGGTGATAATTCTGGCAAAATTACTCGCCAATCAGTTGAAAGCTGCCTCAGCCAAACGTCAGATTATTAAAGTGAGTAAACGGGATGGTACATTGACAGTAGACCATGATGAAATTAATAAATCCTTTCAGGAATTTTATACCTCCCTATACCAATCAGAATTTCCTACTGATTTCAATATAATGCATGAGTTTTTAAAGAAACTGAACTTGCCAAATTTACCACATAATAAGTCTCTGTTGTTAGATTAACCCATCACGGAGGAAGAAATACAGAAAGCAATCCTTTCGATGAATTCTAGTAAAGCTCCCGGTTTAGATGGGTTTACAGTGGAATTTATAAAGTATTTCTCAAATTTACTGTCGCCCTGGCTATGCAAGGTTTTTAAAGAAGCCTTTTTAATGAATATATTACCACAATCCTTTTATGAAGCATCTATTTCTTTAATTCTTAAAAAAGATAAAGACCCTACTGAAGTGACATCATATAGACCTATATCACTGTTAAATGTAGATTCCAAAATTCGTTCAAAAAGATTAGCTATGAGATTGGAAATATTTTATCGCAAATTATTTCTGAAGATCAGACAGGTTTTATTAAAAATTGTTACTCATACTTTAACATTAGGAGATTAATGAATATTGTATATACAGCGTCAAATAAAATTCTGGATGCTACCTGTCCCTGTAAAAGCGCGATCCCTTTACTATCTGAACGCTGTAAATGGCTGGATTGTAATTGTGTGTAGTCTAAGCAGCCATTTTGTGTCCGTGTGTAGTCTGAGCGACCATTTTGTGTCCGTCGTGTGTGACGTGAGCTCACCGGATGAAGTAGTTGGCCCAGGCCTTGTAGTAGGGGCCGCCCGGGCTGCCTCTCAGCGTGCCCTTCCCGATGGTGGAGTTGTTGGTCTTCATCCAGGCCGGAGAGGTCCAGGGGCTGGCGAACAGCGACATGGGACGCCGGGACAACCTCATGGCCGCCTGGATGAGCGGGATCTGGGGAGGGAAAGTGGGGAACGGCCATGAGACCAGATGTGGGATTGGGGGGGGGGAGCAGGGTCTTAACGCGCCTCACACTGCCTCGGCTAGTGGAGGAGAGGAAGGGAGGAGAGAACGGGATAAGAGGGGGTAGGAGAGGAGGAGGAGAGGTGGGGGGATAAGAGGAAGGGGGGAGAAGATGAGGGGGGAGGAGAGGAGCGGGAGGAGAGGACGGGGGGAGGAGAGGAGATGAGGGAGAGGAGGGGGATGAGAGGGAGGGGGAGAAGAGGAGAGGAGGGGGGGAGAAGAGGGGGAGGAGAGGACGGGGGGAGGAGAGGAGATGAGGGAGAGGAGGGGGACGAGAGGGATGGGGTAGAAGAGCAGGGGAGGAGAGGAGGGGGGAGGAGAGGAGGGGGGAGGAGAGGAGGGGGGAGGAGAGGAGACGAGGGGGGAGAATAGGAGAGCAGGGGAGGAGAGGAGGGGGAGGAGAGGGGAGGAGAGGAGAGGGGAGGAGAGGAGGGGGAGGAGAAGAGGGGGCGGAGAGGAGGAGTGGAGGGGGAGGAGAGGAGGTGGGCGTTGAAGAGGGGGGGAATGGAAGGTGAGGGTGAAGTGAAGTCAACCAATTCACCATTCAGAAGGTGGGGGGGAGAGAGGGGGCTTGGGAGAGGGGGAGAGAGTGGGCTGGGGAGGGGGGGCTGGGGAGGAGAGGAGAGGGGGGGCTGGGGAGGGGGGAGGGGGGGGCTGGGGTGGGGGGGGAGCTGGGGTGGGGGGGAAGGGGGGGCTTGGGAGGGGGTAGGGAGAGGGGGGAGGGAGAGGAATAACTCGCCTTCATCTTCGTGTCCTCCTCAGCCAGGCTGAAGTGCTTCAGACCCAGGTCGCCGGGATGATCGTCATACGTGTACACGCGTGTGGAGAAGTCACAGCTGGCCATCGGCACACGGATCACGTTGTACTCGATCCCTGGGGGAGAGAGGGGGCGGATCGATCGCATGCCGGGAATCACCGGGACCAGAGGAGGGGGGCGGGGGAGGGGGGGAAGGGAGGGAGAGACGCGTGGATAGAGGCAGAGGCTGAGAGGAATGGAGGGAGGGAGAGGAGGTGTGGGGGGAGGGAAATGAGAGGGGGAAGGAGAGAGAGAGAGGGGGTTTGAGTAGCGATGTTACAAAACCTACCTTCAGCGGCGCTGCAGATCTGCCACTGGCCGTGCGTGCGACTCTGGAGCCTTTGAGGGGGGCGGGGGCGGGATTAAAACGCAGGTTTGTATTGCTTGTCGGAGAGGGATTTCCGCGGGCTGCTAGTCGATGTGGAAAAATCGACCGGACTTCCATTCCCATTTAAAAAATATATATAATCGCTGGACAATTTAATCGTTGGATTAAAGTAAAAAATGACTTCTAACGCCCGCAACGCCTTCAGCGTCACGGATCGTAATATCAGGTCATAACAAACGGTAAGTCGTGCATTTCAGATATAATCTTGCTTCTTGGGGTGGCTTTAATCTAATTTTACGATGCGAAAATGTTATTTGGGCCCCACGCGAATCGGCAGTGTCTTGCCTGCCGATACAGGCTTCAAATTCACGGCAACGGCAACGTTCCAATCGATCACATTCCAGAAACACCCAGTCGCAAGATGATTTAAATTCTCTTTTATTTGGACAATCATGTTTATATTTTGTGTTACTGTCTATCCATAATCAATATTTTTATACTAAATATCCACAACAGTTTTAGTTACATGTATTGTGCAAAAAATAATAATTTTGATTATATTGAGAGTGGATGTTTCGAGATTATTTGGATACATAGTTTTTTTAGCCTTTTATTAAGAAATGGATAGATGTTTAGATCTAGTAATTGAATTTAGATAAATTTAATTGATTAGATTAATTTAATTGATTTGATTAAACTGATGAATATGAATGTTTTGTTCGGCATATGGGGGAAATCCTTTAGGACCGAGATGAGAAGGAATTTTTTCACACAGAGAGTGGTGGGTCTCTGGAACTCTCTGCCACAGAGGGTAGTTGAGGCCAGTTCATTGGCTATATTTAAGAGGGAGTTAGATGTGGCCCTTGTGGCTAAGGGGATCAGAGGGTCTGGAGAGAAGGCAGGTACGGGATACTGAGTTGGATGATCAGCCGTGATCATATTGAATGGCGGTGCAGGCTCGAAGGGCCGAATGGCCTACTCCTGCACCTAATTTCTATGTTTCTATGTTTCTATATTTGTTTTAGCGTTTAACTTTATCATTTCTACCTTTTTTCTAAAACTGCAAATAATAACTTGTTTCTGTTAATGCTGTTCATTGTTTCTTTTCCTTTACATTTTAAACAGATGCCTCCGAAGAAGAAATGCAAAATTGTCAATCCAAATGCCCAGCAAAAGAGACTGATTTAGACACCATTCGCAGAGATTATCCAAATTTGGACTACTCCAAATGTGATGATCTACAGGTCATTCTTAATGGGAAAGTAGGTGAGCGGAAAGGCATGTCGTGCGTGGTTTGAAGAGCAAAAACTTGTAGTTTACAATGCCAAAATTGAAAAGTTGAGGAAAAACAAGGTGTACAGAGTTACATATTGGTTACAATCTGAGGAGTATGAAGATGCTACTGATTATGATATGCCAATGTACCAGCTAGCAACTGATCTTCCCCATAAATACTTAGTCTATTGCTAGAAATTGTAATTTATTTACCTATCTGTTATGGATTTACAGCATATAATACAATAATATTAAATTTCTGATCTTGAGAACATCATATTTTTGAATTTTCAAGGCAGTCTGGATGTTTATCACTATTTCCGTCAATTTTGTAATTAGCTACAATTAGGTAACTAACTAATTATATGCTTTAATTTCAGGTCATTCAAGTAGGTTATTTTATATTTGTTTCAGAATGCTTCAATCTATAATAACTGAAGATTTCATTCAGTTCTCTTAAGTTGCGGGCTTTTGACTGTCCTTGATCACAGTCAAAGGAAAAGCAATGGGGAACAAGATACTAATTTCCGAGTATGAAAATGGCCATAACCTTTTTTAATACTGAAGATATGAAAGTGAATTAGGTGTCAAAATAAAGTTCTTTTTATGCTTTATATGATGCGATAAATTACAGGCTTGATTTTTTTAAATCTCAAAATTTTGTAACATTCCTAGTTTGAGGTAGGGAGCGGGGGATCGAGCGAGGGAGAGAGAGGTGAATGGAGGGAGCGGGAGATGAGGGAGGGAGAGGAGGGAGGAAGGAAGGGAGGGAGAGGGGGTTCGAGGGAGGGGGGGGGGATCGAGCCAGGGAGAGAAGGCAGGAGTGAGGGAGAGAGAGGTGAATGGAGGGAGCGGGAGATGTGGGAGGGAGAGGGAGAGGAGGGAGGAAGGAAGGGAGGGAGGGGGGGTTCGAGGGAGGGAGAGAAGGCATGAGGGAGGGACAGAGAGGTGAATGGAGGGAGCGGGAGATGAGGGAGGGAGAGGGAGAGGAGGGAGGAAGGAAGGGAGGGAGAGGGGGTTCGAGGGAGGGGGGGATCGAGCCAGGGAGAGAAGGCATGAGGGAGGGAGAGAGAGGTGAATGGAGGCAGCGGGAGATGAGGGAGGGAGGAAGAGAGGGAGAGGGGGTTCGAGGGAGGGGGGGATCGAGCCAGGAAGAGAAGGCAGGAGCGCAGGAGAGAGAGGTGAATGGAGGGAGCGGGAGATGAGGGAGGGAGGGAGAGGAGGATGGAGGGAGGGAAAGAATGGGGGGGGAGGGAGGGAGGGAGAGAAGGCATGAGGGAGTGAGGGAGGGAGGGAGGGATGGAGTGAGAGGGGGATGGAGAGGGAGAGGGAGAGAGAGAGACCTTTTGGAAACTGGAGTCACCTCAGTGCAAGGCAGCCATGAAGCACAGTGAGGTGCAACTGCCTACCTTCGTCACCAAAGTATGACTTGAGGAGGTTTTCTCGTGCACCAGGAGAGAGGGAGAGGATGTTGATGGCGGCGGCATCCGTCATGGCGCCCCCAAAGCCCTTTATCCACTGGTATTTCTTCCTCACGTCCAGAGTCAGCTGCAAGTCTGGGAAGGGGGGGGGAAGGGGGGAAAAGACCAGGAAGATTGAAGGGGCTTGTTGCACTTGGACGACCTAATCCACGGGTTTAGAAGACTCTAGACAAGTTGGAAAAAAAGTCAAGTTCGTGTTGACTCGACAAAGTAAAAGACCTTCTACGACCTATGTCTACTTACAAAATTCTTAAGGGGTTGGACAGGCGAGATTGTTCCCGATGGCAGGAAGATTATTCCCGATGTTGGGGAGGTCCAGGACAAGGGGTCACAGCTTAAGGATAAGGGGGGAAATCCTTTAGGACCGAGATGAGAAGGACTTTTTTCACACAGAGAGTGGTGGGTGTCTGGAACTCTCTGCCACAGAGGGCAGTTGAGGCCAGTTCATTGGCCATATTTAAGAGGGAGTTAGATGTGGCCCTTGTGGCTAAGGGGATCAGAGGGTGTGGAGAGAAGGCAGGTACGGGATACTGAGTTGGATGATCAGCCATGATCATATTGAATGGCGGTGCAGGCTCGAAGGGCCGAATGGCCTACTCCTGCACCTAATTTCTATGTTTCTATGTTTCTACCTCCTGACCCCCCTTGACCTCAGTCTTCCACAACTACAAACAACTACGACTAGCTACGAGTGGAAAATGATCACACGATAAAATTATGTCATGTTTGCATTTTTTTTCTCGGGCCAGTTACCGACCTACGACTACCTACGAGTAAAACATAGAAACATAGAAATTAGGTGCAGGAGTAGAGGCCATTCGGCCCTTCGAGCCTGCACCGCCATTCAATATGATCATGGCTGATCATCCAACTCAGTATCCCGCACCTGCCTTCTCTCCATACCCTCTGATCCCCTTATCCACAAGGGCCACATCTAACTCCCTCTTAAATATAGCCAATGAACTGGCCTCAACTACCCTCTGTGGCAGAGAGTTCCAGAGACCCACCACTCTCTGTGTGAAAAAATTCCTTCTCATCTCGGTCCTAAAGGATTCCCCCCTTATCCTTAAGCTGTGACCCCTTGTCCTGGACTTCCCCAACATCGGGAACAATCTTCCTGCATCTAGCCTGTCCAACCCCTTAAGAATTTTGTAAGTTTCTATAAGATCGCCTCTCAATCTCCTAAATTCTAGAGAGTATAAACCGAGTCTATGCAGTCTTTGTTCATAAGACAGTCCTGACATCCCAGGAATCAGTCTGGTGAACCTTCTCTGCACTCCCTCTATGGCAATAACGTCTTTCCTCATTAGTAAGAATTAAGAAAAGTATTAATTTTTTCCATGTCGACCTTTTTTTTAACTCGTGGACATTTTTTATCTGGCTGGAAAAAACGTTGCGGCCTACTGGAGGCCACGAGTACGCGGAGACCACTCACGAGCATGAGGAAGAGTTCCGAAGACCTCCTACAACCTCGTGGCGACCACGCTGCCGAGGGCAAACTCGGCAGAGGTCGTGAAAGTGGGACAGGGGCTTGATTGAGCCGTCCGGGACCTGCCAGAAATCGCAGAGCGTTTCGGAGGCCGTCGTGCGAACCCAACCTCCCTCCCATCGGCTTCCGTCCGCGCCTCGCGCTGCCTCGGCAAGTCCAGCAACGCAATCAAGAGCCAATCTCACCCCCCCCCCCCTCTTCTCCCCCTCTCCCATCGGGCAAGAGGTGCAGAAATGTGAAAACGCGCACACAACTCCAGATTCGGGGACAGTTTCTTCCCAGTCTTGTACACTCTCGAGTTTAGAAGGATGAGAGGGAATCTTATTGAAACGTATCAGATTATTAAGGGTTTGGACACACTGGAGGCAGGAAACGTGTTCCCGATGTTGGGGGAGTCCAGAACCAGGGGCCACACACAGTTTAAGAATAAGGAGTAAGCATTTTAGAAGGGAGACGAGGAAACACTTTTTCTCACAGAGAGTGGTGAGTCTGTGGAATTCTCTGCCTCAGAGGGCGGTGGAGGCCGGTTCTCTGGAAACTTTCAAGAGAGAGCTAGATAGGGCTCTTGAGGATAGTGGAGTCAGGGGATATGGGGAGAAGGCAGGAACGGGGTACTGATTGCGGATGATCACCCGTGATCACTGTGAATGGCAGTGCTGGCTTGAAGGGCCGAATGGCCGAATTATTATTATTTGAAGAGTTACAAGATATTTTTGGATTACCTTCACAACATCATTTTAGGTATTTACAAATTAGAGATTTTATTAAATGTAACACATACGACTATAAAAATAAAGGACCAGGCTTATTAGATGAAGTGTTTAATTTACATCCAAATACGGATAAGCTTATAGCTTATATCTACAATATTATTTTAGATAAAGAGAACCCAACAACTGAAACATATCGTCAAGCATGGGAAAATGAAATTGGATTACCTATAACGAAAGAAACTTGGGAAGAAAGCTTACAAAGAATACATTGGTGTTCTTTGAATGCCAGACATACATTGATACAATTTAAAGTTATATATAGATTACACTACTCGAAAACCAAATTAAAAAGTATTTTTCCTAACCTTTCCTCTATTTGTGATAAATGTAAGAATTTTGAAGCAAATTTAATACATAGTTTTGTAACATGTCCACGGTTGAATTTTTATTGGATTGAAATTTTTAAAGTTATTTCGGAAGTCCTTAAGGTTAAACTTGACCCAGACCCAAAATTAATAATATTTGGAATCCCGGAGCCAAATTTGGTACTCACAATTAATCAAAGAAATTTTTTTGATTATTGTTTAATAATTGGGAAAAAAATGATACTTAAATTTTGGAAGGGAACATTATCCCCAACAATTAAAATGTGGAAAGCAGAGATGTTGGAGACGTTGAATTTGGAAAGAATTAGATTTGTCCTTTTGGACAAGTATAATTCTTTTGAATTGATATGGTCTCCATATATACAGTATTTAGAGAAGTAGCTATTCTTGGAATCACGGCTTCGACGGGCACCCTATGGATCCGATGCGAATAACTTACCTATAATTGATAATATTGTGTATTTATTAGAGATATTTCTGAATGAAATAGTATCTCGTACAATGTCTTTAGTTTTTGTTTATATATATATATATATATATGTAATATTATTGTTTTTCAAATTATCTTTTTAATTTTTAATTGATATATGTGCGAAAAAAAAAAATTTTTTATTCCCTTTTATTTTTCCTTTTTTCTTTATTCTTTTATATATCTTTTTCTTTATTTCCATAAAAATAGAAGATATTATGTATTGATATGCTATTTGTAGTAATACTGAATTAAGGTGTTAGTTTATAAAGTAAGCTATATATTGTAAACTATTTACTTCAAATAAAAAAAATATTACAAGAGTTTAGAAGGATGAGAGGGAATCTTATTGAAACGTATCAGATTATTAAGGGTTTGGACACACTGGAGGCAGGAAACGTGTTCCCGATGTTGGGGGAGTCCAGAACCAGGGGCCACACACAGTTTAAGAATAAGGAGTAAGCATTTTAGAAGGGAGACGAGGAAACACTTTTTCTCACAGAGAGTGGTGAGTCTGTGGAATTCTCTGCCTCAGAGGGCGGTGGAGGCCGGTTCTCTGGAAACTTTCAAGAGAGAGCTAGATAGGGCTCTTGAGGATAGTGGAGTCAGGGGATATGGGGAGAAGGCAGGAACGGGGTACTGATTGCGGATGATCACCCGTGATCACTGTGAATGGCAGTGCTGGCTTGAAGGGCCGAATGGTCTACTCCTGCACCTGTTGTCTATTGTCTATTGTCATATCGTGTTGTTGCTTGCGCCAAGGCAAATTCCTTGTATGTGAACTAAATTGGCCAATAAACTTATTCACTCATTTCAGTCTGAAGAAGGGTTTCGGCCCGAAACATCGCCTATGTCCTTCGCTCCATAGATGCTGCCTCACCCGCTGAGTTTCACCAGCAGTTTTGACAACCTTCAATTTTCCAGCATCTGCAGTTCCTTCTTAATCATTCACTGCCCTCCTGTGGTAGATAAAGTTCTATCGTATAGAAACATAGAAAATAGGTGCAGGAGTAGGCCATTCGGCCCTTCGAGCCTGCACCGCCACTTCCAAATGATCATGGCTGATCATCCAACTCAGTATCCTGTACCTGCCTTCTCTCCATACCCCCTGATCCCTTTAGCCACAAGGGCCACATGTAACTCCCTCTTAAATATAGCCAATGAACTGGCCTCAACTACCTTCTGTGGCAGAGAATTCCAGAGACCCACCACTCTCTGTGTGAAAAATGTTTTCCTCATCTCAGTCCTCAAGGAATTCCCCCTTATCCTGAAACTGTGACCCCTTGTTCTGGACCTCCCCAACATCGGGAACAATCTTCCTGCATCTAGCCTATCCAACCCCTTAAGAATTCTGTAAGTTTCTATAAGATCCCCCCTCAGTCTTCTAAATTCTAGCGAGTACGAGCCAAGCCTATTCAGTCTTTCCTCATATGAAAGTCCTGACATCCCAGGAATCAGTCTGGCGAACCTTCTCTGTACCACCTCTATGGCAAGAATGTCTTTCCTCAGATTTGGAGACCAGAACTGTACGCAATACTCCAGGTGCGGTCTCACCAAAACCCTGTACAACTGCAGTAGAACCTCCATGCTCCGATACTCAAATCCTTTCGCAATTAATGCTAACAGACCATTTGCTTGCTTCACTGAAGAACAAACAATTGCTGGTGATTCTTATATTTGAATGTTTCTCATTCATACATACAATAAGCGGTAGTATATATTAATTTAGGTTGTAATGAACTATGCAAAATATAATTTCACTGTACCTAGGTACATGTGACAAGAAAGTACCATGGAACCAGTGAGAAATGCTGTATCGTATTGGAATAAGGAGGGGCAGGCTGTACCTTGGCCTTTGGAGCTGGGCTGGACCAGCCCAGTCGTGGGTTGGAGTCGTTTCCCGGCCCTGCTGGTCTCGTACAGGAGGTAGCTTCCCGTGGCGGGCACCACCACGGGCTCCATGGTGTCGCAGTAGGTGGCGTTGCAGACGCAGACGGTGGAGGTCCAGCCGTACGTCTGTGCCACGCACGGCTTCCCGGCTGGAAAAAGCGAGAGGGAGAAAGACCGTCAGTGCCCAATGGTGTCCCCCATGTGGAGATCGACACAATTCAATTCAATCTTTATTGTCATTGTGCAGTGTACAATACAGTAGGTATGTTACAAAACTTACCTTGAGCAGCGCTGTAGTTCTGCCTCTCCCCGTGTGCGCGAATTTGGCGCCTTTCAGAGGGGGGCGGGCTTAAAGTGCCGTTTTTCCACAGGCAGGGAAAATCGATCAATGTCGGGCGATTTCGTTGCGGAAGAAAAATCGCTCCGACATTTCATGAATGATTTTTAAATTACTCTAAATTATTTATTAACTAGAGTAATTTAAAAATCACCTTCAAAAGCCGCTAGCACGGACAACCGGAAGGATTTTGCGTAGGGGAGAAAAAAAGGTAAATAGTTTATTTTTATATTAAAAGTTGTTTTTTCGGGAGGCTTTAATAACATTTTCATGTTGCGAAATGGGGTCCAAAAAAATGTATGAACAAACAGTATTTTTCCTCCCGACTTTCCAATCCACCGCATTCCACTAAAACCCACTCGCTAGTTGATTTAAATGGCCATTAATTTACAGGCATAAAACACTAAATTCCTTCCATTTGGCCCAGAAATTCATGAAAATTAGATTTAAAAATTGTGTTATATTGTGGATTATTGTGTGAATGTTATTTGGACAATTTAAAAAAAGTTTATCTTTTCTTAAGAAATGGATTGCTGTTTAGATCTACTCATTGAATTTTGTAATTAGCTACAATTAGATAACTAACTAAGTATATGCTTTAATTTCAGGTCATCCAAGTAAGATTGTTTCATATTTGTTTCAGAATGCTTCAATCTATAATAACTGAAAATTTCATTGAGTTCTCTTAATTTTTAAGAAAGTTATGGGCTTTTAACTGTTCCAGATCACAGCTTTTGAGTTAAGTCAATTGAAAGGCAATGGGGAACAAGATGCTAATTTCCGAGTATGAAAATGGCCATAACTTTCTTAATACTGAAGATATGAAAGTGAATTAGGTGTCAAATTAAACTTCTTTTTATGTTTTATCTGATGGGATAAATTGCAGACTTGATTTTTAAAATCAGAGACAACGAAATGCAGTTGGCATCTCCGAAGGGCGAACTGACGAATGATGTCTATACATATACAGTGTCCGGTTGGGGGGGAGGGGTGGAGACAGGCAGTCATTGAGGTGCAGCGTTGAGATGTGTGACAGCCGCAGGGAAGAAGCTGTTCTTGAGCCTGCTGCTCCGGCAGCGGAGGGACCTGTAGCGTCTCCCGGATGGGAGGAGGGTAAACAGCCTATGGTCGGGGTGTGAGCTGTCCCTGGCGATGCTGTGCGCCCTGCGCAGGCATCATTTACTATGGACAGACTCAATGGAGGGGAGTGAGGAGCCTGTGATGCGTTGGGCGATCTTCACCACCCTCTGCGGAGCCTTCCGGTCGGCGACAGAGCAGTTACCATACCATACTGTGATGCAGTTGGTAAGGATGCTCTCAATTGTACACGCAATTGTAATCATGTATTGTCTTTCCACTGACTGGTTAGCACGCAACAAAAGATTATTTGATTATGCAGATTATTATCTCAATGGGGTTAGGTTAGGTAAGGGGGAGGTACAGCGAGACCTGGGCATCCTTGTACACCGGTCACTGAAAGTTGGCGTGCAGGTACAGCAGGCAGTGAAGAAAGCTAATGGAATGTTGGCCTTCATAACAAGAGGATTTCAGTACAGGAGTAAAGAGGTTCTTCTGCAGTTGGACCTTGCAGTTCTTCTCCAGGGCTTGTACACTCTGGAGTTTAGAAGGATGAGGGGGGATCTTATTGAAACATATAAGATTGTTCAGGGATTGGACACGCTAGAGGCAGGAAACATGTTCCCGATGTTGGATGTAGGCCGCAGAGCCCGGAGAATGTGATCCGAAAAATGGTCACATCTCCGGGAAGGTAAGAAACTTGAATAAAAGGTTTTCCCCCGATCCCTCCCCCCCTCCCCCCACATAAAACAAACCAAAGAACATTAAATCAAACTTTTAACAAACACTAAAAATAACAAAAGATGAAAAAAACGAACAGACTGCCGGCAGGGCAGCCATCCACCCGATGGACGCCCCCTGGTGGTCTGACTTGGTCTGACTAAAGTTGACTTCACTTCACCCCCCCCCAGGACCTGAACTACTTTGCCACGGGTTGGACCGACTGGAACTTGGCCCTGGACCTGGAGGGAGGGCCGAACCGGGTGAAGAACTTTGCCGACAGTCCGGTGATTGTGGACCGGAAGAAGGACTTGTTCTATAAGCAGCCCATGTTTTACCACATGGCCCACTTCAGGTGAGAGAGGCTCTCGGAGACAACCGTTCCCTTGGGATTTGAAATCCCTGCAAATTTGAAACCTTTGAAAATCGTGAGAGGAATAGATCGGGACTGTCACACGAGGAAAGATTGAAAAGACTGGGCTTGTATTTACTGGAGTTTAGAAGGATGAGGGGGGGGGATGAGAGATTGAATGGCGGAGCAGACTCGATGGACTGAATGGTCTCATGAAGGAGTAGAGAGGTTCTTCTGCAGTTGTATAGGGCTCTGGTGAGACCACATATGGAGTATTGTGTACAGTTTTGGTCTCCGAATTTGAGGAAGGACATCCTTGTGATTGAGGCAGTGCAGCGTAGGTTCACTGTACCTCGGTACACGTGACAATAAACTGAACTCGACTCGACTGAACCACATTTTCTCTGCTCCCTCTCCAAAGCCCTCGCGCGAGGCCTGCCGGTGATCAAATGCCGCCTTTTTACCTGTAACTGGGAGGAGAGTCCAGAGTGGAAGAAACGCAACGGACCACCACAAAGCCGACATCGTGGAGAAAGAAACTGCTCAGGCTCACACTTTCTTTGCCTGAAAGAAAGAATAAAATAGAGAACGACAGAGAGAGACATCTTTATCATCAATAGTCAATGTTATCAATAGTCAATTTTACACAAAAGTGTTGGATTCACACAAAAGAACTTCGGGGCAGCATGGTGGCGCAGCGGTAGAGTTGCTGCCTTACAGCGAATGCAGCGCCAGAGACCCGGGTTCCATCCCGACTACGGGCGCTGTCCGTACGGAGTCTGGACGTTCTCCCCGTGACCCGCGTGGGTTTCCCCCGAGATCTTCGGTCTCCTCCCGCACTCCAAAGACGTACATGTTTGTAGGCTAATTGGAGGAGGAGCAGCATGTGCCCCGTCCCCTCCCTGAACTACATGACAGTTAGGCAGTTGGTGTGAAAAGGACAGATCAAAGGACAGAAAAGGACAGATGGAGGCCGATTAGGAAAAGTGGAGATGCAACGAGACCTGGGTGTCATGGTACACCAGTCATTGAAAGTAGGCATGCAGGTGCAGCAGGCAGTGAAGAAAGCGAATGGTATGTTGGCATTCATAGCAAAAGGATTTGAGTACAAGAGCAGGGAGGTTCTACTGCAGTTGTACAGGGTCTTGGTGAGGCCACACTTATAGTATTGCGTACAGTTTTGGTCTCCTAATCTGAGGAAAGACATTCATGCCATAGAGGGAGTACAGAGAAAGTTCACCAGACTGATACCTGGGATGGCAGGACTTCCATATGAAGAAAGACTGGATAGACTTGGCTTGTACTTGCTGGAATTTAGAATTTAGAGGGGGGATCTTATAGAGACTTACAAAATTCTTAAGGGCAGGAAGATTGTTCCCGATGTTGGGGAAGTCCAGAACAAGGGGTCACAGTTTAAGGATAAGGGGGAAGTCTTTTAGTACCGAGATGAGAAAATCATTTTTCACGCAGAGAGTGGTGAATCTGTGGAATTCTCTGCCACAAAAGGTAGTTGAGGCCAGTTCATTGGCTATATTTAAGAGGGAGTTAGATGTGGCCCTTGTGGCTAAAGGGATCAGGGGGTATGGAGAGAAGGCAGGTACAGGATACTGAGTTGGATGATCAGCCATGATCATATTGAATGGCGGTGCAGGCTCGAAGGGCCGGATGGCCTCTACTCCTGCACCTATTTTCTATGTTTCTATCAAAGCAGACAATGCAAGGAAAATGTAGACAGACACATATAGCTGTAGTAACTCAGCCAGTCAGGCAGCATCTGTGGAGAAGGAATGGGCGACGTTTCCAGAGACCCTTCTCCAGACTACAAAAAGGGAATCATCGACTCTGACCTCCCCACCATCGAAGGGATCTATCGAAGTCGCTGCCTCAAAAAGGCAGCCAACATCATCAAAGACCCACACCACCCTGGCCACACGCTCATTTCATAATTTCCAACGTGAAGTCAAAGTCAAAGTCAATTTTATTTGTCGCATGCCCCCGAAGGTGCAGTGAAATGAATTTGCCAGCAGCGATACGCTTAAAAAGTAGCACACGATACACAATAAGATTTAACACAAACATCTACCAACAGCATTCTTCACTGTGGTGGAAGGCACAAATTTCAGCTAGTCCTCCTCTTTTGTTACAGGAGGTACAGGAACGTCCAGGTTCAGGAACAGCCTCTTCCCGACAGCCATCGGGCTATTAAACACAACAACAATAGAAAAGAGACAATAGGTGCAGGAGTAGGCCATTCGGCCCTTCGAGCCAGCACCGCCATTCAATGTCATCATGGCTGATCTTCCCCAATCAATTCCTGCCTTCTCCCCATATCCCCTGACCCCGCTATCTTTAAGAGCCCAATCTAGCTCTCTCTTGAAAGCATCCAGAGAACCTGCCTCCACCCCCTCAGAGGCAGAAAATTCCACACTCACCACTCTCAGTGAGAAAAAATGCTTCCTCGTCTCCTTTCTAAATGGCTTACTCCTTTTTCTTAAACTCTGTGTGGCTCCTGGTTCTGGACTCCCCCAACTTCGGGAACATGTTTCCTGCCTCTAGTGCGTCCAAGCCATTAACAATCTTATATGTTTCAATGAGATCCACCTCTCAAACTTCTAAACTCCAGAGTATACAAGCCCAGCCGCTCCATTCTCTCAGCATATGACAGCCCCGCCATCCCGGGAATTAACCTTGTAAACCTACGCTGCACTCCCTCAATAGCAAGAATGTCCTTCCTCAATATGTACTATGTTTACATATTCTGTTGTGCTGCAGCCAGCAAGAATGTCATTGTCCTGATAATATGGGACACATGACAATAGGGAGGTTTCACGGCAGTCGGGTCACGACCCATGACCCGTACTGTTGCTACGTTACGCCAAGTGGAGTACACGCGATGAACTGCAGGTAAGCAGTTAACATTGTTTCCAGTGTAGCGGGACCGTTAAAACCCGCAAAAATTGTCCATTTTTGCGCTGTAAATAATTATGGAAATCGGGATAAGCTTGAGAGACATTTAGCCTACTTCAGAATTCCAAAAGTGAGGAGAAATGACGGTCGATAGAAGCGAGCGCTGAAGGGACAACAACAGCCAGAGTGCTTGGCGAGCATTGGCCGTTTGCTCGCTGCATTTCATCAACAGTAAGGCATTATTTGTGTTTTTTCTTGATTCCTTTGGCGTCTAAAAACTTTCAGAAGTGATAAATCTGGCTGTAAATTTTAAAATCATCCAAGTCAAACAAAGTCAAGCCAAACAAACTTTATTGTCATTTAGAAATACATTGATATATGCAGTTCCAAACGAAATTACTATGCATTTGGCTCCCTGTGCAACATAATAAATTAACCGAAGGATAGGAATGGATGAAAAGGATAAATAGACAATGGTGGCAGCCCATTACACGGCATTCAGGAGTCTGATGGCTCGTGGGAAGAAGCTGTTGCAGAACCTTGATGTTCTGCTCCTTATGCTGCGATATCTTTTTCCCGAGGGCAGCAGAGTGAACAGTCCGTGATGGAGATGTGTGGGGTCTTTTATAATACTGCTGGCCTTAGACACGCAGCGTTTGGTCGCAATATCCCTGATTGAGGGGAGAGAGGTCCCGATGATTTTTTCCGCTGTCCTCACCACTCTCTGCACAGACTTCCAGTCGGAGGCTCTACAGTCCCCAAACCAGACAGAGATACAGCTAGTCAGAATACTCTCTATGGTGCCCCTGTAGAAAGTAGTGAGGATGGGATGGGGGAGATGAGCTCTTCTCATCCGGCGCAGAAAGTGTAACCGCTGCTGCGCTCTCTTAACAGTTGATGAGATGTTATTCGACCAGGTCAGACTGTTAGTGATCTGCACCCCCAGGAACTTTGTGCTACTGACTGAATCGCTGTCATTGATGTGAAGTGGTGTGGGACTGTGCCGGGTTCTCAAGTGGGTTTTTACATACATAAAGAAAGCGCCTCTGAAGCAAAATTTACAGCCAGATTTATCACTTCTGAGACTTTTTAGATACCAAAGAAATCAAGAAAAAACACAAATAATGCCTTGTTGTTGATGAAATGCAGTGAGCAAACGCGATAATCCGCAATATTTTCAATCTCGACATCTGCACGGCCAGTGTTCTCCAAGCACTTTAGCCGTTGTCGTCCCTTCGGCTCTCGCTTCTCTTTACCTTCATTTCGCTTCACTTTTGGAATTCTGAAGTTGGGTAAACGTCTCTCACGCTTACCCCGACTTCCACGATTTTTTACAGCGCAAAAAATACGACATTTTGGCGGTTTTTAACAGGTAGGAAAGTACGCGTTTCTTGCATTAATAACATGCACCGGATGTCCTCCAGATGGATTGAGCCGCTCCATGCGTCAAGCCCTATGACCCGGTGCAAACCCCCTATTGCTCTCTTGACAAGTCACTGAAGGTTCAAGTCAACTTTATTTGTCACATACACATACAAGATGTTGCAGCCAACCTCCCCCTCCCCCTCCCCATGAATAAAATGCCCCCTGTGGATCCATAAGGTTATTATTGATGGATATTAGAAAGATAAAAGTAGCCTCTTGTTACCTGTTTGACCCAAGGGGGGGGAGGGGGCAGCCTCTCAGCCTCACGTGACCTTGAGGACTAGCCCCCCCACGCTGGGATCACGTGACATTGCCTTGCCTCCCCGCCCCCTCCCTGTACCACGTGACAGCTAGTCAACGGGTCCCGCCCCTACTCTACGTCATGAAAGTGTTGACTGGCGGGCGGCTCGGCCTACCAGGGGAGGACCAGCGTCCGTTCCGCCCTCTCCCCGCAGCACGTGATAGAGAGAAAGCGGGTCGCGCCCCTTCGCGTCGTCAGAATGTCCCGCCCACTGTTTGACTGGCGGGCGGCCCGACCTACCGGAGGAGGAGCATCATCCGCACCGCCCTCTCCCCGCACCACGTGATAGAGTGCAAGCGGGTCCCGCCCCTTCGCGACGTCAGAAGGTTCCGCCCACCGGTTGAATGACGGGCGAGTCGGCCTACCGGAGGAGGAGCAGGAACCGCCCCGCCCCCTCCCTGTACCACCTGACAGCTAGGCAGTGGGTCCCGCCCCTCTACTACGTCATGAAGATCCCGCCCACTGGTGGATTGGCGGGCGGCCCAACCTACCGGAGGAGGAGCAACCATCCCGCCCAACCCTAGCAGCGTCGGCGAATAGCGACCACGTGATAACAGTTGACTGGCGGGCGGCTCGACCAACCGGAGAGGCAGCAGCCGTCCGTCCCGCCTCCCCCCCTCGTCACCCGGTAGGCCCCGCCCCCTCTGTCAGGTGGGAATGTCCCGCCCACTCGCTGACCGGCGGGCGGCTAGACCTACCGGAGGAGGAGGTGGAGCCGTCGCCCCGCCCCACAGCCGACCACGTGGTGACCAACGTTGACGGACAGGCGCCTCGGGGGGGGAGGGGACTAGAAAGGTTACGTCAGGGTAGACCCGCCTCCCAACTGACTGACTGACGGGTGCAGTCTGGGAGCCACGTGACCGGCCCCTCCCCCCCCCCACCACCACTCCTCTACCTCCCGCCGCCGCCGCTGCCGACTGAGGTTGTTGACGCCGCGGTATCGGCTCCCCTTCACCTCCCTCCCTCTCTCTTTCATTCTCTCCTCCGCAAACATGGACTCTGCTGTGCAACTCCGGCAGAGGCCGTACGGCGCCGCTCTGCCCATCGCAGGTGAGTGACTTAAAAAAGGCCCTTAAATCAATAAGTGTGAGGTGGGGGGCGAGGCGAGGGGGAGATAGATGATGATGGCGGCGGCTCGGCTGGCAACGGACAACAGGGGCCGCCGGCTCCACGCTTGACTCTCGCTGAGAGGGTGGTTGGTGGGCGCAGCGATGGCGATTCGGCCGCACGGCGCTCCGGTGCCCAGCGCCCACCCGCCCGTCGTCGTCGTCTCCCCGAGGCGGCGGTTGAACGGTCGTCCCGCTGACGTCAACTCGGCGCCGCCATCTTGTCCCGGCGGCCATTTTGTCTGTCTCTGTCTATGTGTGTCTGTCTGTATCTGTGTGTGTCTGTCTGTATATGTCTGTCTGTGTGACTGTGACAAGTCTATGTGTGTGTCTGTCTGTATTGCTCTGTGTGTGTGTCTCTATATGTCTGTCTGTGTGACTGTGACAAGTCTATGTGTGTGTCTGTCTGTCTGTCTGTATTGCTCTGTGCGTGTCTGTATATGTCTGTCTATGAGACTATGTATGACTGTGACATGTCTATGTGTGTGTATATGTCTGCCTGTGACTCTGTGTGTGTCTGTCTGTGATATGTCTGTGTGTGTCTATAGTTCTCTGTGTGACTCTATATTTGTCTGTGAGACTGTGACTGTGTGACATGTCTGTCTGTGAGACTATGACTATGACATGTCTATGTGTGTGTCTGTCTGTATTTCTCTGTGTGTCTGTATATATCTGTCTGTGTCTGTCTATATTTCTCTGTGACTGTCTATTTCTCTGTGTCTGAGACTGTCTGTGTGCCTATGTGTGACATGTCTGTGTGTGTGTCTGTATTTCTCTGTGTGACATGTCTGTGTCTATATTTCTCTGTGTCTGTCTTTCTGTGAGACTATGTTTGTGTGACATGTCTGTGTATGTCTATGTTACTATATGTGATATGTATGTCTGTGTGACTGTGTCTGTGTCTATGTCTGTGTGACTGTCAGAGGAAGTACAGAGAAGGTTCACCAAACTGATTCCTGGGATGGCAGGACTTTCATATGAAGAAAGACTGGATAGACTCTGCTTGTACTCGCTAGAATTTAAAAGATTGAGGGGAGATCTTGTATAAACGTACAAAATTCTTAAGGGGTTGGACAGGCTAGATGCAGGAAGATTGTTCCCGATGTTGGGGACGTCCAGAACAAGGGGTCACAGTTAAGGATAAGGGGGAAGTGTTTTAGGACCGAGATGAGAAAATCATTTTTCACACAGAGTGGTGAATCTGTGGAATTCTCTGCCACAGAAGGCAGTTGAGACCAGTTCATTGGCTATATTTAAGAGGGAGTTAGATGTGGCCCTTGTGGCTAAAGGGATCAGGGGGTATGGAGAGAAGGCAGGTTGGATGATCAGCCACGATCATATTGAATGGTGGTGCAGGCTCGAAGGGCCGAATGGCCTACTCCTGCACCAATTTTCTATGTATGTGTGTGTCTATATGTCTGACTAGGACATATGTCTGTATATATGCTTGCAGGTGTCTGTGTCTATATGTTTGCATACGTCTGTGTCTATATTTGCATATGCCCGTGTCTATACGTTTACATATGCCTGTCCATATAAGCACATATGTCTGTCCATATGCTTGCATATCTCAGTGTCTATATGTTTGCATATGTCAGTGTGTCTGTATATGTTTGTGTAAATGTCTGTGATTCAATATGTTTGTAAATGTCTGACTCTATATGTTTGTGTAAATGTCTGAATATATCTGTGTCGGTGTCTATATGTTTGTGTCTATGTAAAGAGTGTAGGCAAGAAAGCAGTTGCTGGTTTAAACTGATGCAAAATAGACACAAAATTGCGGGAGTAAGTCAGGATATCAGACAGCATCTGAATAGGTGATGTTTCGGCTCCAGTGTAAATGTATGTGTATGTTGGTGTGTGTGTGGAGGTGACCTGAGGACGCTGCACCCCTCTCTGGCCACGCCCATTCCTTGCCACTACACCCGTACACACAAATGCAATGCAGGTTTGGCCCTGCTTGCAGCCCGTTCCCTCTCCTCCCTGTGGCCAGTTTCTTGGTCCTCCAAAGTATTCCAAATGGAATCTAAACTGGAGGTGGCGGAGGGTGGACTTAAGCAAAAAAAGGATTCTTGGAGAAGAAGAGCTACCTTAAATTTAGTTGCTGGAGAAACTCAGTGGGCAAGGCAGCATCCATGGAGCGAAGGAAATGCAGTTGCGTTTGGTTCAGGAAGTTCAGGGCTTGGGGTGGGCGGGGTTGGTGCATGGGCCACGTGGATTACTCAGAGGAAGGAACAGAAGAAGACACAAAACATCACCTGTCCACATTCTCCAGCGATGCTAGCTTAAACTGAAGGTAGACACAAAATGCTGGAGTAACTCAGTGGGAGAGGCAGCATCTCTGGAGAGAAGGAATAGATGACGTTTCGAGGCGAGACGCTTCTGAAATGAGGGTCTCGACCCGAAACGTTGTGTATTGAGTCTGAAGATTTAAACCAGTATCTGCAGTTCTTTCTTACACATTGATTGGACTTTACTGGCTTTACCTATGAGAGAGAAGCGAGTGTTACCAAACTTCTGAAGTCTCTGGGGTGGAACCCTCTCCAAGACAGACGTGAAGCTCACCGTTTTGCCTGTTTTTACAAAATGGTAAATGGTCTGCTCGACATAGATGACAAGACCTACACCAAACCGAAACCAATTAGGAGCAGACGAGGGCATTCGATCCAATTTGTGATTCCGGTTACCAAGATAGATGTGCACAGCAATTCGTTCTTCCCCTGCTCAATTAAAGCATAGAATAATCTCCACCCTACTATAGTTACCCAATCAGATGCAACTAAATTTAAGGTAGCTCTTTCTTCCCAAAACCCTTTCTGGCTTAAGTCCTCCCTCCACCACCTCCAGTTTAAATTCCATTTGGAATTTAACACAAATGGAATTCCATTTGACATTTAGCACAAGGACCAAGAACCTTGTGCTAAATGTCATTCCCTTATCGTGTATCATCTGTACAATGTGAATGGCTCGATTGTCATTCACTGTACTTCGGCACACGGGACAATGAACTGAACTGTACACTCCTCATCGATCACCCGTTCTCTCCAGCTCTGTTTTCTTCCATTTTCTCACCCACTCCCTACACTGGACAATTTACAGAAGCCGATTAACCTACAAACAACCAGCACGTCTTTGGGATGTGGGAGGAAACCGGAGCACCCAGGGAGAACGTGTCGACTCCACCCTGGGTCAGGATTGAATCCAGCTCCCTGGGTCGGGATTGATTCCGGGTTTTTGCCGTTGTGAGGCAATGGCTCTACCAGCTGCACACACCATTGTGCCGCCCCTATTGATTTATATATTTTATATTAGTATAATCCTGATACACAAAATTATTTCAGAGGTGTTCATTGATCATGTATTAGAAATTAGATCAGTTGTACAGGGCCCTAGTGAGACCACACCTGGAACATTGTGTGCAGTTTTGGTCCTCTAATTTGAGGAAGGACATTCTTGCTGTTGAGGGAGTGTGGCAAAGGTTGACAAGGTTAATTCCCGGGATGGTGGGACTGTCATATGCTGAGAGAATGGAACGGCTGGGCTTGAATACTCTGGCGTTTAGAAGGATGAGAAGGGATCTTATTGCAACATATAAGATTATTAGAGTTTGGACACACTAGAGGCAGGAAACATGTTCCCGATATTGGGGGAGTCCAGAACCGGGGGCCAAAGTTTCAGAATAAGGGGTCGGCCATTTAGAACGGAGATGAGGAAACACTTTTTCACACAGAGAGTGGTGAGTCTGTGGAATTCTCTGCCTCAGGGGGTGGTGGAGGCCGGTCCTCTGGATGCTTTCACAAGAGAGCTAGATAGGGCTCTTAAAGATAGCGGAGTCAGGGGATATGGGGAGAATGTGAGAACGGGGTACTGATTGGGGATGATCACATTGAATGGTGGTGTTGGCTCAAAAGGCCGAATGACCTACTCCTGCACCTATTGTCTATAATATTGATACACAAAATTATTTCAGAGGTGTTCATTGATCATGTATAAACAATTAGATCATAATGTTTAAAAATATTGTAGTGGTGTGTTCATTGTTTATCAGCAATGTGCTAATTCTCTGCCTTTTTTAATCCTTTCAGAGCATCCAAGTCTCATAATGTCAGCCCCATCAACACCAAAGATTGTGCTGAAAAGTACAACCAAGATGTCACTGAATGAGCGGTGAGACAGCCGGCAACATTTCAAGCCACTCATGTAGCTGATTAGCAATTAAAAGAGATAAAAAGTGCACAATGGTATCCAGGGATTCATCAGATGAGAATATTGCTCTTCCCTTACGTATCACTGCTACGCCAGTTGATGGCGCTTAAAATAAAGCAGTTATCAGGTGCAAACAAACAAAACTTTTGTGAAGGATGGTGGCCTATGCGGTACAAAAGTAGCATGATGCAGGGCTGTTGAACCGAACATTAAAAAAAAAGCTGTTCGTAAGAATGTGATTTAATGGAAATGACCCTAGTGTTAAAATTGCCGGCCCAGTCTTGTATCCCCCCCCCCCCCCCCCCCCCCCCCCCCCTTCCCCGTCCTTCAATTACTTGTGGGGTTTTTTCTGGATAAATTTGTACACAAAATCTGGGTTGCAACCGCCCCCCGTGCTGTCCGTGACGGACACACGTGCTAAGCCGTGTGGTCTGGTCAGTAAGAGGCAGCCGGTGGGCACTGTGATTGAAGCCCAAAGCCCTCCCGTGTACAGCTGGGGGTCTTGTAAGTGGCACAAAATCTGCTGCTTTTGCTTTCCCTTTTCTCCCGCTTAAGTCGTGAAGACGGCCCGGCCTCTGCGAAGATGCAGAGGTGCTTGCTGACGGGCTGCTCTTCGCACTTTCCATTTCACTCCACTGGCATTCCTAGTTGCTGCATTCAACTATTCTTAACTCTGTTTCACTCACTCGTAGCCCAAGTGATCAGTCGTGGTCGTCCCTGTCTTAGGAAAGATGTCTGTTCAGCTGGAAGGGTGGTGTTAGTGCTGAAGAGATTTCCGAGGACGTTGACAAGACTCGAGTGCTTGAGCCGTAGGGAATTGTTGGACAGACTAGAACTTTATTCCTTGGTGCTCAGGAGGCTGAGGGACAATCTAATAGAGGTGTACAAGGCCACGAGGGGAATAGATGGGGTGTAAATGCACCAAGTCGAGTCAACTTTATTTGTTACATACACATACAAGATGTACAGTGAAATGAAAGTGCCAATGCCAGCGGGATTGTGCAAAGCAACAGAACAGAACAGTTTAAGAAGGAACTGTAGATGCTGGAAAATTGAAGGTAGACACAAGTGCTGGAGAAACTCAGCGGATGCGGCAGCGTCTATGGATCGAAGGAAATATGCAACATTTTGGGCCAAAACTCTCGCAGTGAGTCTGAAGAAGGGATTCGGCTCGAAACGTTGCCCATCTCCTTCGCTCCATAGATGCTGCCGCACCCGCTGAGTTTCTCCAGCATTTTTTGTCTACCTTCGAGCGACAGAACAGAACCAGTTTTTACATTAAAAAAAAAAAAAAAGTCTTGCCCTAGAGTGGCGGTAAATGTTGAGGAATGTTTTCCACTGAAAGGCAAGAATAAAATAGAAAGTAGAGCAACACTGGACATCGCCAGTTTAAAATAAGATGCACACATAACACGCAGACACACCTCCTTCAGTGCTGCGAGAAGAACCCGTCTGTTCTGGCTACAGGAGCAAAGTATTGAACCTTTCTGTATAGGAAAGAACTGCAGATGCTGCTTTAAATCAAAGGTAGACACAAAAAAAGCTGGGGTGACTCAGCGGGACGGGCATCATCTCTGGAGAGAAGGAGTGGATGACGTTTCGGGGTGAGACGCTGCTTCAGGCTAAACCTTTATAGTTGGTTGGTTTCTTCAAACTGATCTTATGCCGAATGCTTAACGCAGATTAGTGGTAACTAAATCTCTCCGAGGTTGATACAGACTGTTGCTGATCGGTGTTTGTGGAACTGATTTGTGACTCGAGGCTAGATGCGCCCTTTTGGAAATGGTAAACTGTCGCTGTTAGTCTACAGTCCACTCGGGACTTGCATCGGTGCAGCGCAGATTTGCGGCTCTCTCTGAATATCCTACTTCTGCAAAATTTGCTGTGATGTAGTAGTATTAAGAACGCTTGTGGACCTGTATGGGTGGCTCTGAAACCAGGCGCAACCTTGTTTGAGAAGGAACTGGAGATGCAGGATAAAATCGAAGGTAGACACAAAATGCTGGAGTAACTCGGCGGGTGAGGCAGCATCTAAGGATTGGGTGACAGTTTGGGTCGAGACCCTTCTTCAGACCTTACTTGACTTTCTTTTAATGCCCTGTGCAATTGCTGTGCTTCTCATTTCTTCGAACTACCTTGCTGCTCGTGTTTTCCACCACTCCCTGGAGCCAGTGTTCCTCCCCCCCCCCCCCCCCTATCGTGCTGGCTTTCCTCTTTCCGCTGCCGACTGCTTGCGTGTCTTTCCTCCTCTTGATACCACACCTGCAATGGTTGCAACGCCAGACTTACAAGGGAATGAATGCATTTTAAACCACCAAAAGCATTGTGCCACTTGTCTCTTAACACAGGAAGGAGGTTGTCAAAATGGGAACCGGGGGACTCCATAGCTGGAGGGGCTCGAGTTGCCTGTGCTGAGTTGTGTGTATTTAAACCTGTTTAAACCACTTCTGTTCAACCTTGAAGCTTTACCAACATGCTGAAGAACAAACAGCCTCCAACGGTGAGCATCCGCGCAACGATGCAGCAACAGCAGCTGGCCAGTGCCAGAAACCGCCGGTTAGCGCAGCAGATGGAGAACAGACCCTCTGTTCAGGCTGCTCTGAAGCTGAAGCAGGTGAGCGGCAACATCCCGGTGCCCGTTTCCCTCCCTCCCCCCCCCCCCCCCCCTCCCCCCACACCTCAGTTCCCACGGCATGCACCGTCTCATCCTGACGATAGTAGTCCTCGCCGAACGACCACATGCAAGTATTGTCGACCCCGTTTACCGGTTTGCTCCCTCTGCGATGGGGAGCAGGCGATGACGTCGCCAAGACGAGATGGCAAAGCAAATGGATTCGGGAGCCTCCAGTCACTTGCATTGTCCGGACTCGCCATTGCATCCTGGGAGCCACTTGTATTTTAATGCAGGATGTCAGTGCACCCACTGTCCTGTCATGGAAATAAACTTTCGGGTCACTGATCCGCCGCACAAAACTGGATGTTCCCTGTGGGGATAAAAACCGAAAAAAAAAGTTTTCCAAATGAATAGAGCTGTTGCATCGTTTCCGCGGTGTGTACAGGGATGAGAAAGTCGAGGATTGGAGATAAATTGGCATTAAGTAGCGCCTGAAAAAGCTGTTCAGTAGTGCCCAAGTCTCAAGATTGACACACACTCAACATTTTTCCACATGTTAAACGAAAGCACCCAAATTGTCGAAGGCTCGGTGAGTTTCTGATTCATTCTGTGCCGAGGGTTGCTTGTTCTCCAGAGTGATATATATATTTTTTTGCTCTTAAAGTATTACTCCTTTAACGGCGGGACCCCGCTAAGTGGGTTCATTCTTAAATTTTAAATGCTCTGCGTGCTGAATTTTAAAAGCTGTGTATTTCATCTTCTATTTTTCTATTTGATTGAAGATTCTATGTTTCTGTTTGATTGGGGACGATCAGCCATGATCACAATGAATGACGGTGCTGCCTCCTGCACCTATTTTCTATCTTAACGATCGCCCCTCGGTTACTTGTTGGAGAATGGCGGCACGGTGGCAGAGCGGCGGAGCTGCCGCCTCACGGCGCCAGAGACCCGGGGTTGATCCTTACTACGGGTGCTGTCTGTACCGCGTTTGCACGTTCTCCCGGTGACCACGTGGGTTTTCTCCAGGGCCGTCAAACCCTCCTAATGTTAACCCAATCGTCCCTGGACGGTCCTTGTATTTTGATCTTATAGACAATATAGGTGCATGAGTAGGCTATTCGGCCCTTCGAACCAGCACTGCCATTCAATGTGATCATCCCCAATCAGTACCCCGTTCCTGCCTTCTCCCCATATCCCCTGACTCCGCTATCTTTCAGAGCCCTATCTAGCTCTCTTGAAAGCATCCAGAGAACTGGCCTCCACCGCCCTCTGAGGCAGAGAATTCCACAGACTCACAACTCTCTGTGAGAAAAAGTGTTTCCTTGTCTCCGTTTTAAATGGCTTACCCCTTATTCTTAAACTGTGGCCCTGATTCTGGACTCCCCCAACATTGGGAACATGTTTCCTGCCTCTAGCGTGTCTAAATCCTTAACAATCTTATATGTTTCAATAAGATCCCCCCCTCTCATCCTTCTAAACACCAGAGTGTACAAGCCCAGCCGCTCCATTCTCTCAGCATATGACAGTCCCACCAACATCTTTGTCTTTATGCAGTTTAGAAAATACCCTCATCTAACTTTTGGGGGCAGGGGGAGAGATAATAGAGAGATATGGGCAAAGCAAAATGTTGCGTGACTTACAATGATAGTCTAAAAGACACGTCGAAAGGCGCATGGGTAGGAGTGGTTAGCTGGGCTCCACAGACGGTTGTGGAGGCAAAGCCGATGGGTATTTTTAAGGCGAAGGTTCATAGATTCTCAATTAGTGAGGGTGTCGGGGGGGGGGGGGGGGGGGGGGGGGGGGGAAGGGGGGGGTGTTATGGGGCTAAGGCCGGAGAATGGTCTTATCGCTATATTTAAGAGGGAGTTAGATGTGGCCCTTGTGGCTAAGGGGATCAGAGGGTATGGAGAGAAGGCAGGTACGGGATACTGAGTTGGATGATCAGCCATGATCATATTGAATGGCGGTGCAGGCTCGAAGGGCCGAATGGCCTACTCCTGCACCTAATTTCTATGTTTCTATGGCGTTGAGAGGGAAAGATAGATCAGCCACGATCTAATGGCGGAGTAGACTCGACGTGCTGTCTGGCCTAATTCTGGGCGTAGAAGTTATGAACATATGAAAGGATTAGAGGGATATGAATTGGGAGGAACTGCAGATGCTGTTTTAAACCAAAGGTAGGCACAAAAAACTGGAGTAACACAGCGGGAAAGGCAGCATCTCTGGAGAGAAGGAATGGATGACCCTTCTTCAGACTTCAAGGGAATATGGGGTTGGACAGTTGCATGGATAGGAAAGGTTTATGGGGATATGGGACTGGCTTAGATGGGGGCATCTTGGTCAGCATTGACAAGGTGGGCTGAAGGGCCTGTTTATATAACTCTGTGTCTTCCGTGACTCGGGCTTTGGTAACCAGAAGAGACGGGGTGGCGAGATCTGTGCCGTCTTGCATTTGGGCGGCTGTGCCAACGGAAGCCGCCGCATGTGGATAAATGTGAGGTTATCCACTTTGGTGGCAAAAACAGGAGAGCAGACTATTATCTAAATGGTGGCCGGTTAGGAAAAGGGGAGATGCAGCGAGACCTGGGTGTCGTGGAACACCAGTCATTGAAAGTAGGCATGCAGGTGCAGCAGGCAGTGAAGAAAGCGAATGGTATGTTAGCTTTCATAGCAAAAGGATTTGAGTATAGGAGCAGGGAGGTTCTACTTCAGTTGTACAGGGTCTTTGTGAGACCACACTGGAGTATTTGCGTACAGTTTTGGTCTCCAAATCTGAGGAAACACATTATTGCCATAGAGGGAGTGCAGCGAAGGTTCACCAGACCGATTCCTGGGATTACAGTCTTATGAAGAAAGACTGGATAGACTCGGTTTACTTGGCCTAGAATTTAGGAGATTGAGAGGGGTTTCTTATAGAAACTTACAAAATTGTTAAGGGGTTGGACAGGCTAGATGCAGGAAGATTGTTCCCGATGTTGGGGAAGTCCAGGACAAGGGGTCACAGCTTAAGGATAAGGGGGAAATCCTTTAAGACTGAGATGAGAAATACTTTTTTCACACAGAGAGGTGGTGAGTCTCTGGAACTCTCTGCCACAGAGGGTAGTTGAGGCCAGTTCATTGGCTATATTTAAGAGGGAGTTAGATGTGGCCCTTGTGGCTAAGGGGATAAGAGGGTATGGAGAGAAGGCAGGTACGGATACTGAGTTGGATGATCAGCCATGATCATATTGAATGGTGGTGCAGGCTCGAAGGGCCGAATGGCCTACTCCTGCGCCTAATTTCTATGTTGCCTGCTTGCTCTTGGCTGGGGTGCCTCCCCTCGGCAGGGACCCCACCTTGTGAGGCGCGCGCTACGTAGCACGCTGAATGTGCGATTGTTAGTGTACGAGCTAATTGTGTAACTTTATGGCCCAGAAGAGTCTGAAACAGCGACTAGGTAAGAGCAACATTCAAGCAAGACTGGGACGACCGGTAGGGGCTTTGGCTCGGGGACCGATGGTGGGCCGAGGATCGCCGAGAGGAGGTGTGCGTCTGGGCCGTGGCGGACGAGGAGGTCTGAGAGGCGGACTTTCGCTCAGAGGTAGGAGGTACTGTGCTGGTAATGCAGCGCTGTTCTCCGTATTATGGATTTAACTGTCGTCATCATCGTTGAAAACATCAACGGGCACTATTCTAGGGACCATTTTCAATTTTTTACGAAACCTACAAACCTATACCTTTTTGGAGTGTGGCAGGACACCCGGAGAAAACCCACACGGGTCCCAGAGAGGAACATACATACAGGCAGCACCCGTTGTCAGGATCGAACATGGGTCTCGGGCACTGTAAGGCAGGAGCTCTGCTGTCTTTTTTGTTACCCAGCACCTGCAGCCCCTTGTTTAAGAAGGCTCGGCGATCGTTTCGCTGAACACCTCCGCTGAGTCTGAATCGAGTTTGAATCGGGCAGAAAACTCGGGAGAACTCTTGAATTACCTCGTACAGTGGGACAGGCCCTTTAAGCTTGTCAATTTGTTCCTTCGCAACATGCCTATTAAAGAAACTATTTGATGCGAAGATGGACACAAAATGGTGGAGTAACTCATCGAGACAGGCAGCATCTCTGGAGAGAAGGAATCGGTGACGTTATGGGTCGAGACCCTTCTTCATTCCGGAGATGCTGCCGGTCTCGCTGTGTTACTCCAGCGTTTTGTGTCTATCTTCAGTTTAAACCAGTATCCGCAGTTCACTTCCTACACACACAGTATTCAATGCCTTTGATTATTGACTCCAGTTGTACTGACACCTGCACGGTGGTGCAGCTGGTAGAGCCGCTGCCTGAGACCTGGGTTCCACCCTGACCTCGAGATCCAGGCTGGCGCAGCCTTGCAGCGAATGCAGGACCCGGATTCGACCCTGACAACAGATAATGTCTGTACGGAGTTTGTACGTTCTCCCCGTGAGTTTTCTCTGAGATCATCAGTTTCCTCCCACGCTCCAAAGACATACAGGTTTGTAGGTTAATTGGCTTGGTAAATGTGAAAATTGTCCCGAGTGTGTATCGGATAGTGTTAATGTGTGGGGATCGCTGGTCGGCGCGGATCTGGTGTGCGGATGGGACTGTTTCCGCGCTGTATCTCGACAGCTAGAACTTTTATCTCCTGTTCTGTATTATGCTTACATATTCTGTTGTGCCACAGCAAGCAAAGAATTTTATTGACGCATGACAATATAACTCTCTTGACTTGGCTTAACTAAATTAAAGTAATCGTACGGGTTTGCATGGCTGTGGATGGGAGAGACAGAGGGTCGGCTTCGTGGATCTAACCTCTTTCGTTTTTCTCCCCCCCCCCCCCCCCCCCCCCCCCTCAGGCCAGGGTCCAAACCGAGGGCGCGGTGGAATGCCGCGGCTAGGCCTCAAGCGGGGTGGGATGAGAGGCAGAGGAGGCTTGGGCCGGGGCGGTCCGCCGGGACGAGGAGGAATCGGCGGCAGAGGTTAGTGTTGGGAGTCGACTGGACCCAGTGCCTCTCTGCGTCCGAGTGTTAAATAACTGCGAGCATTTGCCTTGAGTGGTGCTGGGGACCAAGATGCTTCCTCTCAGTGGCTTCAATGACTCAATGCTTTAGTGTCATGTGCACCTTGGTGCAGTTATTTTTCCGCAGCTGGTTCGGTATGTTTCCAGGAAAATGGCCAAGTACCGTTGGGTGGTCACGGTGGCGCAGCGGTAGAGTTGCTGCCTTACAGCGAATGCAGCGCCGGAGACCCGGGTTCCATCCCGACTACGGAGTTTGTACGTTCTCTCCGCGACCTGCGTGGGTTTTCTCCGAGATCTTCGCTTTCCTCCCACAAGTGTGTAGGATAGTGTTAATGTGCGGGGATCGCAGGTCGGCGTGGGCCGAAGGGCCCATTTCCGCACTGTATCTCTAAACTAAACTACCCAAAGCCAACTCTCATCCTGAGGGGTGCCAGCAGCTGCTGCTCGGGCAGCCACAACTTGGATTTGTTTTTTCACTGGAGCTTTGAGGCAGCAGCTCTACTGCTGCACCGCTGTGCTGCCGTAAGATTGTGTTATTATTGATCTGTTGGATAGCGTGCAAGTCAAGTCGAGTCACTTTTATTTCTATAGCACATTTAAAAAACAACTCTTGTTGGCCAAAGTGCTTTACATTGGTGGAGGTACTAACGTTATACAACAGTGGTTCATAGATGAAGTACATACATAAATACATACATGTAGCCCTCCCTCAGAGGACGTCAAGACAGGCTTGAGAGTAAAGATGAGTTTTAAGTCTCGACTTAAAAGAGTCTATGGGGGGGGGGGGGGCAGTTCTGATGGGAAGAGGGATGCTGTTCCACAGTCTAGGAGCTGTGACCGCAAAAGCGCGGTCGTCCCTGAGCTTGTGCCTAGATGTTCAAAAGAAACCTGACTCTAAACCCACGATCTGCGCCCGACCTGACAGCTTTTTTTGTTCCTCCATAGGTCGCGGCGGGATGGTGGGCCGCGGACGAGGTGGGTTCCCAGGCCGGGGGCGAGGCCGGGGCCGGGGGAGAGGGGCCACCCGCCCCCCACTGACCAGGGAGCAGCTGGACAATCAACTGGACGCCTACATGTCCAAGACCAAGGGCCACCTGGACGCCGAGCTGGACGCTTACATGGCGCAGGCTGACGGAGAAGCCAACGATTAGCCCGTGCCGGCGTGGGGAAGGCGCTCCTTTTAACAACAGCATTCGAACTTGAATCTGAAAGCCGAGAGAAGCGACACCAAGAAACAAAAAAGCGGAGACTTTTCACTTTTCAGGAAAGAAATAAGCTGTATTTGAACTGCTGACACGGTCGGCCGGACGTCAAGGTCTCGCTTTTTAATTTCCCTTAACCTTTTTACATTTGTGAAGTTCACGGTTATGTTTGATACTCTTCCTTTCCCATTTGTGTAACGATCATGACACTGTATAAAGTTTGCTCTTTACTTGGAAGCCCTTTGGTTTTTAGATTAGAGTTTCCACGAACAGCCGGCCACTTTGTGGTGGAGGCTGTTTATCATAAAACTTTAGAACTCAAAACGCTTTGTTCTTGGGTTTGTTTTCCATCCGCTGGCGACAATGTGTTTTTTTGTTTTTCCGTGTTGTCGTCTCTGCTCGTTGGTCAGTGGTACGGGACCGTTAGAAGGCGGACGAGAGGCGGCACGATGGCGCAGCGGTGGAGTTGCTGCCTTGCAGCGCCAGAGACCCGGGTTTGATAATGGCCGCGGGTGCTGTCTGTACGGTGCTGTTCTCCCCATTGCCTGCGTGGGTTTTCCCCAGCTGCTCCGGTTTCCTCCCACACTCCAGCCACGTACAGGTTTGTAGGTTAATTGCATTGCTAAAATTGTAAGTGTGTAACCTCTTAGCGTGCATAAGATGTGCGGGTAAACAGAAATGCTGGAGAAGCTTCAGACTGAAGGGAGACAAAAATGCTGGAGGAACTCAGCAGGTGAGGCAGCATCTATGGATCGAAGGAATAGTTTTGACTGCATAGAAACAGGCCCTTCGGCACACTGAGCCCACGCCGTCTAGCGATCCCCGCACATTAACATAGAAACATAGAAATTAGGTGCAGGCCATTCGGCCCTTCGAGCCTGCGCCGCCATTCAATATGATCATGGCTGACCATCCAACTCAGTATCCCGTACCTGCCTTCTCTCCATACCCTCTGATTCCCTTAGCCACAAGGGCCACATCTAACTCCCTCTTAAATATAGCCAATGAACTGGCCTCAACTACCCTCTGTGGCCGAGAGTTCCAGAGACCCACCACTCTCTGTGTGAAAAACGTTTAAGGAAGAACTGCAGATGCAAATTGAAGGAAGACAAATATACTGGAGAAACTCAGCGGGCGAGGTAGCATCTCTGGAAAGAAGGAATGGGTGACGTTTTGGGTCGAGACCCTTCAGACTTTTTCTGACTTCAGTCTGGAGAAGGATCCCAACAGCATTTTGTGTCGCTCTTCGACTTTAACTAGCATCTGCAGTTCTTTCCTACACATTAATCTAAATGCCCGATGATATCGAAACGTAAAGTACTGGAGGAATTCAGCGGGTCAGGCAGCATCTATGGAGGGAATGTGCGGGCAACGCTCGTGCTCTGAAGTGTCCCGACTCGATACGTCGGGTTTGACACCAAATTTACAGTGAATGGCTGGGTTCTGGGGAGCGTTGTGGATCTGGGAGTGCAGGTGCATAATTGCTAGAAAGAGGAGTCACAAATAGAGTTGTCAAGAAGGCAATCGGCACGTTGGCCTTCATTGGTCAGAGCAGGGGCGGGGAACCTTTTCCCGTTGGAAGGCCGCATTAAGTTCGCTGTAATTTAATAAGGCCGCATCCAAGAAACTTCAACTAGATATACTTCAAAATGTACGTTATTTTGTAAACATCTAACTACTATGTACTAACTTCAAGAAAATGAAGACATTTTGTTAATTCTAAAGTTAACTAACCTTTTCTTCCAGTCTGAAGAAGGGTCTCGACCCGAAACGTCGCCTATCTCCTTCGCTCCTTAGATGCTGCTGCACCCGCTGAGTTTCTCCAGCTTTTTGTGTAACCCCCTAACCTTTTAATGACCTAGTTGTGACTGTATATTTGATCAGCCATGATCACAATGAATGGCAGTGCTGGCCTGAAGGGCCGAATGGCCTCCTGCACCTAGTTTCTATGCTTTCTAGAACAATATGAGTTTAACAGGTGTTGAAACAGCCCTCATGACGTACTAATGTTTTAATTGTGGCCGTCAGATGTGGAGGACTGTTAAACATAATCTTCCTTTTACTCTTTGGTATTTTAAATGCGTTCGTTAACAAAATTAACATATTAATAAAAATAATACGATTGGGTCTACAAAATTTGGATTCATTCAAAAGGCCGCACTTAATGACCTAGAAGGCCGCATTCAGCCTTAAGGCCGCAGGTTCCCCACCCTCTGGGGCAGAGTATTGAGTGCGGAATGTGTAGTTGGGAACTGCAGAAGTAGGTTTATACTGAAGATAGACACAAAGTGTTGGAGTAAGTCAGCGGGTCAGGCAGCATCCCTGCAGAAAAAGGATGGGTGACGTTTCGGATGGGTCTTTATACGGGTCCCTATCCCAGAGATTATCGACCACCCTTTTTCTCCAGGGATGCTGCCTGACCCGCTGACTTCAGTACTTTGTGCCTTAATGTATTGAATATAGAAGTTGGGTGGTTATGTGTAAGAAAGAAGAATAAAGGGGAGGCCATTTAAGACTGGGGTGAGAAAAAAAACGTTTTCACCCAGAGAGTTGTGAATTTGTGGAATTTCCTGCCACGGAGGGCGGTGGAGGGCAAATCACTGGATGGATTTAAGAGAGTTAGATAGAGCTCTAGGGGCGAGTGGTATCAAGGGATATGGGGAGAAGGCAGGCACGGGTTATTGAATGGGAGGAGCAGCACCTCGTATTTCGCTTGGGTAGTTTACGCACCAGCGGTATGCACATTGACTTCTCCAATTTCAGATAGTCCTTGCTTTCTCCCTCCTTCCCCTCCCCTTCCCAGCTCTCCCACAGCCTACTGTCTCCACCTCTTCCTTTCTTCTTCCCGCCCCCACCCCCACATCAGTCTGAAGAAGGGTTTTGACCCGAAATGTCACCTATTCCTTTTGCTCCATAGATGCTGCCTCACCCGCTGAGTTTCTCCAGTATTTTTGTCTGTCTACGATTTTCCAGCATCTGCAGTTAGAAACATAGAAATTAGGTGCAGGAGTTGGCCATTCGGCCCTTCGAGTCTGCACCGCCATTCAATATGATCATGGCTGATCATTCAACTCAGTATCCCGTACCTGCCTTCTCTCCATACCCTCTGATCCCCTTAGCCACAAGGGCCACCTCTAACTCCCTCTTAAATATAGCCAATGAACTGGCCTCAACTACCCTCTGTGGCAGAGAGTTCCAGAGACCCGCCACTCTCTGTGTGAAAAAAGTCCTTCTCATCTCGGTCCTAAAGGATGTCCCCCTTATCCTCAAGCTGTGACCCCTTGTCCTGGACCTCCCCAACGTCGGGAACAATCTTCCTGCATCTAGCCTGTCCAACCCCTTAAGAATTTTGTAAGTTTCTATAAGATCCCCTCTCAATCTCCTAAATTCTAGAGAGTATAAACCGAGTCTATGCAGTCTTTGTTCTTAAGACAGTCCTGACATCCCAGGAATCAGTTCTTTCTTAAACATCACTATATTACAATCGACTATAAACTATATAATTACAGTAAACTAAACCACACCAAATTAAGCTAGGGATATTTAGGTGGAGGGAGCTATCTTGGAGGAAATGGATCTGCATTGGAATGGGGCATTACTTAAAAAATAGAGAATTCAATGCTCTGGAAGCTACCCAAGCGAAATATGACGTGGTATTCTTCCAGTTTGCGCGTGGCCTCGCTCAGGCTGGGAGAGTTGCATTCTCAGACGGTTGCTCACTTCAGTGCAGTCATTATTTGGAAATTGAGAGTCTCATTTCAATCGGAAATTCCTTTGTTTCTGGCCATGGCTCACTAAATCGCTCGCGCTTCCAGTACAAAGTGGAAAAAAAGCATTTAGTCGGTTGAAATGTCACCAAAACTAGTCCGAAGAAGGGTTTCGCCCCGAAACGTTGCCCATTTCCTTCGCTCCATAGATGTTGCCTCACCCGCTGAGTTTCTCCAGCATTTTTGTCCACCTTCGATTTTCCAGCATCTGCAGTTCCTTCTTAAACATTTAGCCGGTTGGCCTCGCTTCCAGGTCATTTCTCTCTGAATTTCAATGAGTGTCAATGGATATTTTTTATGGTGGAGATTAATTGATTCTTGATTAGTGCGGCTGTCGTGGGTTATGGGGAGAAGGCAGGAGAATGGGGTTGAGAGGGAAGGAGATCAGCTATGATTGAATGCCATGAGCCTAATGGTCTAATTCTGCACCTAAAACCTATGGACTTACACATTACTGAAAGTGGGCATTGATGGCAGAGATAGAATTTATTTTTTATTTCCCTTGACTCGCTCGATTACTCCAGCATTTGTGTTTTGCTGGGTTGATTGATTGAATGATACAGCATGGAAACGGGGTCCTTCGGCCCACCGAGTCCACACTGACCATCGATCGCTTGTTCGCGCTGTCACCACAGCACAATTTAGGAACAGCTCCATCCAAGACCGCAAGGAATTGTGGACGCAGCCCAGACCGAAGATCCTATAGCGGAGCAAGATAGTCCACTCCTGCTAAATGCAATGGGCTGACGTGTAGTACGGAGCGGAACGTGGGCCTTTTTTCCATCCATTTCAGTAACCCGACTCGTCTCGCAGTGTGATCAACGTTGCGGGGGAACAGTTTGTGTTAATAAATTTAAATTCTGGAAATTAGGAAAAGCTTTTTACCAAATAACTTTTATTTTTACGAGGATGTTTCCTTAACCAGCTTCCGTCTCCGCACTATTATCCTACGGGATCTTTGGTGCGGAGACGGAAGCCGGTTACGGAAATGGGGCCGAAATTTACCCATGAATCTGCCCATGGCCCTACTACGTCTTTTTCGTCGAGTGGTCTCGCTATAGGATCTTTGGCCCAGACCATCACACAAACCGCATGCTGGAGAAACTCAGCGGCATCTATGGAGCACAGGAATAGGTGATGTTTCGGGTCTTCAGACTAGTTCTCCAGATCCAGGGACAGTTTCCCAGCTGAACCATCCTACCAGAATTAGAGGGCAGTCTTAAACTTCTATCTTCTATCCATCTCATTGGAGACCCTCGGACTATCTTTGATCAGACTTTATCTTGAACTAAACCTTATTCAAGTTATTCCCTTTTTCATGTATCTGAGGCAAAGAATTCCACACTCATAACTCTCTGTGAGAAAAAGTGTTTCCTCGTCTCCGTTCTAAATGGCTTACTCCTTATTCTTAAACTGTGGCCCCTGGTTCGGGACTCCCCCAACTTCGGGAACATGTTCCCTGCCTCTAGCGTGTCCGAACCCTTAACAATCTTATATGTTCCAATGAGATCCGCTCCCATCCTTCTAAACTCCAGAGTGTACAAGCCCAGCTGCTCCATTCTCTCAGCATATGACAGCCCCGCCATCCCGGGAATCAACCTTGTAAACCTGCTCTGCACTCCCTCAATAGCAAGAATGTCCTTCCTCGAATTAGGGGACCAAAACTGCACACAATACTCCAGGTGTGGTCTCACTAGGGTTCTGTACAAACTGCAGAAGGACCTCTTTGCTCCTATACTCGAGGACTCTTGTTATAACGGTCAACCTGCCATTCGCTTTCTTCACTGCCTGCTGTACCTGTACAGGATGATTGTTGGAGGGCCCGGACTTGGTGTGCTGAGTGTTTCCACGCTGTATCTCTAAATGTACTAAAAAGTAACTATATGCAGCGTCTCTGGAGAACACGGAGACACAAAGTGCCAGGTAGACAAAAATGTTGGAGAAACTGAGCGGGTGAGGCAGCATCTATGGAGCGAAGGAAGGAATAACCAAAACGTTATACCCATTATCATGTCTGAAGAAGAGTCTTGACCTGAAACGTTGCCTATCTCCTTCGCTCCTTAGATGCTGCTGCACCCGCTGAGTTTCTCCAGCTTTTTGTGTAACCCATCATGTATTTGTACACTGTGGACCAATCTTTGCTGTGGACAGCTCGCTGGAATTTAGAAGATTGAGGGGGGATCTTAGAGAGACTTACAAAATTCTTAAGGGGTTGGACAGGCTAGATGCAGGAAGATTGTTCCTGATGTTGGGGAAGTCCAGAACAAGGGGTCACAGTTTAAGGATAAGGGGGAAGTCTTTTTGGACCGAGATGAGAAAATAATTTTTCACACAGAGAGTGGTGAATCTGTGGAATTCTCTGCCGCAGAAGGTAGTTGAGGCCAGTTCATTGGCTATATTTAAGAGGGAGTTAGATGTGGCCCTTGTGGCTAAAGTGATCAGGGGGTATGGAGAGAAAGCAGGTTCAGGATACTGAGTTGGATGATCAGCCATGATCATATTGAATGGTGGTGCAGGCTCAAATGGCTTACTGCACCTATTTTCTATGTTTCTACGTAGTTTTTCACTGACTGGATTGGGTGGGAGATTACAACCTTCACGTTGTACGGCCTGTTTTGGCTAATGCAATCAACCTGGCGTGCACAATCAAATAGAACAAGTTGTCCTGCAACATTAGGCTGTGCACGCCATACGCAAGAAGAAGACTGACTGGATAGCACACAACAAAATAAGCTTTTCACTGTACCTCGGTGCACTTGAGTATAAACTGAATGTTGTACCCTTTATCCTCTGAAGAAGGGTCTCGCCCCGAAACGTCATCTATTCCTTTGCTCCATAGGTGCTGCCTCACCCGCTGAGCTTCTCCAGCATTTTTTTCTACCTTCGATTGTTCCAGCATCTGCAGTTACTTCTTAAGCATTGTAACTCAGCAGGTTAGATAGCAGAGATGGTGGCTATGTATGTTCTTCAGAGAGGTTTCCAGACCCGTTGAGTTACTCCAGCATATTGACACTTTATGCGTTTTCAGCCCTGTTGGGATTTTATAGGTTTCAATTAAAGCTCTATTTGGGAATTAGTGGAACCGGCCATATTCCCCATATGGGCCCCATATCTGAGGAAGGATGTGCTGGCTCTGGCAAGGGTCCAAAGGAGGATTGCAAGAATGATTCCAGGAGTGGGTTGGCATATGATAAGCGCTGGGTCTGTACTCACTGGAGTTTAGAAAGTCAAGGGGGGGACCTCATTGAAACGTACAGAATAATGAAAGGCATAGAGAGAGTGGATGTGGAGAGGATGTTTCCACAGGTGGGAGAGTCTAGGACCAGAGGTCACAGCCTCAGAATTAAAGGGCGGCTCTTTCAGAAAGGAGGTGAGGAGGAACTTCTTTAGGCAGAGGGTAGTTAATCTGTGGAGGTCAAGTCAGGGGATATGTTAAAGGCAGAGATCTTGTTTAGAGTGGGTGGCAAGGACATGGGGAAGAAGGCAGGAAAATGGGTTTGGGAGGCAGAGATCAGCCATGATTTAATGGCGGAGTGGACTCGATGGGCTGAATGGCCTAATTCTACTCGTATACCTTATGATATTCAGCTCAGTCTCTCTTTGTGTAACTATCTTGCCATATCAGGAATAAATTCCTCCATAGATTCTGGTATTCATTTTGGGTTTGGGTTCCTCTAAGTTAGTTTATTGTCACGTGTACCGAGGTACAGTGAAAAGCTTACTTTTGCATGCTATCTCATCAACGAAAAGACCATACATGATTACAGCAAACCCAAAACGTCCCTGGTCCATGGCCTTCAGAGATGCTGCCTAACCCGCTGAGTTATCCCAACACTGCTTTCAGATAAAATGTATAGAAGCATAGAAATTAGGTGGAGGAGGAAGCCATTTGGCCCTTCGAACCAGCATCATCATTCATTGTGATCATGGCTGATCGTCCCCAATCAATAACCCGTGCCTGCCTTCTCCCCATATCCATTGACTCCACTGGCCCCTAGAGCTCTATCCAACTCTCTCTTAAATCCATCCAGTGATTTGGCCTCCACTGCCCTCTGTGGCAGGGAATTCCACAAATTCACAACTCTCTGGGTAAAAAGGTTTTTTCTCACCTCAAGTCTTGAATGACCTCTCCTTTATTCTAAGACTGTGTGGCCCCTGGTTCTGGACTCGCCCAACATTGGGAACATTTTTCCTGCATCTAGCTTGCCCAGTCCTTTTATAATTTTATAGGAAGGAACTACAGATGCTGGTCGAAACTGAAGATAGACACAAATTGCTGGAGTAACTCGGTGGGACAGGCAGCATCTCTGGAGAGAAGGAATGGGTGATGTTTCGGGTCGAGTCCCTTCTTCAGACTCATCCCGAAACGTCACCCATTCCTTCCCTCCAGAGATGGTGCCTGTCCCGCTGAGTTACTCCAGCATTTTGTGTCTGCAGTCAACGGAAGGTTCTCAGCCACTAGAGGTCAGCACTATACCAGGTCACAGAGGGGGAACATGTTTCCTAGGATCAATCTGAAGAAACTGACCTGAAACTTTGTCTGTCCATTCCCTACCCAGATGCTGGCAGATTGGAGTTCCTCCAGCACTTTGTGTTTTACTCAAGATTCCAGCATCTGCAGTTTCAGAGTCGTACAGCATAGAAACAGGCCCTTCGACCCAACTCATCCATTCTGGCTAAGATGCTTGGTGACGTTTTGGGTCGAGACCCTTCAGTCTGAATCAGGGTCTCGACCTGAAACGTTACCCAATTCCTTCTCTCCAGAGATGCTGCCTGTCCCACTGAGTAATACTCCAGCATGTTCAAGAAGGAACTGCAGATGCTGGAAAATCGAAGGTAGACAAAAGTGCTGGGGGAACTCAGCGGGTGCGTCAGCATCCATGGAGCGATGGAAATAGGCAACGTTTTGGGCCGAAACCCTTCTTCAGTCTGAAAAGTTGCCTATTTACTTCGCTCCATAGATGCTGCCGCACCCGCTGAGTTTCTCCTTCACTTTTGTCTACCTTAATACTCTGGCATTTTGTGTCGATCTTCGGTGTAAACCAGAATCTACAGTTCCTTCCTCCACATTGGGATTATATTGAATGTTTTTGTAACTTTGTCGATGCCCTTTACTCTTGTATACTTGCGTACTGCATGCAGAACAAAGAATTTCACTGTACCAAGTACGAATCAATCAAATTCAGTTAAGTTGGTAATGTATCATAAAGCATTTTGCAGGATCAGGGCGAGCAGAACCAAGGGATATGGGGGGAAAAAAGGCAGGAACCCAGTAGTGATTGTGGATAATAATAATATATTTCATTGCTCATAGGTGCAACGAGATTTGGTATGCAGCTTTGATCTGATGTCATAACTTAAACAACTAATAAAATTTACATTTAGATACCCTGAGAAACATGATTTATAATGAAGGCAGGAACGGCGTACTGATTGGGGATGATCAGCCATGATCGCATTGGTGCGAAGGGCCGAATGGCCTACTCCTGCATCTATTGTCTTGTCTATTGTCTAATGTTATATGTTTCAATGAGATTCCCTCTCCTCCTTCTAAACTCCAGAGTGTACCAGCCCTGCCGCTCCAGAGATGCTGCCCCGACCCCGCTGAGTTACTCCAGCACTTTGTGTCTTATCCTTGGGTGCATCTGCAGTTCCTTCACATATGTTGCCCATCAACTCATTCATTGGAGGTCCCGCCCTCTCCCACCAGCTGATTGGTCGTGACGTATGGAGGGCGGAGAGAGACTACGGCATTCCCAAGCCGATTGGATGCGAGACCCGTCCGTCAACCCGACACCGTGCGGTCCCGCCCTCTCCCACCAGCTGATTGGTCGTGACTTATGGATGGCGGAGGGAGACGACGGCACTCCCAAGCCGATTGGATGCGAGACCTGTCCGTCAACCCGACACCGTGCGGTCCCGCCCTCGCGCACCAGCTGATTGGTCGTGACTTAGTGGGTGGAGGCGGAGAGAATCGACGGCATCCCACGCCGATTGGATGTAAGACCCGTCCGTCAACCCGACACCGTGCGGTCCCGCCCTCTCCCACCAGCTGATTGGTCGTGACGTAGTGGAGGTGCGGGAGATGGATGGCGGCGTCCCACGCCGATTGGATGCGAGACCTGTCCGTCAACTCGACGCCGTGCCCGTGACGTAACGGTGTCATCTCCCCTCCCCCCCCCCCCGTCCTTGTTTTTGTCACGGCGCCTGTCATTGGCTGAGGGGCGGCCGGCCTGGCCGAGGGCCCGATGAGAGGCGGGCGGGGATTGGCTGGGGCCGGCGGGCGGGAGGGAGGGCTGGCGCCACGCGCGGGCGCCGCTTGTTGTTGTTGTGAGAGGCGGCGACGGACAACCGAGCGCCCGCCCGCCCGCCCGCCCGAGGCTGAGGTGAGGAGACGAGACGGGACGCTCCTGTCGGCGGGCACACTCCGTGAGTATGCCAACCGGAGCCGGGACTCGGGAAGGAGGGCAGGGGCTTGGGGGGGTTCTTGAGGTAACCGGGAGCAGAGGCCGGGATGGACGTCTGACACCTCCCCCCCCCCCCCCCTCACACACACACACACACACTGGACACCCAGCGGCCGCCCGGCCCTGCTGTCCCCACATCTACTCCTCCTCCTCTCCCCCTCCCTTCCTTTCCTAACAAATTGTCCCCCTCCTCTCTCTTCATCTCCTCTCCTCCCCCTCCTCTCCTCCCCTCCTCTTCTCTCCCCCCCCCTCTCTTCTCCTCCCCCTCCTCCTCTCCTCCCCTCCTCTTCTCTCCCCCCTCCTCTTCTCCTCCCCCTCCTCTTCTCCTCCCCTCCTCCCCTCCTCTTCTCTCCCCCCTCCTCTTCTCCCCCCCTCCTCTTCTCCTCCCCCTCCTCTTCTCCTCCCCTCCTCTTCTCCTCCCCCTCCTCTTCTCCTCCCCCTCCTCTTCTCCTCCCCTCCTCCTCTCCCCCTCCTTCCTTCCTAACAAATTGTCCCCCTCCTCTCTCCTCATCTCCTCTCCTCCCCCTCCTCTTCTCCCCCCTCCTCTTCTCCCCCCTCCTCTTTCCCCCCTCCTCTCCTCCCCTCCTCTTCTCTCCCCCTCCTCTTCTCCTCCCCCTCCTCTTCTCCTCCCCTCCTCCCCTCCTCTTCTCTCCCCCCTCCTCTTCTCCCCCCCTCCTCTTCTCCTCCCCCTCCTCTTCTCCTCCCCTCCTCTTCTCCTCCCCCTCCTCTTCTCCTCCCCCTCCTCTTCTCCTCCCCTCCTCCTCTCCCCCTCCTTCCTTTCCTAACAAATTGTCCCCCTCCTCTCTCTTCATCTCCTCTCCTCCCCCTCCTCTTCTCCCCCCTCCTCTTTCCCCCCTCCTCTCCTCCCCTCCTCTTCTCTCCCCCCTCCCTCTTCTCCTCCCCCTCCTCTTCTCCTCCCCTCCTCCCCTCCTCTTCTCTCCCCCCTCCTCTTCTCCCCCCCTCCTCTTCTCCTCCCCCTCCTCTTCTCCCCCCTCCTCTTCTCCCCCCTCCTCTTCTCCCCCCTCCCCTTCTCCTTCTCCCCCCTCCCCTTCTCCCCCTTCACCCCTCCTCCCCCCCCTCCCCCACCTCCTCCCCCCCTCCCCACCTTTCCCCCCTCTCTTCCTTCCTAACACATTTCCCACCTTCTCCCCCTCTCTTTCTTCCTAACAACTCTTCCTCCTCTTCTCCCCCCTCCTCTTCTTCCCCCCCTCTTATCCCCCCTCCTCTTCTCTCCCCCTCCCTCCCCTCCACCCCCTCCCCTTCTCCTCTTCTCCTCCCCCTCCCCACCTTTTCCCCCTTCCCCCTCCTCCTCTCCCCACACCATCTCCCCCTCCCTTCCTTTCCTAACAAATCGTCCCCTCCTCTCTCTTCATCTCCTCCTCTTTCCCCCTCCTCTTCTCCCCCTCCCTTCCTTTCCTAACAAATCGTCCTCCTCCTCTCTCTTCATCTCCTCTCTCTTCATCTCCTCCTCTTCTCCCCCTCCTCTTCTCCTCCCCCTCCCCTTCTCCCCCTCCCCCCCTCCCCACCTTCACCCCTCCCTTCCTAACACATTTCACCCTCCTCCTCTCCCCACCTTCTCCCCCTTTCTTTCTTTCCTAACAACTCTCCCCCCTCCTCTTCTCCCCCCCTCCTCTTCTCCCCCTCCTCTTCTCCCCCTCCTCTCTCCCCCCCTCCTCTCCTCCCCCCTCCTCTTCTCCCCCTCCTCTTCTCCCCCTCCTCTTCTCCCCCTCCTCTTCTCCCCCCCCTCCTCTCCTCCCCCCTCCTCTTCTCCCCCCTCCTCTTCTCCCCCTCCTCTTCTCCCCCTCCTCTTCTCCCCCCCTCCTCTTCTCCCCCCCTCCTCTTCTCCCCCCCTCCTCTTCTCCCCCCCTCCTCTTCTCCCCCCCTCCTCTTCTCCCCCCCTCCTCTTCTCCCCCCCTCCTCTTCTCCCCCCCTCCTCTTCTCCCCCCCCTCCTCTTCTCCCCCCCCCCTCTTCTCCCCATCTCTTCCTTTTCTAACACTTCCAAATCTTCTTCCTCTTCTCACCCTCCTCCTCTCTTCTCCCCACACCTATCCCCCTCCTCTCCGCTCCCCACCCTTTCCCCCTCTCTTCCTTTCCTAACACATTTTCCCCCTCCTCCTCTACCTACACCTTCTCCCCCTCTCTTTCTTTCCTAACAACTCTTCCTCCCCCTCCTCTTCTCCCCCTCCTCTCTCTTCATCTCCCCCTCCTCTACCTACACCTCCCCTCCTCTCCCCATACCTTCCCCCCTCTCTTCCTTTTCTAAGAAATCTTCCTCCTCTTCTCCCCACACCTTCTCCCCCTCCTCTCCCCCCTCTCTTCCTTTCCTAACACATTTCCCCCTCCTCCTCCTCTCCCCATACCTTCCCCCTCTCTTCCTTTTCTAAGAAATCTTCCTCCTCCACTCCCCACCTTCTCCCACTCTCTTCCTTTCCTAACAAATCTTCCTCCTCTCCTCTCTCTTCACCTCCTCCTCCTCTCCCCACACCTATCCCCCCCTTCCCCATACCCCTTCCTTTCCTAACAAATCTTCCTCCTCCTCTCCCCCCTCTTCTCCCCCTCCTCTTCCTTTCCTAACAAATTTTCCTCCTCCTCTCGTCTCCTCTCCCCATACCTTACCCCTCCCTTCCTTTCCTAACAAATCTTCCCCCCTCCTCCTCTCTTTTCATCTCCTCCTTCTCTAACCACACCTCCCCTCCTTTCCCCATACCTTCCCCCTCTCTTCCTTTTCAAATAAATCTTCCTCCTCCTCTTCTCCCAAAACCTTCTCCCCTCCTCTTTACCCCTCATCTCCCTACACCTCCCCTCTCCTTCCTCTCCTCCCCTCCTCCTTCGCTCTCCCTCCTCTCCCCCTCTTCCTTTTCTAACAAATCTTCATCCTCTCCCTCTCTCCTCCACATATCTCCGAAACTTCTTCCCCCTCTCATATTCTCCCCTCTCCCCACACCACTTCTCCTTCTCTCCCAACACTTCCTTCCTCCCTCCCTCCTCCTCCCCCTCTCCTCCTTCTATCCCCACACCTTAAATCTCCCCCTCTTCTCCTCTCCTTTCACATCTTCCCCCCCTACCTCCTTCCTGCCCCTGTCCCCATAACTATCCCTGCTCCTCATCTCCTCATACCTTCTAGCCCCCATCCCTCCATGCCCCAACCCTCTGCCAACCCTGCCTTTCCCATCCCGATGTATTCAAGAAAGAGTTGGATATAGCTCCTGGGGCTAACGGAATCAAGAGATATATGGGGAGAAAGCAGGAATGGGGCACTGATTCAGGATGATCAGCCATGATCATATTGAATGGTGGTGCTGGCTCGAAGCACCGATTGGCCTACTCCTGCACCTACTTTCTATGTTTCTAACCTCAAAAAGGCAGCATCATCAAGGATCCACACCATCCTGGCCACTAACTCATCTCCCCGCTGCCTTCAGGCAGATGGTACAGGAGCCTGAAATCTGCAACATCCAGGTTCAGGAATAGTTACTTCCCCACAGCCATCAGACTATTAAACTCAAACAAAACTCTGATCATTAATAACCCATTGCACTTTATCTGTTATTTATGTGTGTGTTTTATATATATATTCATTGGTATATGGTCACACTGATCTGTTCTGTATTTATTTATGCCTACTATATATTCTGTTGTGTTGAAGCAAAGCAAGAATTTAATTGTCCTATCTGGGATACACGACAATAAACTCTCTTGAATCTTGATACGCCTAGGGCTAATTCCCCCTCCCCTACCTCTCCACTGCATCTCCCCATCTCATGCATCTCACCGCTAATACCCCTTCCCCCTCTCCTAACCCTGCACTAAGTACCCATCTCCTATCTCCACCTCTTCGGCCCACTGAGTCTGTGCTGACCATCGATCTTCCGTCCACTAGATTGGACACAGTTCACAGAAACCAATTAACCTACGAACCTGCCCGTTTTTGGAATGTGAGATGGAAAAGGAGCACCCGGAGAAAACCCACGCTGTCGACATAATTGAACCAGGCTCTCTGGCGCTGTGATGCAGCAACTCTGCTGCTGCGCCACTGTGCCACCCCTACACTAGAGATAAGGCATGAAAACAGGTCCTTCGGCCCACTGAGTTCATGCCGACCCTCGATCAAAAGTCAAGAGAGTTTTATTGTCATGTGTCCCAAATAGGGCAATGAAATTCTTGCTTGCTGCAGCACTACAGAATATGTAAACATAATACAGAACAGGAGATAAATGTTCAGTGTGTCTATATACCATAGACAATATATCACCCATTCACACCAGTCTATGTTATTCTACTTTCTCATCCACTCCCTGTACACACTAGGGGGCAATTTACAGAGGGGTAATTAACCTACATATCCACACGCCTTTGGGATGTGGGAGGAAACTGGAGCACCTGGGGAAAACCCACTCGGATGAAGTGAGAATGTGCTAACTCCACACACCGGACCTTTCCCCCAAGTTCAGGATCAAACCCGGTTCTCGGGCGCTGTGAGGCAACGGCTGTGCCACTGCGCCTGTAGATATTGCCGGTGGTTCCATGTACGAGAGATGCCCTTGGCTGAGGATTCTTTTCCGTTCCACACATTTTTACTGGCGGCACAGTGGTGCAGCAGTAGACCTGCAGCCTTACTGTGCCAGACACCCAGGTTTGATCCTGTGTATTGGTGCTGTCTGCACTGAGTTTGTATATTCTCTGTGTGACCCCGTGGGTTTTCTCTGAGTGCTCCGGTTTCATCGCACATTCCAAAGACGTGTGGGTTCCTGTGTTAATTGGATTCTGTAAAATCACCCCTAGTGCATAGGGAGTGGATTGGAAAGTGGGATAACATAGAACTAATGTGAACGGGTGATCACTGGTCGGTGTGGACTTGGGGAGCAGAAGGGCCTGTTTCCATGCTGTATCAATAAACTCAACATAATTCAACGCACGGGCTTTTCTCCTTCGTGCTCTACTAGCTGTGTGGCACCGTGCTGCCCTGTCTATCTTAAGTCACGTACTTGGTGTTTTACTATACCAGAGATCTTGAGCCAATCTTAATTTTGCCCCTAGTGTGTAGAGAGTGGATGAGAAAATGGGATAACGTAGAACTAGTGTGAATAAGTGATTGATGGTCAGCGTGGATTTGGCGGGCTGAAGGGCCAGTCACAGTGATATAGTGTTGATTGATTTGTAGCGTAATCAATCAATTCCTGCTTGAAACATTTGTGTAAATTTGGGCAGGCTCTGCCGGACACAGGAGGTACTGTAATTTTATAATTCATGGCTGCAGGCTGTGAGCCTTACAGCAGCAAGCATATTAACTGGTATCAAAGTGCATGCCCAAGATTGAAGGAGATTACAAAAAGTGTCCATCATGGGTCCTCTGCGGTTGAGGCAGCATCTATGGAGCGAAGGAAGTGGGCGACGTTTTGAGACCAGAAGGTCTCGACCCGAAACGTCACCTATTTCCTTCGCTCCATGGATGTGGCTCACCCGCTGAGTTTCTCCAGCGTTTTTGTCCACCTTCACATCTGCAGTTCCTTTTTAAACATCATGGGTACTGATATCTTTACCACCAAATGGATTTATAGGAGATGCAGCCTCAAAAAGGCAGCCAGCATCATCAAAGACCCACACCACCCTGTCCACGCTCTCATCTCACTCCTTTCATTGGGAAGAAGGTATTAGAGTCTGAAAACCATGACCTCCAGATTCAAGAACAGTTTCTTCCCAATAACCATCAGGCTCTTGAACACTACATAACACAAACTAAACTATCAGCTGCAAAATGTCTTGTTGCACCTCTGAGCCAGGCCATTTTTACAATACAATTAGACTTATTAAATTACTGAATTTTCTTAATTATTTGCTATCTTTGTGTATCGTGCTTACAGGCCGGTTTTGCTGCTGCTAGTAAGAATTTCATTGTTCTGGTGTCGGTACATATGACAATCAAACACTATTGGCTAGAATTTTCAAAGAAACGTCGCAGAGTGGGTTTAAAAACAAATTAATACACTCTTCCTCCCCTGATGTCAGCTACAGGCTCTCTTGTTTGCTCACACTGATGCCAGACACCGAGTTGAAAGGAGATATTCTGCTTCTCATTTTTATAGAGTTTATTTTGCCTTTTACATCTTGACTGGCCATGTCAACGATCTGGAGGCCTGTGTGATTAACGGGTTGGACAGGCAGTATTGCCGTGTAGTGCCAGCATGCTTGCTGCGAAGGTTTGCGCATTGTTTGGACTAGTCATAATGACTTCCTGCCAGCGCAAGTAATGACATGCTGGTCCCATAATGAAATCCAATAAATCTTGAAGTTTTGGTTATTCGATAGGCCTGTTTCCATGCTAAAATGACGCACAGTGCTGGAGTAACTCAGTGGGTCAGGCAGCATTTTTTGTTTCAAGATACAGCATGGAAACAGGCCCTTTGGCCCACTGAGTCCAGGCTCACCACCGATCACCCATTCACATTATGTTTAGAAGGGTCTCGGGTCGAGACTGAGTTTCGGGTCTGAAGAAGGGTCTCAAATCTTTGCCTATTTCCTTCGCTCCATAGATGCTGCCTCACCCGCTGAGTTTCTCCAGCATTTTTGTCTACCCATTCACATTAGATCTATGTTATCCAACTTTCGCATCCTCCACACTTGCCGCTATTTACAGAGGCCTATTGACCTTCAACCTGCACATCTATGGAATGCGGGAGGAAACCGGAGCGCCTGGAGAAAACCCATTCAGGCACGGAGAACGTACAAACTCCGTACAGACAGCAATCCTTGTCATGATCGAACCCGGTCTCTGGCGCTGTAATTAGCAGAAAACTTACAGCAACATTGCTGTTAGAAAATAGAACAGCACAGCACAGGAATGGGCCCTTCAGCCCACAATGTGTGAGCTGGATGTGATGAAGTTAAACTGATGTCATCTGTCTGTATCTGATTCATAGCCCTCTATTCCCTGCACTTCCATGTGCCTCTCTAAAAACCTCTTAAATGCCACCATTGTATCTGCCTCCACCATCACCCCAGGCGTGCAGTGCATTCCAGGCCTCCACCACTCCCTGAGAATATAAAAAAACTTCTCCTTTAAACTTTTGCCCTCTCGCCTTATAGCTAAGCCCTCTAGTATTGGACATTTTGACACAGGGGAAAAAGGTTCTGATTATGTACCCTATCTATGTCCCTTCTTCTTGCGTATGCCGTGCACAGCCTAAAGTTGTAGGACAACTTGTTCTATTTGATCTTATTTGATTGTGTGCGCCGGGTTGATTGCATTTGTCTAAACAGGGCGAACCACGTGAAGGTTGCAATCTCTCACCCCATCTATGCCCTTCACAGTTTGATGTACTTCTATCAAGTCTCCCCTCTAACCAGAGTTTGTATATTCTCCCGTGATCCCATGGGTTTTCTCTGGCTGCTCTGGTTTCCTCCCACAGTCCAAAGACCTGCGGGTTTATAGATTAATTGGCTTTTGCAAATTGTCCTTGGCGTGCAGGAGAGAACTAGTGTGAACGGGTGATCACTTGTTGGCGTGGACTCGGCGGGGCCGAAAGGCCTGTTTCTATGCTGTAATTCTAAGCCCAACTAATGCTCTTTCTAGTAGCCCTATGAAAGCTATCTTTTACCAATTCTTGTTGTTTTCCCAGAATCAGGTTTCAATTAATTGCAGGATGTCTGGCAGAAGAAGTGTTGCCTTGGTTGTTATCCGCTTTGATGTAAATGGTTGTGGGGTGACCTAAACCTCTCAGCTACTGCACCAGAAGGAAAATTGCTGATTATCAAAGTCACAGCTTTAAAGATGCTTGGCGCATTTGCTCCTATCTCTCACAATCTAGTTGGCACTCTGTAGCAAAGATACTAGAGTGGTGAGAAAATGCCGTCAGAGACAAGTTGAGACAAACCTGAGACACCAGGCTTCGTCTCCAAACAAAGAGAGTTGAGAGTCAAGATTGTTTAATTATCATATGTGCCGGCAACAAAACAAGACAATAGGTGCAGGAGCCAGCACCGCCATTCAATGTGATCATGGCTGATCATCATCCCCAATCAGTACCAATACATTGGTAAAAGACATCAATATAATTCTCACTTGCAGAATCATAACAGACCTGTAACACTATGCACACAGTACATAATGAGCAAAACACAAAAATAAGCCCTTGGGGCAACCAGAGATGGTCCATAGAAAAAATGCTGAAGTAACTCAGCGGTCAGTCTGAAGAAAGCTCCTGATCTGAAACGTCAGCTATCATTTTCCACTGGAAATGCTGCCTGACCCACCGAGTAACTCCAGCACTTGTGTCACAAGTGACATTGCGGGTCGGACTCAAAACGTGATCTACCTATATTCTCCAGAAATGCTGCCTGACTGCGCAGTTACTCTAAACTGAATATAGTTGTGTGCAGAGGGTTGTTATAATGTGGAATCCGTTTTGGTGGGTATTGTAATCAGATTATTTCTAAAGACTTATTGGACGACATTGGCAGTGAAGTAGATGAAAGGATATTTGGAATTGGAGTGAGAAAACAGTGTAGGGATAGTTGTGGGGAAAAAAAGACAGTGCTGGAGTAACTCGGTACGTCAGGAAGCATCTCTGGAGAACATATCTGGATAGTGCAACTCATGTAGTTCTGGATAGGTGATGTCTAGGATTGGGAGCCTTCAAACTGAGCATTGGTAGAGTTGCTGCCTCACAGCGCTAGAGTGTGGGTTTGATCCTGACTATGGGTGCTGTCTGTGTGTCGAGTTTGCCCATTCTCCCTTTGACCGTGTGGGTTTCCTCCGGGTGCTCTGGTTTCCTCCCACATTCCAAAGACGTGCGTGTTTGCAGGTTAACTGGTTTCTGTAAAAATTGCCCTTCGTGTGTAGGGAGTGGATGAAAAAGTGAGATAACATAGAACTAGTGTGAATGGGCGGTCGGTGTGGACCGAAGTGGCCTGTTTCCACGCTGTATGTCTAAAGAAAATTGGTTAGTTGTAGAGCTCTTTTGAGTTGAGTTTATTGTCATTCAAAAATGTTTTGAACGAAATTGGGTATCTTGCAGTCATAACAGAAAATAAAGTAACAGAACACACAATGAACACAGTTTAACATCCACCACAGTGAATCTACCAGGCACCTCCTCGCTGTGATGGAAAGCAAAAAGTCTTAAAGTCTTATCTCTTCCTTACAAAGAATCTTTAACCTAGTCATTGATGGTTTAAAGTTAACCATATAACCATATAACAATTACAGCACGGAAACAGGCCTTCTCGGCCCTTCCAGTCCGTGCCGACCATTTATTTTCCCCTAGTCCCATCTACCTGCACTCAGACCATACCCCTCCATTCCCTTCCCGTCCATATACCTATCCACTTTACTTTTAAATGTTAAAATCGATCCTGCCTCCACCACTTCTGAAGGAAGATCATTCCACACAGCCACCACTCTCTGAGTAAAGAAGTTCCCCCTCATGTTACCCCTAAACTTCTGTCCCTTAATATCTGAGATATATAGAACTGCTATAGAAATATGAAATGTTTTACATGCACACAAACGCACACTCCTGTGAATACATTTTCTTAACCTGTCCCTTGTGCCCTGGAGGTTGTTGTGTGCTCAGCCTGTTCCCAAACTACTATCAGGGACCCCACGACTGCAGGTCAGTGTTTAGTCTAGTTCCCAAATGTGTGTACGAGAAGAGCGTTGTTTCATATCTCCAGTAGCGGACATTTGACTGTGGAGCTTGGATATCTGTTGGTCTGGCTTCCGTTAAAGTGAACACAAAGTCGTCAGCTTCGACTTTTCCTGTCGTCTGCCGATGGAAGGTAACGGTGTCTGTGCTGCGGGGGGGGGAGAGATTTGTCCGTCCATTTTACGGGTGTCAAATTCAACTTGTCTCTTCCTGAATCAGGAGTACCAGAAGGTAAGATTCCTGATCGCTGAAGCGCTAGTTCAAGGCTAGCAGGCCCCACAGATGAGCAATAGCGAGACGACGCTTTATTCTTTTTGAAGAAATTAGCTGCAGAGTGAAATTGATCAAACGAAGGAGAGAACCAGCATTGCACTTTTAAATTATTATTTTCATTACCAGACGCTATCAGTTCTTCAGCAGACAAAAGCAGCTGCCTTACCAAGACATTTTATCAGGGAGAAATTTACATTTTTTTCGTTATGTTTTGTCTGGTGTATATTCTAATGAACTATAATTAACTACAGATCATATTTCTTTGAGCGGTTTTAAAAAATGGCAACAGGGGAGTGGCGCTGACAGACCCAGTAATTATACTCACTGTAAATCGAGGTAGTGACTGACTCTGATCTGCCTCATGTGTCCAGGTATTTTCTGAAGCGGGGCCATTGATGTCAGCTTCTTGACAGGCTGGAACTGTTCATTGGCAGCTTTGGGTTTAACTGTTAATATTTTTAAGATGATAGTGATGATATGATTATTTACAAACGAGGAACTGCAGATGCTGGTCGACAAAAAAAAAAGAGAGACAGCACTGCCGTAACTCAGCAGGTCTGGCACAGTTGTGAGTGTGGAATTCTCTGCCTCAGAGGGCAGTGGAGGCAGGTTCTCTGGATACTTACGAGAGAGAGCGAGATAGGGCTCTTAAAGATAGCGGAGTCAGGGGTTATGGGGAGAAGGCAGGAACGGGGTACTGATTGGGGATGATCAGCCATGATCACATTGAATGGCGGTGCTGGCTCGAAGGGCCAAATGGCCTACTCTTTTTTTGCACAAAGGATGGTAGGTATATGGAGCAAGCTGGCTGAGAAGGTACTTGTAGTTGAAGCAGGTATTATCACGATGCTTACAAAAGATTTGGTCCTGGACTCACTTGCTGCTGGGATACATGCTCTCCACATCCACACACACTCACACGCACACGCACACTGACACGCATACGCACACAGACACAGACAAACACACTGTTGACAAAATGCTGGAAATGTAGTTTGTCATTTTATTTCTCTCCCTTCAATTCAGGACTTTACCAGTACACCGCAGTGATTCATACTTCAGTTATTTAAAATATTTTAACTGTGTGAGACACAAGAGCAGCAATTGTTTCAAGTGTCACAGTGATTCCCAAACTCTGAATGAAATCTCTGCTTATTCACACTTGGTAAAATACAATGAGCGGTGATCGCCTGTGGCCCGGAGGCGATGGTTGCTAATGTATCAAGTATATTCTTATTTTCACTTTTTTATTACAAAATTGCTAAGCTTCAATGAGATAGGAAAGATTTAGAGCGGAAAAAAAGAAAAAATACTGGAGCAACACAGTGGTTCAGACAACATCGATGTAGAAAGTGCGTTTATTGGCCAAGTATGCACATACAAGGAATTTGCCTTGGTGCTCCGCCCACAAGTAACAACATGACATACAGTGACAGCTTCGAATGACTCGGAAAACACTAAACATTAATAATAGTAAAACATTAATGATAAAACACCATTGATCAAGCATGTGAACCAACAAAATGCTAGATCAAAGGAAGGCTACAGATTTTTGGCTGTTGAGTAGAGCAACTACTCGTGGATAAAAACTTTTTACATCTGGCTGTGGCAGCTTTGACAGTCCGGAGTCGCCTTCCAGAGGGAAGTGATTCAAAGAGTTTGTGGCCAGGGTGAGAGGGGTCAGAGATGATCTTGCCCGCTCGCTTCCTGGCCCTTGCAGTGTACAGTTCATCAATGGAGGGAAGGTTGCAGCCAATAACCTCAGCTGATCGGACGATTCGCTGCAGCCGCTGGGTGTCGTGCTTGGTGGCTGAGGCAAACCAGACCACGATGGAGAAGGTGGGAACAGACTCTACGATGGCCGTGTAGAATTGGACCATCATTGCCTGTTGCATGAATAGGAAACGTTTTGGCTCGGGTCCCTCTGCAGACCTGAAACGTCGCCTATCCCATGTTCTCCAGAAATGCTGCTTGACCCTCTGAGTTTCTCTAGCACGTTTTGTGTTTGTAAACCAGAATCTGCAGATCCTTCTTTCTATCTCAAGGTTTGGAGACATGTGGGCCAAAAGTGGGTGAATCGGACTAGCTTAGATGGGGCATGTTGGTACTCGTGGATGAGTTGGACTATAAGGCTGCTCTGCTGTATGACTTTGTGACCTCAAATATTTGGCATTCGTTTCCCTCAGTTTTCATAAGAACAACCAATCTTAAATCTCAATAAAATTGCATTGAAAAAATGCAGACAGATTTTATTTGGGCTGTGCCTTTGAAGTTTCCAACCTCATATAAATGAGGTCTGCCGCCACACAGCTTTAATGACCAGTTTCCAATCTGACCTCAGACAAGACAATAGACAATAGGTGCAGGAGTAGGCCATTCGGCCCCTCAGGAACTGTTGTGTGAAATCTGCATGTTCACCCTGTAATCAACTCCTCAACTTAAAAGATTGAAGATATTGATACATACTCTCTTGAACTTGTATGGGTTTATGGCTAGGGAGCGGAATTACTAGTTGCGTCACAATAGACAATAGGTGCAGGAGTAGGCCATTCGGCCCTTCGAGCCAGCACCGCCATTCAATGTGATCATGGCTGATCATCCCCAATCAGTAACCCGTTCCTGCCTTCTCCCCATATCCCCTGACTCCGTTATCTTTAAGAGCCCTATCTGGCTCTCTCATGAAAGCATCCAGAGAACCTGCCTCCACTGCTCTCTGAGGAATAGAATTCCACAGACTCACCACTCTCTGTGAGAAAAAGTGTTTCCTCGTCTCCGTTCTAAATGGCTTGCTCCTTATTCTTAAACTGTGTGTGGCCCCTGGTTCTGGACTCCCCGAATATCGGGAACATGTTTCCTGCCTCTAGCATGTCCAAACCCTTAATAATCTTAAGAAGGGTCTCGACCCGAAAGGTCGCCTATCTCCTTTGCTCCTTAGATGCTGCTGCACCCGCTGAGTTTCTCCAGCTTTTTGTGTAACCCTTAACAATCTTATATGTTTCAATAAAATGCCTCTCTCATCCTTCTAAACACCAGAGTGTACAAGCCCAGCTGCTCCATTCTCTCAGCATATGAAAGTCCCGCCATCCCGGGAATTTACCTTGTAAACCTACGCTGCACCCCCTCAATAGCAAGAATGTCCTTTCTCAAATTAGGGGACCAAACATTCACACAATACTCCAGGTGTGGTCTCACTAGAGCTCTGTACAACTGCAGAAGGACCTCTTTGCTCCTATATTCGATTCCTCTTGTCGCGTCCTGGTTCGGCAACTCGTGCGCCCATGATCGAAGGAGATTGCCAAAAAAAAAAAATGGTGGACACTGCCCAGTCCGTCACAAGTACTGACCTCACCAGCGAAGGGATCTACAGGAGCCAGCATCAACATTGACAGGCCTGTGAACACAATAAGCATAGGTAATGTCATAAACAAATGAATAACCCCAATACTAATGCAAACAGCTTGACGTCCTTGTGCAACCATAGTTTATAGTGTTGTGGAATGTTCAAGAGCCAAGGGTCAAGAGAGTTTTATTATGAGTAGTCGCCCAAACGTACGACTCTTTGGGCCACTACTCACGACCATACAGGCTTCACCCCGAGGCATGTCGCCTGTATGGTCGTGAGTTGTCTCCTCAGTCGCCCAAAGGGTCGGAGCGTCTTTCTGGTTGCCGCTGGATTGTCAACATGTTTGAAAATTTTGACGGGTGCCGGCAGTCGTCGAAAAAGTCGCGTAAGTAGGACAGGCCCTACAAGCTTTGATAGAGGGAGACTCGGGGGATAGTAGATAAGTGTATGAAGGAGGGGGGAAGTATGGCTACAGACTTAAAGCAGCCGATTTACTGGGAAAGCGTGCAAATAGAAAATAGGTGGATTATTTTGTAATCTTTTCAGCAATTTTTATCTGAGATCAAGCATATTAATCCTTAAGAAGCGTAAAGAACTGCAGATGATAGTTTAAAAATAAAAAAACACTGCTGGAGTAACTCAGCAGGTCAGGCAGCATCACTGGAGAACATGGATAGGTGGCATTTCAGGTCAGGATCCTTCACCAAACATCACATCCATGTTCTCCCGAGATGCTGCCTGACCTTCGGAGTCACTCGAGTCAAGAGAGCTTATTGTCATGTGTCCCAGATAGGATAATGAAATTCTTGCTTGCTGCAGCACAACAGAATATTTAGGCATAAATACAGATCAGATCAGATCAGTGTGACCATATACCATAGAATATATTTATATGCACAGATAAAGTGCAATAGGCTTTGAAATTGTGTTATTGTTGTGTTTAATAGTCTGATGGCTGTGGGGAAGAAGCAGCGCCTGAACCTGGATATTGCAGATTTCAGGCTCCTGTACCTTCTACCTGATGGCAGCAGCGAAGATTAGTGTGTGGCCAGGATGATCTGGGTCCTTGATGATGTTGGCAGCCTTTTTGAGGCAGCGCCTGCGATAGATCCCCTCGATGGAAAGGAGGTCAGAGCCGATGATGGACTGGGCAGTGTTTGCAACATTTTGCAACCTTTTCCGCTCCTGGACGCTCAGGTTGCTGAACCAAGCCACGACGCAACCGGTCGGCATGCTCTCTACTGTGCACCTGTTGAAGTTAGAGAGAGTCCTCCTTGACAAACCGACTCTCCGTAATCTTCTCAGGAAGTAGAGACGCTGATGTGCTTTCTTTATGATTGCATCAGTGTTCTGGGACCAGGAGAGATCTCCGGAAATATGCACGCCCAGGGAATTGAAGCTCTTGACCCTTTCCACCATCGACCCGTTGATATAAACGGGACGTGGGTCCCCATCCTACCTCTTCTGAAGCCCACAATCAGTTCCTTGGTTCTGCTGGTGTTGAGAGGCAGGTTATTGTGCTGGCACCATTTGGTCAACGGTCGATCTCTCTTCCATACTCTGACTCGTCCCCATCAGTGATACGTCCCACAACAGAGGTGTCGTCGGCGAACTTGATGATGGAGTTCGCACTATGTCTGGCTCTCGCACTTTGTCTCTTTTTTTTAAGGTTAATCTTTCCCCTTGTGTAAACAATGCTATGGGATTCTTACACATAGTCCACTGACAGAAACCCAGTTGCAGAATTAAAGTGATCCGTTGCTACTATGAGACATTTGTTGAGAATACCCAGTAAAATAATAAGCACCAATAAACATATCAAGAAAAAGAATTTTGACTTGGCCAAGAGAGGCTGGCGATTGTCCTTGCTCCCAGAAATTGATACAGAGAAAAACAAAGGAGAGACATTGTGATTTGTGATTTTTTTTTTTTTCTCTCTCTGCGCCACTGTCTGGATGATTTCAGTCTGGGCCATGTCAAGTGCCAGGAGGCCAGACTTGGCCCAGTGTGCAAATTGAGTTTGGCACCTCCGCTGTAGACACTGCGTCTGCTGCGTTCTTTTTATCTATTCAATTGGACACTGCTTTCAAAAATGTATTACATTTATCAAGAATTACTTCAGCTGGCGGATCTCTGCTGGCTGAGTTGCCGTTGTGACTGACGTGGACGGTCTTAAATTTTTCCCTACTAAATGGGTTATGTGAAACGGATGGTAATGCGTTCGTTCTACTTCAGTAGATGCCAGAGTCATTTTATTTCTACCGCTATTTTTATTTCAAAGGGACAGAATGGATTCCCTGCAGCCCTTAGAGTGGAGCTAGACGGGGGAGAAATTCAGTGGTTCACGCACAAGTCTTTTCACTTTTAATGAACTGTAGTCTACCTAGGATGAGGGGAATTTGTACATTAAAATCAAATCCTTGCTGGAGAGGAATTTCTCTCAATCTTTGGCTCGTGTTTGTTCTTGCTTCTTGCTGTGGATTGGTGCAGGCGTGGTTTGTTTGGTCTGGTCTGGGTACGGTGCAGATATGTTTGCTTTGAGGGGCTGTCCCACTGGGGCGACCTAATTGACGAGATTAGAAGAGTATGAAAAAATGACAAGTTGAAGACCTCCTTCGACTATGTAGAAGACCTCCTTCCACCTCCTTCGACTATGTTGAAGACCAGCTTTGACTAGCTACGACTATCTTTGGGAAAATTGGACACCGAATAGTGGAGAGTGAAGACCTCCTTCGACCTCCCTTCAACTATGATGAAGACTATCTACGACTACCCTCGATTACCTACGACTAACATGCCGACCTACTACGACTAAACCTATGAGTAAAAAAGTATCGATTTTTTTCCACGGCAAGCTTTTTTTACACGCGGGCATTTTTTAACAAGTTGAAAAAACCGGCGTGACCTAGCTGAGGCCTTGAGTACAGGGGTACTACTCTCGAGCATGACGGAGAGTTACGAAGACCACCTACGACCTCATGTCGACCATGCTGCGAGTATGTCGAGGGCAAACTCGCGGATTAGGTCGCCCAAGTGGGACAGGCCCTTTAGGTAGACAAAAGTGCTGGAAAAACTCAGTGGGTGCAGCAGGATCTATGGAGCGAAGGAAATGGGCTACGTTTCATGCCAAAACCCTTCTTCAGACCCTTTAGGTCTGATTGTGGTGGGACGAGGCAGACATGGATATTTGTTCCAGACATGGTAGGTTGCTGTAGACATGGCTACATTTGATCCTGCCAGTGGAATCCAATCTGACATCAAGAGCTGTGGTGTGTCGGCACAGATATGGATGCATTTGGTCTAGACGTGGCGGGATAACACCGACATGGCTGCGTTTGGTCTAGACATGGTGGGTTGGTACAGACGTGGCTATACTTGATCCTGCCAATGGAATCCGTACAGACATCACTGGTTGTGGGTTAGGGTTAGGTCTGAATAGATGTGGCAGCTTTTGGTCCAGTCACGGTGAGCCGACACAGACGTGGCTGCGTTTTGTCTAGACGCAATGGGACGGCGTAGACGGCTGCATTTGGTCTAGATATGATGAGACGACAAAGAGATATAATCTGGTTGTGTGGGGTTGGTACACGTGATTACATTCGCTCCGTCCGTAGGAATTGGCACGACTGGGCTGCTCTTCGTCTGGTTGGTTTGTGTCAGCAGAAGCAAGGAACTGCAGATGCTGGTTTACAAGAAAAGACACAAAGTGCCGGAGTAACTCAGTGTGTCAGGCAGAATCTCCGGAGAACGTTTTGGGTCAGGGCCCCTCTTCAGACTGAGGATTCAAGAATGGCCTTGCTCCAAAAAGTCACCTACCCGTGTTCTCCAGAGATGCTGCCTGACCCGCTGAGTTACTCCAGCACTGTGTGTCTGGGTTTGTCTGTGTTCTGTGCGGTTAGATTGGCTGCATTCAAGGAATATAAAAACTAGACAGAGGAGTATGCGGCACCTCCAACTTGCTCCAGTATTCAATCTGATCCTCTGACTCAACTTCCCTTTCCCGCTAATCTTTCTCATACTTTAGCTTTTCGGACATAAACGATCAATCTTATTCTGAACTGAGCTGAGTGACTCAGCGTCCACGGCTTTCTGGAGCAAAGATGGCCAAAGACATTAAAATTTCCTGGTGTCTCATTCCTCCGTAGGGTTCTATATTGTCCAGATCAGGTAAAGTTGGTTCACATCCTTCCCCAAAGAACATCAGTCAAGACAAACCAGTGGCGTCATTCAACAAAACAAACAAAGGACAAAGGACATTTATTGTCACATACACCAAATGGTGTAGTGAAATTTGTCTTGCCATGCAGCACACAGATAAAGATAAGACACAACATTAAAGAATGTAACATTAAACATAAAAAACATCCCCCCACAATGATTCCCATTATGAGGGAAGGCACAAAGTCCAGTCCCCATCCCCATGTTCACCCATAGTCGGGCCTATTGAGGCCTCCGCAGTCGCCGCTAATGGGGCTGATGTTACAGGCCCTTCTTCGCCGGGTGATAGTGCTCCGGCGTCAGGAGAACCCTCTCCGCAGCTCGGGGTGCCTGGATCGTCCGCTTCCTTGCTGGAGACTCTTTACTAATAGCTTTATTTTCACAAGTTAATTAACTAACTTCATTGTAATTTACGAGCTGTTATTATGAAAGTCGACAAAATACGGAGAAACTCAGCGGGTGCGGTAGCATCTATGGAGCGAAGGAAATAGGCAACGTTTCGGGCCGAGACCCTTCTTCAGACCCGAAACGTTCGCTCCATAGATGCTGCCTCACCCGCTGAGTTCCTCCAGCATTTTTGTCCACCTTCAATTTTCCAGCATCTGCAGTTCCTTCTTAAACAGCTATCATTATGAATTGGTTTTGGTGAGAGGGGAAAGGTTTGATAGGAACCTGAAAGGGCTACTTTTCCACACAGAGGGTGGCGTGTGTATGGAGTGAGCTGCCAGAGGAAGTAGTTGAGGCAGGTGCTATGCCAACATTTAAGGGAAATTTGGACAGGTACGTGGATAGTAACTCAGCTGGTCAGGCAGCATCCCTGGTGAACGTGACTGCGGACATTTTGGGTTGGGACCGTTTTAGTTTAGCTAGAGATACAGAGTAGAAACAGGCCCTCGACGTAGAACACTCGTCCGCGCTGGTTCTATGTTATCCCGCTTTCACGTCAACTTCTTAAGGGCCTGTCCCATTTGCGCCTCATTTACGCATCATATGTAAAATAGGTCGATGCGTCGTGATGAGCGACGTCGCGTGCAACTCGCGCGTCAGCACCTTCGTCTGGTGCGCGTGACGTCATTAGAATACCCTGCAGCGCGCGGCAGGACGCATGGTTACTGACGTTGGCGTAACCGTGCATGACTACACGATACACGTGAGACGTCGGAACGTCAGCGTGCGTGATAAGTCGCGAAGGTGGCGCGCGAGGAATTTGTTACATTACGAAATCCTGGAGCGCCGCGCGTCACCGCATGAGATTCCACGCCTCACCATGTGCAATGCGTGCGTCCCCCATGCATCACGGCGAGTCGACCTATTTCACATATGACGTGTAAATGAGGCGCAAATGATGGCCAAGTGGAACAGGCCCTTTAAACACCAGGGATAATTACAGAGGTCAGTTAACCTACAAACCCGCATGGTTTTTGGATGTGGGTGGGGGGGGGGGGGGGGGGGGGAAACCGGAGCACCCGGAGTAAACCCACGCAGTCACAGGGAGAATGTGCAAACTCCACACGGGTGTTACCCAATGTCAGGTGGAACCCGGGTCTCTGGTGCTGTGAGGCAGCAGCTCTACCAGATCGCCCTTTTATTAGCTGCTTATTTGACTTGCTGGTTTGCTTTTTGTGAGTCAGTATTCCCAGATCCCTCTGTGTACTCAAATTTAGCTATTTTTCAAATATTTATTCTTCCTACCAAAGTGAATAGCTACACATTTCCCCACATCTTGCTTGCCTAATGTGTCTGTCTCCATTTGCAGTCTCTTTATGCTGCCATCACCGCCAGCTTTTCTCCAGTGATGCTGCCTGACCCGCTAAGTTACTCCAGCATTTATGTGCCTGTCCTTTATATTATCGTAAAACTTGGATGAGAAAACAGTTAGTGTATCCAATTCATTCAGATGCATTGCGGGTAGCACTAATTCCTGTCATAGTCTAGTAGTACACAGAGGTTCACGGAGTTATACAGTACCGAAACAGGCCCTTTGGCCCAACTCATCCGTGCCAACCCATTTGCCTGTGTTGGGCTGGCTTCCCACTAAGTCTTTCCTATTAATGTCCCTGTCCAAATGTCTTTTAAATATTGAAGTTATCGACACTTCTGCACCTCTTCTGGCAGTTTGTTCCAGAACGTATCCTTCGTATTTCCTTGAAATCTTTGCCCTAGTCAAGAGTCAAGAGTGTTTTATTGTCATGTGTCCCAGATAGAACAATGAAATTCTTACTTGCTGCAGCACAACAGAATATGCATAGTGTTCAAGAAGGAACTGCAGTTGCTTGAAAATCGAAGGTAGACAAAAATACTGGAGAAACTCGGCGGGTGCGGTAGCATCTATGGAGTGAAGGAAATGGGCAACGTTTTGGGCCGAAACCCCCCTTCGGACTGATCTAGGGTTGGGGGGGGGAAGAAGAAAGGAAAAACTGTCTTCGGAGGGAGGTGGAGAACTTCTTCAAAGTGGGCATACCTTGGGGAGATGTCGCTGTGGAGTGGACAAAATGTTCAAGAAGGAACTGCAGATGCTGGAAAATCGAAGGTAGACAAAAGTGCTGGAGAAACTCAGCGGGTGCGGCAGCATCTGTAGAGCGAAGGAAATAGGCAACATTTCGGGACAAAACCCTTCTTCAGACTGATCTAGGGTGGGGGGGGGGTGGGTATGATATGACAAACGAGAGAGAAAAGAAACGGTGTGTGTGTGTGTGCGCGCGCACACTCACAACATACCCATATATTTCTACTCACAGTGGAAAGTGTTGATTCTGCTGTTGGAGGGACGTTCATGTTGAATCCTATAGTGTATTGTGTCTTTATTTTTATTTATTTTAATTTTATATGGATGTATAGTAATCTATTTTCTTTTCTCTGTAAAGCACTTTGGCTTCAATATGATTTGATTTAAAAATGCTATATAAATAAAAATTACGTACTTACTTACATACATTTTATATATATATATATATATTTATATTGCCCATCAACTCTACCGCTGTCTAATACTTATCTGGATACTTCTTTAATGTCACAAGATTATCTGCCTCCACCACCTCTTTTAACCAGTGCATATTAAGCCTTGACCGTCCATGGTGTGAAAAATTGCTCCTTCAGATTCCCTTTAAACCTATTGCATCTACAATTTTTTCCCTCACATTATCTACCTCCTCATTCAGTGTTGTTTGTTGCTTTGTATTGCCTGGTTAAAGTGAGTCAGTGTGTATTGTGGTTGCTTTGTCTGTCAGTAGTGGGATTTGCAGATCGTATTCCTCCTTGCCCTTCCTTCCGCGCCTTTTAAACTCGTGCAAGTTTGCTGCTAAATAATTCCGAAGGTGCAGAGTTACTGGCGTCTCGTAGCCAGAGATGTTTACCGTAGTATTTTCAATAAGCCGGAGATTGAAGATATTCCATGGGCCAGAGTTATTCTTTTTCATCTAAGTTGTTGTTATAACAGTTCAAGACAAGAGTCAGGGGTTAGACACTGTCCTGCTGGCAGGCACAGAAATTGCTATCAAAACATGCGGGTGACACAAATTCTTGGCGGCACACATGCGAGGCTTCGGCCGTGGGCCCTGTTGACGGTAACATCGGCAGCTGACCTGGTTGGTGACCGACTGCGAACTCCAGCAACAGCCGCTTCGTCCGCCCCGAATCGTAGGGCTTGAATCGTCCCGTTCGCGGGGCCTTTCATCGGCCGGCGGGGGCTTCAACATCGGGAGCCTCGATGCAGCAGTTTGATTTTAAGCCGCGCGGGGCGCTGAAAGGCCCCGCAAACGGGCCGATTCAGCCCTTAGAAAGCATCTGATAAAGTCCAGATTACAAAACATTGGGGGGGGGGGGGGGGGGAGAATTGTCCCCCACCTCTCAAAGCGGGGGGGTGGCAGAGCACGTACCCCCCCACCCCTGGATTTCCGCCCATGCCTGCTGGGGTAATTCAGCAAGACAGGCAGCATCTCTGGAGAAAAGGAATGGGTGACGTTTTGGGTCTTTGGCCCTTCAGCCCTCTTTATCGGTCTTCAGCGTTATATGTTGCACTAATTTTTTAGGTTTAGTTTAGAGATACAGCGTGGAAACAGGCCCTTCAGCCCACCCGGTCCGCGTCGACCAGCGATCCCCACACATTAACACTATCCCAGTCCATCATCGGCTCTGACCTTCCTTCCATCGAGGGGATCTATCGCAGTCGCTGCCTCAAAAAGGCTGGCAGCGTCATCAAGGACCCACACCACCCTGGCTACACACTCATCTCCCTGCTACCTTCGGGTAGAAGGTACAGGAGCCTGAAGACTGCAACAACCCGGTTTAGGAATAGCTACTTCCCCACAGCCATCAGGCTATTAAACCTGGCTCGGAACTCTGAACATTAATATCCCTCCATCTGTTATTTGCACTTTATTAATTTATTAAGTCATGGGTGTATTTACGTATATAATTGTAGTCAATGCCTTCTATGTTCTGTTGTGCTATGCAAAGAAAGATTTTCATTGTCCTGTCAGGGACACATGACAATAAACTCTTTTGACTTTGACTTGACTATCCGACACTCACTAGGGAGAAATTTTACATTTACCAACCCAATTAACCTAGATATCTGTACATCTTTGGAGTGTGGGAGGAAACCGGAGCACCCAGAGAAAACCCACACAGGTCACGGGGAGAACGTACAGGCAGCACCCGTGGTCGGGATCGAACCCGGGTCTCCGGCGCTGCATTCGCTGTAAGGCAGCAACTCTACCGCTGCGCCACGATGCTGCCCTTAAAGTTCGACGCTATATTTGTGCACTGTAGACAGCTTGATTGTATTCATAATTACCCTGCCTGGACAGTGCACAAAGGGCGGCATGGTAGCGCAGCGGTAGAGTTGCTGTCTTAAAGCGCTTGCTGCGTCAGACACCCGGGTTCGATCCCGACTACGGATGCTGTCTGTGCGGAGTTTGTACATTCTCCCCGTGACCTGCGTGGGTTTTTGCCGAGATCTTTGGTTTCCCCCCACACCCCAAAGACATACAGGTTTGTAGGTTTAAATGTATAAATGTAAGTAGTCCCTAGTGTGCGTAGGGTGGTGTTAATGTGCTGACTCTGGGGGCCCGTTTTCACGCTGTATCTCGAAGCTAAACCAAAAAACGAAAATCTTTGCACTGTACCTCAGCACACATGACAATACTAAACTAAAAGTAAGACACAAAATGCTGGAGGGACTCAGCAGGTCAGGCAGCATCTCTGGAGAACACGGATAGCTGACGCTTCCAGTTGGGACATTTCTTCAGATATTCGGTCAAAGTGCTGGTCCATCAACCTTTGGCATTGTCATACAGCTGAATGGCCAGTCAAGTCATCAGAGTCATTGTAGAGTGTTAAAGAAGGAACTGCAGATGCTGGAGAATTGAGGGTTACACAAAAAGCTGGAGAAACTCAGCGGGTGCAGCAGCATCTAAGGAGCGAAGGAGATAGGCGACGTTTCGGGCCGAAACCCTTCTTCAGACCCCTTCAGAGTCATTGTAGAGGTTTTGTTTATGGTCCCTGTGATGGTGTGAGTGGAATCTTACAGGAAGATCAGCTTATCTGCATGTTCCTGTTTGAGGGTGTTATAGATTGCTGTGGTTAACATACTAATAATCTGACATAGGATGCATTCAAGCATGATAATTGACCTATATTCTCCTTGCGTGCACCTCATTCTGCCATCATGCGTGTAAAAACAAAGCCGCATCAACCGGAATGTTTTATTTAATGAGCTGCCCTGCATAAAGAGTGGCCATTTGGTTCCATCCAAGTTTTAGAAACGTAGAAAATAGGTGCAGGAGGAGGCCATTCGGCCCTTCGAGCCAGCACCGCCATCCATTGTGATCATGGCTGATCATCCCCAATCGATAACCCGTGCCTGCCTTCTCCCCATATCCCTTGACTCCACCGGCCCCTAGACCTCTATCTAACTCTCTCTTAAATCCATCCAGTGATTTGGCCTCCACTGCCCTCTGTGGCGGGGAATTCCACAAATTCACAACTCTCTGGGTGAAAAAGTTTTTTCTCACCTCAGTCTTAAATGGCCTCCACTTTATTCTAAGACTGTGGCCCCTGGTTCTGGACTCGTACAACATTGGGAACATTTTTCCTGCATCTAGCTTGTCCAGTCCTTTTATAATTTTATATGTTCCTATAAGATCCCCCTCATCCTTCTAAACTCCAGTGAATACAAGACTAGTCTTTTCAATCTTTCCTCATATGACAGTCCCGCCATCCCAAGGATCATTCTCACGAACCTACGCTGCACTGCCTCAATCACAAGGTTGTCCTTCCTCAAATTAGGTTTTAGCTGCTTTGCCCAGAGCACTTGCCTCCTTGCTTTCCCACCATGGAACACCTTATCGAAGTGGCTTTGGTAAGAATTGGAAATTGTCCCTTGTGTGTAGGACAGTATACGGGGTGATCACTGGTTGGCACGGATTCGGTGGGCCCGAAGGGTCTGTTTCTCTGCTGTATCCCTAAACGTAAACCTGCATTTGAAGTGTGCAGCCTATACTGACCACGTCACGCTAATCTTGACACACACACAGATGTGGCTATTCTCTAAGCAACATTCCCTTCTGGTTTGCCGCAGGGTCCCGCTGCAGTATGTCTTTGAATCCTCCCACCAGCAACGATGCTTGCCTGAGCATCGTGCACAGCTTGATGTGCCATCGGCAGGGCGGGGAGAACGAGAGCTTTGCCAAGCGTGCCATCGAGAGTTTGGTGAAAAAGCTCAAGGAGAAGAAAGACGAGTTGGACTCGTTGATCACCGCCATTACGACAAATGGATCACATCCCAGCAAATGTGTGACCATCCAACGGACCCTGGATGGCCGCTTGCAGGTAGGTGCAAACCTGACCCGTCCCTTTTATATCTGTGGCGTTCACTTCATTATTTTTGTCAGGGAGTGTAATAACTTTAAGCCAGGCATTTCAGGTCCACAAATTGGACAGCACAGTGGCGCAGCGCTAGAATTGCTGCCTTGCAGCGCCAGACAATAGACAATAGGAGCAGGAGTAGGCCATTCGGCCCTTCGAGCCAGCACTGTGATCATGGCTGATCATCCACAATCAGAACCCCCCCCCACACACCAGCACTATCCTCCACACACTAGGGACAATTTGCAATTATACCAAAGCCAATTAACCCACACACCCGCACGTCTTGGGAGTGTGGGAGGAAACCGGAGCACCCGGAGAAAACCCACGCAGCTCACCGGGAGAGAACGTACAGACAAGCACCCGACACCATGATCGAACCCGGGTCTCGGGTGCTGTAAGCCAGCAGCTCTACCGCTGCGCCACCGTAAAGTCTGCCTTTACACTTAAACCCCCTCCCCCCCCTTGCCACTCCTAGACAATAGACAATAGGTGCAGGAGTAGGCCATTTGGCCCTTCGAGCCAGCGCCTCCGCCATTCACTGTGTTCATGGCTGATCATCCACAATCAGAACTGCCCGTTCCGTCCTTCTCTGCATATCCCCATAGGGGTACTGATTGTGGTTGATCAGCCATGATCACATTGAATGGCGGTGCTGGCTCGAAGGGCCAAATGGCCTACTCCTGCACCTATTTTCCATGTATGTATGAATCCCCGGACTCCGCTATCTTTAAGAGCTCTATCTAACTCTCTCTTCAGAGCAACCAGAGAATTGGCACAGACCCACAGTTTCACAACACTGTGTGGAAAAGTTTTTCGTCATCTCCGTTCTAAATGGCTTACCCCTTATTCTTAAACTGTGGCTCCTGGTTCTGGACTCCCCCAACATCGGGAACATGTTTCCTGCCTCTAGCGTGTTCAACCCTTAATAATCTATATTTCAATCGGATCCCCTCTCATCCTTCTAAATTCCAGAGTATACAAGCCCAGCCGCTCCATTCGATCAACATATGACAGTCCCGGCATCCCAGGAACCTACGCTGCACTCCCTCAATAGCAAGAATGTCCTTCCTCAAATTTGGAGACCAAAACCGCACACAATACTCCAGGTGTGGTCCCACTAGGGCCCTGTACAACTGCAGAAGGACCTCTTTGCTCCTATACCCAGCTCCTCTTGTTATGAAGGCCAACCTGCCATTCACATTGGCATTCGCTTAGACCCAGGTTCGATCCTGACCACGGGTGCTGTCCATGCTGAGTTTGCGCGTTTTCTCTGTTTACCCCCCCCGGGTTCTCCGGTTTCTTCCCTCATTCCAAAGATGTACGAGCTTGTCGATGAATAGGCTTCTGTAAATAGTCGCTTGGGTGCAGGATGAGAAAGTGGAATAACAAAGAATTAGTGCACAGGTAATTGATGGTTGGCTTGGACTCGGTCGGCTGAAGGACCTGTTTCAACTCTGTGACTGGAAACTAAAAAAAATAAACTCGTCTCTGGAGAAAATTGAGTTACAGATCCAGCAAAGAGATGTTTAAGAAGGCTTTGTCGCGTTACCTCCCCCCTTGACGCCATTCAAGGACCCAAGCAGTCCTTCCAGGTGCGGCAGAGGTTCACCTGCACCTCCTCCAACCTCATCTATTGCATCCGCTGCTCTAGGTGTCAGCTGTTCTACATCGGTGAGACCAGGCGCAGGTTCGGTGATCGCTTCGCCCAACACCTCCGCTCGGTTTGCAATAACCAACCTGATCTCCCGATGGCTCAGCACTTCAACTCCCCCTCCCATTCTGAATCCGACCTTTCTGTCCTGGGCCTCCTCCATGGCCAGAGTGAGCACCACTGCAAATTGGAGGAGCAGCACCACATATTTCGCTTAGGTAGTTTACACCTCAGCGGTATGAACATTGACTTCTCCAATTTTAGGTAGTCCCTGCTTTCTCCTCCCCTTCCCAGGTCTCCTTCAGCCCACTGTCTCCGCCTCTTCCTTTCTTCTTCCTGCCCCCCCCCCCACCCTCACATCAGTCTGAAGAAGGGTCTCGACCCGAAACGTCACCTATTTCCTTTGCTCCATAGATGCTGCCTCACCCGCTGAGTTTCTCCAGCATTTTTGTCTACCTGCAAAGTGATGGCTAGATTGCATGAGTGAGGAAAAATAGATGATCTATGGAGGATGGATAAATATACAGGAAGAATTTTATTTAAGTAAGTTTATTGGCCAAGTATTCACATACAAGGAATTTGCCTTGGTGCTCTGCCCACAAGTAACAACATGACATACAGTGACAGTTACGAATGACTCAGAAAACACTAAACATTAATAATAATAAAACATTAATAATGATAAAACACCATTGATCAAGCATGTGAACCAACAAAATACCAGATCAAAGGGAGGCTACAGGTTTTTGTCTGTTGAGTGGAGCAACTACTCGTGGATAAAAACTGTTTTTATGTCTGGCTGTGGCAGCTTTGACAGTCCGGAGTCGCCTTCCAGAGGGAAGTGATTCAAAGAGTTTGCGATCCTATAGTCTGCGATTAATACACACTGGGTATGTATCTGAGATTTAAGAGCCTCTTCTATTCTTATCTCCTTATGTCACACTTTTTGTCTTTCCATCTCTGCCTTATTTGACAATTTTGCCCCCCTTCCCCCCCAACCACCTGTACGCACCTATCGCTTCCCAGGTATTGTCCTGCCCCACATCTCCTCCAGCTTTCAGTCTGAAGACCCAAAACGTCACCTTACCCTGCTCTCCAGAGTTGCTGCCTGCTCGAGCCAAGTTGAGTTTGTCACATACACATATGAGATGTGCAGTGAAATGAAAAATGGCGATGCTTGCAGATTGTGCAAAAAAAACTACAAAACAGAATGGAACAGAATCACATATTCACATATTACATATTTGTGGGAGAAAAAAAGAAAAGGCGGCAATTTTAAAAAGACACGATGAAACAGTAAATTGGTCCAGTAAAGTTAGTCCCTGGTGAGATAGGAGTTTATAGTCCTAATGGCCTCTGGGAAGAAATTCCTTCTCATCCTCTCCGTTTTCCACAGGATGGCAGTGGAGGCGTTTGCCTGACCGTAGCAGCTGGAACAGTCCGTTGCAGGGGTGGAAGGGGTCTCCCACGATCTTGTTAGCTCTGCAGTTGCACCTTCTGATGTATAGTTCCTGCAGGGGGGCGAGTGTTGTTCCCATAGTGCGTTCGGCCAAACGCACCACTCTCTGCAGAGCCTTCTTGTCCTGGGCAGAGCAGTCCCCAAACCAAATCGTGATGTTTCCGGACAAGATGCTGTCCACAGCCGCTGAGTAGAAGCACTGGAGGATCCTCAGAGAGACTCTGAATTTCCTCAATTGCCTGAGGTGGTAAAGGTGCTGCCTTGCCTTACTCACCAGTGCTGCAGCGTGTGTTGTCCATGTCAGATCCTCTGAGATGTGGACTCCCAGGCATTTAAAGCAGCTCGCCCTATCCACAGTATCCCCATTCATCTCCAGTGGCGTGTACGTCCTCGGATGATGTGCCCTCCTAAAGTCCACAATCGGCTCCTTCCTTTTTTTAATATTCTGCTGACTTACTCCGATCTTTTACACACATTATCTTTTTTGTGTCAACAAGTGTCTCTCCTTGTGAGTCTGGAGATCTCCAGGTAAAACCAGCAAGTTACATAGAAACATAGAAAATAGGTGCAGGAGGAGGCCATTTGGCCCTTTGAGCCAGCACCGCCATTCATTGTGATCATGGCTGATCATCCGCTATCAATAACCCGTGCCTGCCTTCTCCCCATATCCCTTGACTCCACCGGCCCCTAGAGCTCTATCCAACTCTCTCTTAAATCCATCCAATGATTTGGCCTCCACTGCCCTCTGTGGCAGGGAATTCCACAAATTCACAACTCTCTGGGTAAAAAAAAAATTTCTCACCTCAGTCTTAAATGACCTCCCCTTTATTCTAAGACTGTAGCCCCTTGTTCTGGAGTCACCCAACATTGGGAACATTTTTCCTGCATCTAGCTTGTCCAGTCCTTTTATAATTTTATATGTTTCTATAAGATTCCCCCTCATCCTTCTAAACTCCAGTGAATACAAGCCTAGTCTTTTCAATCTTTCCTCATATGACAGTCCCGCCATCCCAGGGATCAATCTCGTGAACCTACGCTGCACTGCCTCAATCACAAGGATGTCCTTCCTCAAATTAGGAGACCAAAACTGTGCACAATGTTGACAGGAAAGCAAACGACGTTGGCATATGCTGCAAGAGGGATGGAGCTCAAGAGTGGGAACGGCTGCCGCTACAATTGTACAGGGTTTTGAGGTCAGACTTGATTACAGTATACACTATTGGACCTTGCCATTTGAGAGGATGTAGTTACATTGGCGACAGTGCAGAGAAGGCTGGCTAAATTGATTCTGGGAATGAAATGGTTGTGGAGTAGATTGAACCTGATACTTGGGGTTGAGGAGAGAGAGAGAGAGAAAGAGAAGCGTTGTTATTGAATTGTAAAGAATTTTGAAGGGGGCTGTGCAGTGAAAATGGTTGCCGGGGTGAAAATCCAGAACTCGGGTGGCATGGTAGATTTGCTGCCGTACAGCGATCACAGAGACCCGGGCTTGATCCCGACTGCCGGTGCTGTCTGTATGGAGTTTGTACGTTCTCCCCGCGTTGGTTTTCCCCCCACACTCCAAAGACGTGCAGGTTTTGTAGGTTAATTGGTCGGTACAAAATGTGAAATTGCCTCCAGCGTGTGTAGGATAGTGTCAGTGTGCGGGGATCGCTGGTCGGCGCGGACCCGGTGGGCCGAAGGGCCCGTTTCTGCACTGTATCTCTAAACTAATAGATACCGTTTTTAAGAAGGGACTGCAGATGCTGGAAAATCGAAGGTGGGCAAAAGTGCTGGAGAAACTCAGCGGGTGCAGCAGCATCTATGGAGCAAAGGAAATAGGCAACGTTTCGGCCCGAAACCCTTTGGGTTTCGGCCCGAAACGTTGCCTATTTCCTAGTAGATATAGTTTCTAGATGAAGTGACTATTAAAGTCACGGAGAGAGATAACGTGCCGGAGTAACTCAGCGGGTCAGGCAGCACCCCCGGAGAAGTGACATAGAAACATAGAAAAATAGGTGCAGGAGTAGGCCATTCGGCCCTTCGAGCCTGCACCGCCATTCAATGTGATCATGGCTGATCATCCAACTCAGTATCCCGTACCTGCCTTCTCTCCATACCCCCTGATCCCTTTAGCCACAAGTGCCACATCTAACGCCCTCTTAAATATAGCCAATGAACTGGCCTCAACTACCTTCTGTGGCAGAGAATTCCAGAGACCCACCACTCTCTGTGTAAAGAATGTTTTCCTCATCTCGGTCCTAAAGGAATTCCCCCTTATCCTGAGACTGCGACCCCTTGTTCTGGACTCCCCCAACATCGGGAACAATCTTCCAGCATCTAGCTTGTCCAACCCCTTAAGAATTTTGTAAGTTTCTATAAGATCCCCCCTCAATCTTCTAAATTCCAGCGAGTACAAGCCGAGTCTATCCAATCTTTCCTCATATGAAAGTCCTGACATCCCAGGAATCATTTCGGAATGGCCCTGACCCGAAACGTCACCCACCAATGTTCCCTCGGAATGCTGTCTGGCCCGCTGAGTTACTCGAGCGTTTTTTGTTTCTTGTTTTTTTTTTGGTAAACTGCAGTTCCTTGTGTCTTATCATTTAAACCATTTAAGATTCAGAGTTGAGGAGGAATGGATTTGTGTGAATATTTGAAATGATGCTGCCCGGGAGCTGCTGACACGCTGGGAATATTCAAGGGTGAGATCGATAGATTTCCAGACCACGGGGTTATGGGAAGCGGACAGGAAATAAATGTTGAGCCCTGATCTCACTGAGTGGCGGAACAGGCTTGATCTGTTAGTTTAGAGATACAGTATAGAAACAGGCCCTTCTGCCCACCAAGTCCACGCCGACCATCGATCACCCGCCCTCGATCATGGACATTGTGTGCCAAACCTTTTATTTGTTTATGATGTTATCTGTGAGCACTGCAATTACAGACCTGTCTTCAGTTTTCAGTATATATGACAATAAAACACTTACTTTAATAAATATTTTTAATAGAAACATAGAAAATAGGTGTAGGAGTAGAGGCCATTCGGCCCTTCGAACCTGCACCGCCATTCAATATGATCATGGCTGAATATCCTACTCAGTATCCTGTACCTGCCTTATCAGCCATGATCATATTGAATGGCGGTGCAGGCTCGAAGGGCCGAATGGCCTCTACTCCTGCACCTAATTTCTATGTTTCTATGTTAGGGTTAAACACTTCTGATGGTGCATTAAATACTTATCACGGTGGCGCGGCGGTAGAGTTGCTGCCAGCGTCGGAGACCCGGGTTCCATCACGACTACGGCTGCTCTCTGTACGGAGTTTGCACGTTCTCCCCGTGACCCGCGTGGGTTTTCTCCGAGATCTTTGGTTTCCTCCCACACTCCAAAGTCGGGCAGGTTTGTCGGTTAATTGGATTGGTGTGAAAATTGTTCCTCGTGCGTGTGGGATGGTGTTACTGTGAGGGGATCGCTGGTCGGCGCGGACCCGGTGGGCCGAAGGGCCTGTTTCCGCGCTGTATCTCTGAACTAAATCTCTAGTTTAAAAATACCCAATGTCTTGGAGATTCACCGCCCTCTGGCTAAAGAAGTTCCTCGTCCTCTTCATTCTAAGCTGAGGTGCTTTCTGTTCTTCCACAAATAAATACTCCTCTGGCTCTTGTTTCAAAGGAATGCAGGGGAATTAGCTTGGTGTCGTGCTCTATTGTTTGAGCATTAAATATTTATTGAAACTATTAAAGACTTCCCTCATCGGGTCATTACTATATGTGGGAGCTAACTGCGCACGTTGTCTACATTTCAAACAATGAACGTGCCCTGAAAGAACTTACGAGCCTGGCGGGGTGTTTTGATTGAAAGATACAGCATGGAAACAGGCCCTTCGGCCCACCAAGTCCGTGTTGACATTTGATCGCCCATTCACACGTGTTCCACTGTTTTCCATTTGCTCATCCACTCCTTTCACACCCGGGGCAGTTTTACAGAGGTTCAATTAAACTTACAAACCCGCACGCCGTTGGGATGTGGGAGGAAACTGGAGCACCCGGAGGAAGCCCACACAGAGAGAACATGCAAACTCCACACGGACAGCACCTGAAGTCAGGATCAAAGCCAGGTCTGTGGCACTGGAAGGCAGCAGCCTTACCAGCTACACCACCGTGTTCCAGATTCAGGGACAGTCAGCAGGCATCTGGACTATTCTCTCACCAAATTAGAGTACAGCCCTGTCCTCCCATCTACCAGATTAACTACCTTTAATCTGTCCTGGGCCTCCTCCATTGTCATAGTGAGGCCCAGCGCAAATTGGAGGAACAGCGCCTCATATTTCACTTGGGAAATTTACACCCCAGCGGTATGAACATTGACTCCTCTATTCTCAGATAGCCCTTGCTTTCTCCCCCCCTCCCCTCTCCCTTCCCAGTTCTCCTACAAGTCCTACTGTCTCCACCCACTTTCTGTATTGTTCCCGCCCCCCCCCCCCCCCCCCCCCGTCATCAGTCTCGACCCGAAACGTCGCCCATAGCTGTGTTACTCCAGCATTTTGTGTCTACCTTTAATCTGACCTTAACTCGCACTGCAAGTAGTATCCTTTAGTTTGTACACTGTGTGTAGACAGCTTGATCGTAATCATATATAGTCTTTAGCTCAACAAAAGCTTTTCACTCTACATTGGCATGTGTGACAATTATACACTAAACTAAAAACGTCCTCGGATCTCATGCTGTAGAAAGGATTTACCCCCCTTGTTGCATTTGTAACATCCTTGGCCCACAGATGATTGTAGCTGGATAGAGTGCCTTTACAGTTACAGTTCCCTAGTCACACACACACACTGTGTGTTAAGTTACAAGCCACATTGAACAGACTCGGTTACTAATACCCACCTCTCTGCTTACTCTTAGCAAAAGCGTAGAAGAAAATGATGAAACAATCCATCTAATTCAAATTCTTCCAAACGATTTTTGGCACCAGTTGTAAAGCTGCGTAACATCAGAGATGTGTCTGTCTGCACTGCACCAAAACAAGGCTTCAGGATAATTCACTGCTCGAAAAATCTGTGAGCTTATTTTGCCATTTAGTGCAAGGATTCCTTCAGGGGAGACCCTGTGCATAACTCCCCAAGACGTTTGTTTCTCACTTGGGAAGGGAACGAAGTAATAGCCCTGTCCCACGGTACGAGTTCATTCCAAGAGCTCTCCCGAGTTTTAAAAAAATCAAACTCGTGGTTAGCACGGAGAATTAACGTAGCGGGTACGTCGGAGCTCGGGGACATCTCTAAGCGGCTCGTAACGCTAACGGCAGGTACTGGGGAAGACTTGCTAACGGCGGATAAGACTCGTGAAGATTTTTCATTATGTTGAAAAATGTCCTAACCCTATGTGAATACTTGGCCAATAAACTTACTTACTGAAAGCCCTGTCCCTCTGTACGAGTTCATTCCAAGAGCTCTCCCGAGTTTGCCCTGATTCGAACTCGGAGATTTATGGTAATGGCAAACTCGGGAGAGCTCTTGGAATGAACTCGTACAGTGGGACAGGGCTTTCAGTAAGTAAGTAAGTTTATTGGCCAAGTATTCACATACAAGGAATTTGCCTTGGTGCTCCGCCCAGAAATAAAAACATGACATACAGTGACAGTACCGAATGACTCAGAAAACACTAAACATTAATAATAATAAAACATGAATGATGAAACACCATTGATCAAGCATGTGAACCAACAAAATACCAGATCAAAGGGAGGCTACAGATTTTTGGCTGTTCTTTTCCAACTAGCGTCGGTAGTTTGTCTACTTGTCTCGACACATTGTCTGTCAACAGTCAAGACAAGAGTGTTTTATTGTCATATGTCCTGAAACGGAAGAATTAAATCCTTTCTTGTAGCAGCACCATAACTCATCAACTCCCCCTCCAATTCCCAAATCGACTCTGTCATTCAATCAAGGCTGATTTATCTCTGCTGAGCCACCAGGAGATCAGGTAGGTTAAGACAGACTGAGCGGAGCTAAGCTCTCTAATATACAGGGTACACAAAATGCTGGAGAAACTCAGCGAGTGCAGCAGCATCTATGGAGCGAAAGAGATGGGCAACGTTTCGGGCCGAAACCCTTCAAGAGATGCTACTATTTAAAGACCGTTCCCTCCGCAACTCCCTTGTCAATTCTTCCCTTCCCTCCGCTCCACCCCTTCCCCGGGCACTTTCCCTTGCAACCGCAAGAGATGCTACTATTTAACACAGCCTCCTCTCTAATATACATCTGTTCAATAGAGTATTTAACGTGCCAGTATTTACCCATCTCATCGGAGACCCTCGGACTATCTTTGATTGGACTTTAGACAAAAAGTGCTGGAGAAACTCAGCGGGTGCGGCAGCATCTATGGAGCGAAGGGAATAGGCAACTTTTCGGGCCGAAACCCTTTTCGAGCAGAGTGAACTATCCTGAAGCCTTGTTTTGGTGCAGTGCAGTTCCTGGCTTTATCTTGCACCAAATGTTTTCCGTGTTATTCCCTTTACACTGTGAATGGCTGAAGAAGGGTCTCACCCATTCCTTCACTCCAAGGATACTGCCTGTCCCGCCGATCTACTCCGGCATTTTGTGTTTACGACATACAAGGAATAGCAGGTGTTAGTTTACAAAAAAAAAAGACAAAGTGCTGGAGGAGCTCAGCAGTCAGGAGAATGTGGACGGGCGACAGTTTGGGTCGGGAGAGTCAGGAGCCTTCCCCAGAGTCAGGACCCTTGCAGTTTCTTGCAGACAGTCCCACCTCTCCAGACAACCAAAGAAACAGCAAGGACCAACATCTGGAAAGATGAATGGAACCAGCTCAACACATGAGCCCACGACTGGATGGAGAGAGGAATCTCTCCGACTGAATGCCTCGCCAGAGGGCACGACCTCCCATGGCCAAACTGGGAGACGCTCAACAGATTACGAGTAGAGCAGGGGAGGTGCAAAGCACTTATGAAAGCATGGAACTACCAGGCAGAAGACACATGCAGCTGTGGAGCAGTACAGACAACGTCCCACCTACTGGAGTGTGACGATGCCCCCCAGTGCAGCCCCCATGACCTTGCTGAACCGACCCGACCAGCTGTGACCTGCGCCAGATACTGGCAGAACGACATCTGAGATTGCAACGGACTCGAAGAAGAAGGACCCTCCAACCGAAAAAAAAATGTTGGTGTTGATTTATTTACTTTCTTTCCACCACACTTCTGCTGATTTTATTTTGTATCTCAAATTTGTGGGGCAGTAAATTCTGGAAAGGGGCCGTCCCACTTGGGCGACCTAATCCGCGAGTTCTGGCGAGTTTGCCCTCGACTCGTATTCACAGCATGGTCGACACGAGTTCCTAGGAGGTCTTTGTAAAGGGCCTGTCCTACAAGCATGCAACTCTATGCGATTAGCGCGACCTAACGTGGTCGCTTGAGCCGTCTGGCGTCGCGGGGCCGGTCCCACTTCGATCGCCGGAGCCGTGCGGAATTGTGCGGAGTTCGTCCCGACATCGCGCGGGGCTCCGAGAAACTGACTATGTTCAAAAATTCCGCACTGCAACGGCTTGTCGGCTCGCAGTCGCCTCGACGCATTACACACCGCCCCAACATCGTGCTTCCGTGAACCTATCTGTAGGTGCCTCCGTGACCCTCTGTGTGTGTGGCTCCGTGGCCCTCTCTGTGTACCCCTCTCTGTCCTGGCGAACTTACCTTAGACTTCGCTCCAAGTTCGCCTCACTTTGCGCCGCGTTGCGCCACTCACCCGACCACCGCGCGACCCTCGCTGCCGGTTTGGTCGCGCTTGCCGCATGCTGGTGGGAACGGCCCTGTACAGGGGATCACCCGACCTCCGCGCGGCCCCCGCTTCTAGTTTGATCGCGTTCATCGCATAGAGTTGCATGCTTGTAGGACAGGCCCTTAACTCTCCTTCATGCTCGAGAGTAGTCCCCGCGTATTCGAGGCCCCAGCTAGGTCGCAGCGTTTTATTCGACATGTTGAAAAATGTCCGCGAGCAAAAAAAGGTTGCATGGAAAAATATTGATGCTTTTTCTCACCTCAGTCTTAAATGGCCCCAGTCTTAAACTGTGCCCCCCCCCCCCCCAGAAAGGGCCTGTTTCCGCGCTCTATCACGAAACTAAGTAAACCAAACTGCCTGGTGTAAACTGTTGAAGTGGAGTAGATTCTTTGGGAAGTTGTGAAGAGAACCAAATGGGATTAATGTAGGTTTACTGTAAATGGATGTCTGATGGATAGCACAGACCTGGTGGGCCAAAGGGCCAGTTTCCGCACGGTATGCCTGGAAGGGATCCGGAGCAGGCACGACGAGCAGAATACTGTCTCTCTGTGTGTCATATCGTCCTCCGGTTTTAAGACCACTTCAATAGCTTTCAATATTTTAAATGTGAACTCCCTGGAGTGGAAGGCTCATGTTTCCCGGAGTATGTTTGTGAATTTTACTACACGCTTGTCTCTTAATGGATTGTGAGGTGGAGCAGTCATATCAACAACAGCTTGTGTTTAATATCTCCTTGAGCGTGCCTCTGCCAATTTTCTCTTTCCCTCTATACGCTACTCTCTTGTTTTGCGCCCGCAAGATGTTTGTGCAGCCTTAAAGCTGCTGCGCAAATGGAAATTGCCTCTGCAGTGTGCCTGTGTTTACATTGCGATTTGGCCGCCGAATTTCTCAGCTCTCGTTAGCGAGATTGTCTGGGGTTAGATGCGGCATCGAGCTTGGAATTGGGAGTGGGGGTTACACAAAAAGCTGGAGAAACTCAGCGGGTGCAGCAGCATCTAAGGAGCGAAGGAGATAGGCGACGTTTCGGGTCGCGACCCTTCTTCAGACTGGTCAGGGATCAGGGAAACGAGAGATATAGACAGTGATGTGGAGAGATAAAGAACAATGAATGAAAGATATGCAAAAAAGTATTGATGATAAAGGAAACAGGCCATTGTAAGCTGTTTGTAGTGTGGAAATGAGAAGCTAGTGCGACTGGGGTGGGGGGGGGATGGGGGGGGGAGATGGAGAAGGAATGCCAGGGCCCGAGGGCTGAGGGAGAGGTGGGGAGGGGGAGGGGGCAGTCTGGGTTAACAGAATTGAGAAAATTAAATGCTTAAGCCCAGAGGATGCAGACTCCCCAAGCGGAATATGAGGTGCTGTTCCTCCAACTTGCGGTGTTGCTCACTCTGGCCGTGGAGGAGGCCCAGGACCGAGAGGTCGGATATGGAATGGGAGGGGGAGTTGAAGTGCTGAGCCACCGGGAGGTCGGGTTGGCTATTGCAGACCGAGTGCAGTTCTTGTTTAGGTCATATCTTTATTTAAAAAAAATCTCTTTATTAGTTTTTTTTTCTCCAAAAAACAAAAAACAAAACAAAAAAGAATAATGATAAACGTAACAATGATATTGATACATAGGGATCAGGATTACATTAACTGTTTAAGAAGGAACTGGAGATGCTGGAAATTCGAAGGTAGACAAAAATGCTGGAGAAACTCAGCGGGTGCGGCAGCATCTATGGAGCGAAGGAGATATAACCATATAACCATATAACAATTACAGCACGGAAACAGGCCATCTCGGCCCTTCAAGTCCGTGCCGAACAACTTTTTTCCCCTAGTCCCACCTGCCTGCACTCATACCATAACCCTCCATACCCTTCTCATCCATATGCCTATCCAATTTATTTTTAAATGATACCAACGAACCTGCCGCCACCACTTCCACTGGAAGCTCATTCCACACCGCTACCACTCTCTGAGTAAAGAAGTTCCCCCTCATGTTACCCCTAAACCTCTGTCCCTTAATTCTAAAGTCATGTCCTCTTGTTTGAATCTTCCCTATTCTCAAAGGGAAAAGCTTGTCCACATCAACTCTGTCTATCCCTCTCATCATTTTAAAGACCTCTATCAAGTCCCCCCTTAACCTTCTGCGCTCCAGAGAATAAAGACCTAACTTATTCAACCTATCTCTGTAACTTAGCTGTTGATACCCAGGCAACCCAGGGAGATGGGTAACGTTTCGGGCCGAAACCCTTCTTCAGACCCTGGAACGTCCGAAACGTTGCCCATCTCCTTCGCTCCATAGATGCTGCTGCACCCGCTGAGATCCTCCAGCAATTTGTGTACCCTCAATGGTTGATTGTGTATTGTGTGTATCATTGTACCGCTGCTGGCAAATTCATTTCACTTGCACTTAATGTTCATTGTGACGAATAAAACCGTATGGTATTGTATTGTAAAAGAAAACATATATGTAGAAAAAAACTAAAAAGATTAAAAAGGGGGGAAAAAAGAGAAAAATGGAAAAAACAAAACTAGAAAAACAAAAGCAAAACAGAATCTGAGCTACAAAGAATGAGGGTAGACTATTATCTGAATGGTGGCAGATTAGGAAAGGGGGAGATGCAACGAGACCTGGGTGTCATGGTACACCAGTCATTGAAAGTAGGCATGCAGGTGCAGCAGGCAGTGAAGAAAGCAAATGGTGTGTTAGCATTCATAGCGAAAGGATTTGAGTATAGGAGCAGGGAGGTTCTACTGCAGTTGTACAGGGTTTTGGTGAGGCCACACCTGGAGTATTGCGTACAGTTTTGGTCTCCAAATCTGAGGAAAGACATCCTTGCCATAGAGGGGGTACAGAGAAGATTCACCAGACTGATTCCTGCGATGTCAGGACTTTCCTATGAGGAAAGATTGGATAGACTCGGCTTGTACTCGCTGGAATTTAGAAGATTGAGGGGGGATCTTATAGAAACTTACAAAATTCTTAAGGGGTTGGACAGGCTAGATGCTGGAAGATTGTTCCCGATGTTGGGGGAGTCCAGAACAAGGGGTCACAGTCTAAGGATAAGGGGGAATTCCTTTAGGACCGAAATGAGGAAAACATTCTTTACACAGAGAGTGGTGGGTCTCTGGAATTCTCTGCCACAGAAGGTAGTTGTGGCCAGTTCATTGGCTATATTTAAGAGGGCGTTAGATGTGGCCCTTGTGGCTAAAGGGATCAGTGGGTATGGAGAGAAGGCAGGTACGGGATACTGAGTTGGATGATCAGCCATGATCACATTGAATGGCGGTGCAGGCTCGAAGGGCCGAATGGCCTACTCCTGCACCTATTTTCTATGTTTCTATGTTTCTATGTCAACAATTTAAGTCCCTGTTTGTCGTCAAGTCCGTTCCACCGTATGAAGGTAAAATAATTTTTATAACGGTTGGAGAGGGAGCAATGTATGTCGTGTGAAAGTGTCGAATAAATCTTCCCCAAGTCTTATCAAATTTAACCAAGGGTTCAACAATGTCACTCCTGATTTTTTTTCTAAATTTAAATTTAAATTTTAGATCTAATTTAACGACAGAAAATTGCCTGGAGAAAAGATTTACCAGAATGTTGCCAGGACTAGAGGGTGTGAGCTATAGGGAGAGGTTGAGCAGGCTGGGTCTCTGTTCCTTGGAGCGCAGGATGATGAGGGGTGATCTTACAGAGGTGTATAAAATGATGAGAGGAATATATCAGGTAGATGCACAGGTAGAGTCTCTTGGGGAATCGAGGACCAGAGGACATGGGTTTAAGGTGAAGGGGGAAAGATTTAGACAATAGACAGTAGGTGAAGGAGTAGGCCATTCGGCCCTTCAAGCCAAGGGGATAAGATTTAGACAATAGACAGTAGGTGCAGGAGTAGGCCATTCGGCCCTTCGAGCCAAGGGGATAAGATTTAGACAATAGACAATAGGTGCAGGAGTAGGCCATTCGGCCCTTCGAGCCAAGGGGGATAAGATTTAGACAATAGACAATAGGTGCAGGAGTAGGCCATTCGGCCCTTCGAGCCCGCACCGCCATTCAATGTGATTATGGCCGATCATCCCAATCAGTACCTCGTTCCTGCCTTCTCCCCATATTCCCTGACCCCGCTATTTTTAAGAGCCCTATCTAGCTCTCTCTTGAAAGCATCCAGAGAACCTGCCTGCACCGCCCTCTGAGGCAGAGAATAGGAATGCGATGGCTAACTTTTTCACACAAAGGGTGGTGGGTGTATGGAACGAGCTGCCTGAGGAGGTAGATGAGGCTGGAAGTATCCCAACGTTTAAGAAACAGTTAGACGGGTACATGGATAGGACAGGTTTGGAGGGATATGGACCAAGCGCAGGCAAGTGGGACTAGTGTAGCTGGGACATTGTTGGCCGGTGTGTGCAAGTTGGGCCGAAGGGCCTGTTTCCACACTGTATCGCTAAGTGGCGCAGCGGTAGAGTTGCTGCATTACAGCGCCAGAGACCCGTGTTCAATCCTGACTACTGGCACCGTTTGTACGTTCTCCCTGTGACCGCGTGGGTTTTTACTCCGGGTGCTCCGGTTTGCTCCCACACTCCAAAGGCGTACAGTCTGTTTGTAGGTTAATTGGCTTCTGTAAAAATTGTTTTAAAAATGTCCCTATTGTGTAGGATCGTGCTAGTGTACGGGGTGATCGCTGGTCGGCGTGGATTTAGTGGGCCGAAGGGCCTGTTTCCACGCTGTATCTTAAAGTCTAATAGGCCTCGACGAAAAACGTATTTTCTGTTAGACAAAATCTCATCTATTGCATCCGCTGCTCTAGGTGTCAGCTGATCTACATCAGTGAGACCAAGCGCAGGTTCGGCGATCGCTTCGCCCAACACCTCCGCTCGGTCCGCAATAACCAACCTGATCTCCCGGTGGCTCAGCACTTCAACTCCCCCTCCCATTCCCAATCCGACCTTTCTGTCCTGGGCCTCCTCCATGGCCAGAGTGTGCACCACCACAAATTGGAGGAGCAGCACCTCATACTTCGCTTGGGCAGTTTATACCCCAGCGGCAGGAACATTAACTTCTCCAATTTCCAGTAGGCCTTGCTGTCTCTTCCCCTTCTCAGCTCTCCCTCAGCCCTCTGGCTCCTCTTCTTCCTTTCTTCTTCCCTCCCCCCCCCCCCCCCACATCAGTCTGAAGAAGGGTCTCGGCCCGAAATGTTGCCTATTTCCTTCGCTCCATAGATGCTGCCGCACCCGCTGAATTTCTCCAGCGTTTTGTCTACCTTCGATTTTCCAGCATCTGCAGTTCCTTCTTAAACCTATTTCCTCTTCTCCAGAGATGCTGCCGGACCGGCTGAGTTACTCCATCATTTTATGTCTATTTTTGGTATAAACCAGTTTGGTGCAGTTTCTTGTTATGTGATATTAAAGGAAATAGCCTTTCTGTTCTTAACCACCTCCATTGACAGAGTGAGACCGTACCCAAGCTTGGAGGAACAGCCCAACAGTATTACCATTGAATGTAGAGCCTTGGGGTCCTAGTCGCATGGTAACAGGCCCTTCGGCCCAACTTGTCGAAGCCGACCAAGTCGCCCCATCTACCCTTGTTCTTCATGCCCATGTTTAGCTCATAATCCTTCTAAACTTGAGAAAAAAGACAGTGCTCAGGAACTCAGCGGGTCAGGCAGCATCCATGGAGGACATGAATAAGTGATGTTTCAGGTCACTTGTGGCCCTTGTGGCTAAAGGGATCAGGGGGTATGGAGAGAAGGCAGGTACGGGATACTGAGTTGGATGATCAGGCATGATCATATTGAATGGCGGTGCAGGCTCGAAGGGCCGAATGGCCTACTCCTGCTCCTATTTTCTATGTTTCTATCAAGAGGTCGGGGCACTTCAAACCTTCCCTGCCAGCTCTGATTTGTTCTGTACCTTTTCATACTTCTCGTTTTCCTCTCCCCTGACTCTCAGTCTGAAGAAGGATCTCTACCTGAAACGTCACCTATTCATTTTCTCCTGAGATGCTGCCTGACCCGCTGAGTTGCTCCGACATTTTGTCTCTTATCTCCCCAATGAGTATACTTGTCCAAATGTATATTAAATATTGTTTGTTTTCCTAGGAATGCAGAGTATGGCAAATTTACAGGCATTTTCTATTCTGCCTGACTGGGGGGAGGGGATTGCACTATCTTGATTACATATTCTTAAGGGGTTGGACAGGCTAGATGCAGGAAGATTGTTCCCGACGTTGGGGAGGTCCAGGACAAGGGGTCACAGTTTAAGGATAAGGGGGAAATCCTGTAGGACCGAGATGAGAAGGACTTTTTTCACATAGAGAGTGGTGGGTCTCTGGAACTCTCTGCCACAGAGGGTAGTTGAGGCCAGTTCATTGGCTGTATTTAAGAGGGAGTTAGATGTGGCCCTTGTGGCTAAAGGGATCAGAGGGTATGGAGAGAAGGCTGGTACGGGATACTGAGTTGGATGATCAGCCATGATCATATTGAATGACGGTGCAGGCTCGAAGGGCCGAATGGCCTACTCCTGCACCTAATTTCTAAGTTTCTATGTTTCTATATCATGTTAAACTACTATGTCTGTCTGTGTATGCGCCTGTCTGTGTGTGTGTGTGTGTGTGTCTGTCTGTCTGTCTGTCTGTGTGTGTCTGTCTGTGTGTGTGTGTGTGTGTGTCTGTCTGTGTGTGTCAGTGTGTGTGTGTGTGTCTGTGTGTGTGTGTGTGTCTATGTGTGTGTGTCTGTCTATGTGTGTATCTTTGTGTGTGTGTCTGTCTATATGTGTCTATGTGTGTGTGTCTATGTGTGTGTGTCTGTCTATGTGTGTGTGTTGTGTGTGTGTGTGTGTGTGTTCAGTTACACTGGCCTTGATTTGGCGTCCAGCCGAGAGGGCAAACTATGTTTTGTCTGCAACAGTGTGTTGTCCACTTCTGCAGGCAGCAGCCGAGGGAACACAAAGCCTTGTCAAAAGGCAGTGTGGATCTAGTGGGATTAGAGATATTGTCAGGTTCACTGACCCTGCTGGAAGTGAAAGAGTAGTCCAAGCCGTAAAACTGTGTGGCCTTGGCAAGGCCGCTCTCTCATTTAGTTTAGTCTCGAGATACAGCGCGGAAACAAGCCCTTCAGCCCACCGAGTCCGCGCCGACCAGCGATCCCCGCACACCAACACTGGGGACAATTTACATTTAAACCAAGCCAATTAACCTACGGACCTGCACGTCTTTGGAGTGTGGGAGGAAAACTGAAATCTCAGAGAAATCCCACGGGGAGAACGTACAAACTCCGTACAGACTGCACCCGTAGTCGGGATCGAACTCGGGTCTCCGGCGCTGCAAGCGCTGTAAGGCAGCAACTCTACCGCTGCGCCACCGTGACCGCCCTGATGCCCCTGTCCCACTTAGGAAACCTGAACGGAAACCTCTGGAGACTTTGCGCCCCACCCAAGGTTTCCGTGCGGTTCCCGGAGGTTTTTGTCAGTCTCCCTAATGGTCGAAAGTGGTTTCCGTTTTAAAAATGGGTAATTTTTTAGTCGAAACCGGTAGCGATGCTAGTTGAAGGTGGTTGCCAGAGGACAAAAACCTCCGGGAACCGCACGGAAACCGTGGGTGGGGCGCAAAGTCTCCAGCGGTTTCCGTTTAGGTTTCCTAAGTGGGACAGGGGCATAAGTCCCAACAGTTTCTGCCATCCCTGTGCCCTGGGCTGCCCTTTAGTCTGCGTACATGAAGGTGTAATCTTCATGTACGCAAATGGGGTGCTGGTCCTGAGAATTCAATTGCTGTACTCAGCAGATGAGTAACTGCAGCCTTCGCTTCATTGTCGATTTCAGTTTGGAGATACTGCACGGAAACGGGGCCCTTCAGCCCATCGAGTCCACACCGACCATCGATTATCCATACTAGATCCTTAAATGCATCTTCTAGTTCAATTCTAGATGCTTAAATGCATCCTCTAGATCAGTTTAGAGATACTGCGCGGCAGCGGGCCCTTCAGCCCACCGAATCCACAACGACCATTGATCATCCATTTGCACTGAAGAACACAAAGTGCTGGAGTAAAGGGCCTGTCCCACCAGCATGCAACTCTATGCGATGAGTGCGACCTAATGTGGTCGCTTGAGCCCTCTGTCGGCTCTCAGTCGCCTCGACGCATTACACACCGCCTCGACGTCGTGCCTCCGTGACCCTCTCTGTGTGTGGCTCCGTGGCCCTCTCTGTGTGTGCCTCTGTGCCCCTCTCTGTCCTGGCGAACTTACCTTTAAGACTTCGCTCCAAGTTCGCCTCGCTTTGCGCCACTCACCCAACCTCCGCGCGGCCCTCGCTGCCGATTTGGTCGCGCTTGCCGCATGCAGGCGCATGCTGTTGGGAACGGCCCTGTACAGGGGATCACCCGACCTCCGCGCGGCCCCCGCTTCTAGTTTGATCGCGCTCATCGCATGGAGTCGGATGCTGGTGGGACAGGCCCTTAACTCAGCATCTTTGGAGAACATGAATGACTAGGTAGACAAAAATGCTGGAGAAACTCAGCGGGTGAGGCAGCATCTATGGAGCGAAGGAAATAGGTGACGTTTCGGGTCCCGAAACGTCACCTATTTCCTTCGCTCCATAGATGCTGCCTCACCCGCTGAGTTTCTCCAGCATTTTTGTCTGCCTTCGATTTTTCCAGCACCTGTAGTTCCTTCTTAAACATGAATGACTAGATGTTGCTTCGTGTCAGGACCCTTCTGCAGACTTTAAAGACAAGTTGTGTGTGTGTGTGTGTGTCTTGAGGAAGAGATAGGAACTCCCTACATTCAACTCAGGAAGTGGATGACTGTTTGTGTGCAGTACACAAGGAACAGCAGATGCTGGTTAATAGCGGAGATAGACGCACAATCTCTTGAGAAGACGGATAGGTGGTCTGAAGACCCGAATCGTCACCGATCCATGTTCTCCAGAAATGCTGCCGGAGCCGCTGAGTTACTTCCAGCGTTTTGCGTCTATCTTTGTTTTTTTAAGGGTTACACAAAAAGCTGGAGAAACTCAGCGGGTGCAGCAGCATCTAAGGAGCGAAGGAGATAGGCGACGTTTCGGGTCGAGACCCTTCTTCAGACTGGTCAGGGATCAGGGAAACGTTTTAGTGTGTTTTCGGTGCGATGTATCCTGGCCACACACTCATCTCTCCGCTGCTGCCATCAGGTCGAAGGAACAGGAGCCTGAAATCTGGCACATCCAGGTTCAGGAACAGATTCTTCCCCACAGCCATCAAGCTATTAAACTCGCCATCAAAGAAACTCTGAACTATAACAGCCTATTGCACTTTATCTTTTTATTTATGTGTGTGTGTGCATATATATGGTCTATGCTATATAGACACACTGAACTGTTTTGTATTTATGCGTACAATACTCTGTTAGAAACATAAGAAACATAGAAATTAGGTGCAGGAGTAGAGGCCATTCGGCCCTTCGAGCCTGCACCACCATTCAATATGATCATGGCTGATCATCCAACTCAGTATCCCGTACCTGCCTTCTCTCCATACCCTCTGATCCCCTTAGCCACAAGGGCCACATCTAACTCCCTCTTAAATATAGCCAATGAACTGGCCTCAACTACCCTCTGTGGCAGAGAGTTCCAGAGACCCACCACTCACTGTGTGAAAAAAGTCCATCTCATCTCGGTCCTAAAGTATTTCCCCCTTATCCTTAAGCTGTGACCCCTTGTCCTGGACCTCCCCAACATCGGGAACAATCTTCCTGCATCTAGCCTGTCCAACCCCTTAAGAATTTTGTAAGTTTCTATAAGATCCCCTCCCAATCTCCTAAATTCTAGAGAGTATAAACCGAGTCTATGCAGTCTTTGTTCATAAGACAGTCCTGACATCCCAGGAATCAGTAAACATATTCACTGACTTGGCCTCCACAGCCTTCTGTGGCAAATAATTCCTTTTACCCTGTATCTGTACACTGTGGACGGCTCGATTGTAATCGCGTGGCACTGAACATCGAAGCTGCATCACCAACATCGGGAACAATCTTCCTGCATCTAGCCTGTCCAACCCCTTAAGAATTTTGTAAGTTTAATTTTGCTGTTGTGCTGCAGCAAGCAAGAATTTAATTGTCCTATCTGGGACACATGACACTAAACTCTCTTCACTTGACTCGACTTGGTATATATAAAATGCCCTAATAAGCTGAGGCCAGCGAGTAGCAGGAGCAGTTTGGGTGTCTGCGTGGGGGGTTTTGGTGCCCTTGATGCAACGTGGAATATGGGTCGGAGCCGGTGTACATTGCACAGTGGCGCCAGTGAAGCCGGCGTCACTCGATAAGTTTTGACATCTCACCACAATGGGATAAACAAGAAACCCTGAGCCGGGTCGCGGGGGTCAGTGAGATGAAGGGAGGGTGTCACGTTTCAGAGCCCAGCCTGGCTGAAGGAATGCTTCTGGGCCCTTAAGTTTCATATCATTAACGTGCTCGAGTAATCAACTGCGATCTATCGCGTCTACCTACGGTTTGTTAACTCCTGCCGTGCTGATACTTGTTAACTCCTGCCGTGCTGATGTCTTCTGAACCTTCTGAATTTGTAGTCGGCAGGGCAATAATCTGCATATCGCCGACTTGGATGTGTTGTGCTGTTAGTGCCCCCTTAAAACTGTCCAGTGAAGGCGATTTGACTATTTGATAAGGCGTTCCTCCAACCTCATCTACTGCATCCGTTGCTCCAGATGCCAGCTGATCTATATCGGTGAGACCAAGCGGAGGCTTGGCGATCGTTTCGCCGAACACCTCCGCTCGGTCCGCAATAACCAACCCGACCTCCCGGTGGCTCAGCACTTCAACTCCCCCTCCCATTCCGTATCCGACCTCTCGGTCCTGGGCCTCCTCCACGGCCAGAGTGAGCAACACCGCAAGTTGGAGGAACAGCACCTCATATTCCGCTTGGGGAGTCTGCATCCTCTGGGCTTAAACATTGAATTTTCTCAATTCTGTTAACCCTGGCTGCCTCCTCCCCTTCCCACCTCTCCCTCAGCCCTCGGGCCCTGGCATTCCTTCTCTCTCTATCTCTCCCCCACCCAAGTCGCACTAGCTTCTCATTTTCACGCTACAAACAGCTTACAATGGCCTGTTTCCTTTATCATGGATACTTTTTTGCATATCTTTCATTCATTGTTCTTTATCTCTCCACATCACCGTCTATATCTCTCGTTTCCCTGATCCATGACCAGTCTGAAGAAGGGTCTCGACCCGAAACGTCGCCTATCTCCTTTGCTCCTTAGATGCTGCTGCACCCGCTGAGTTTCTCCAGCTTTTGTGTAACCCGCCATTTGACTATTGTCTAGTTTATTCCATTCCCTTAAGGTTCTTACAAAGAGTGAGTTCTTATAAACATCTGTCCTGGCGAATGGGGTTTCTATTTACAGATCATTTCTCTTTCTTGTTCTCCTTTCTGTTGAGTATGGTATGTATCTTTCTGCAGTTGTGCCCACCATCCCCTTGTGAATTTTGTACCACATGGCTAGTCTCGTTCCTCGCCCTTCTTGTTTCCTGCGTTTCCCACTCCAGGTCGGACAGCATCTGGGTGACACTGCTACCTCTATTGTAGTTCCTGATGCAAAAGCGTGCTGCTAAAGGGCCTGTCTCACTTTCACAAATTTTTTTACTCATGGACAATTTTCATCATGTTGAAAAAATGCCCCGACTTACTTACATAGAAAATAGGTGCAGGAGGAGCAGCTTCCACCCCAGCGGTATAAACATTGACTTCTCTAACTTAGAAACATAGAAAATAGGTGCAGGAGGAGGCCATTCTGCCCTTCGAGCCAGCACCGCCATTCATTGTGATCATGGCTGATTGTCCCCAATCAATAACCCGTGCCTGCCTTCTCCCCGTATCCCTTGATTCCACTAGCCCCAAGAGCTCTATCTAACTCTCTCTTAAATCCATCCGGTGATTTGGCCTCCACTGCCCTCTGTGGCAGGGAATTCCACAAATTCACAACTCTCCGGGTGAAAACTTTTTTTCTCACCTCAGTCTTAATTGGCCTCCCCTTTATTCTAAGAATGTGGCCCCTGGTTCTGGACTCGCCCGACATTGGGAACATTTTTCCTGCATCTAGCTTGTCCAGTCCTTTTATAATTTTATATGTTTCTATAAGATCCCCCCTCATCCTTCTAAACTCCAGTGAATACAAGCCTAGTCTTTTCAATCTTTCCTCATATGACAGTCCCGCCATCCCAGGGATCAATCTGGTGAACCTATGCTACACTGCCTCAATCACAAGGATGTCCTTCCTCAAATTAGTAGTTCCCAATGCAAAAGCCTGCTACCAAAGTCAAAGTCAAACAAACTTTATTGTCATTTAGAAATACATTGATATATGCAGTTCCAAACGAAATTACGTTGCATTTGGCTCCCTGTGCAACACGATAAATTAACAGAAGGATAGACATGGATAAAATGGATAAAAAGGATAAATGGACAACGGTGGCAGCCCATTACATGGCATTCAGGAGTCTGATGGCTCGTGGGAAGAAGCTGTTGCAGAACCTTGATGTTCTGCTCCTTATGCTGCGATATCTTTTGCCCGAGGGCAGCAGAGTGAACAGTCCGTGATGCAGATGTGTGGGGTCTTTTATGATACTGCTGGCCTTAGACACGCAACGTTTGGTCGCAATATCCCCGATTGAGGGGAGAGAGGTCCCGATGATTTTTTCCGCTGTCCTCACCACTCTCTGCACGGACATCCAGTCGGAGGCTCTACAGTCCCCAAACCAGACCGAGATACAGCTGGTCAGAATACTCTCTATGGTGCCCCTGTTGAAAGTGGTGAGGATGGGATGGGGGAGGTGAGCTCTTCTCATCCGGCGCAGAAAGTGCAACCGCTGCTGCGCTCTCTTAACTGTTGATGAGATGTTATTCGACCAGGTCAGACTGTTAGTGATCTGCACCCCCAGGACCAAAAGGGCCTGTCCCACAATTCACGACCTTTTTAACTCGTGGACATTTTTCATCTTGTTGAAAAAAAAGCCTCGACCTACTTGGTGCCACGAGTACCTACGACTAGCATCACGACCTACCTACGACCTTGTGACGACCATGCTGCGAGTATGAGTCAAGGGCAAAATCGGCAGAGGTGGTGAATTAGATCCTGACAGTGGGACAGGCCCTTTACCTCTGCACCCCTTCTAGTTTGTTGATATGACCAGTTTTGTATGAGTCCCAGGCGCATGAAACATATTCCAGTAAGGGTCTAGCCAATGTTGTATATGCTGTGGTTTTCACTTCCTTTGGGCAGAACCAGAGGAATCCTAGTGGCCGGTTGGCTTTAGTGACCGTGTTGTCCACGTGATCCCCCCCCCCCCCCACGAAAGCTTACTATCAAGATGAACTGTTATAGACGTTACACTCTACAGATGCGGCGTGGAAATAGACCCCGTTGACCCACGCAGTCCGGGCCGACCAGCAATCACCCTGTACACTGGAATCACCCTGTCACCCTGGAATTCTCTGCCACAGAAGGTAGTTGAGGCCAGTTCATTGGCTATATTTAAGAGTGAGTTAGATGTGGCCCTTGTGACTAAGGGGATCAGTGGGTATGGAGAGAAGGCAGGTACGGGATACTGAGTTGGATGATCAGCCATGATCATATTGAATGGCGGTGCAGGCTCGAAGGGCCGAATGGCCTACTCCTGCACCTACTTTCTATGTTTCTATCATCCTCTGGTCTATACACACACTGAACGTTTATCTCCTGTTCTGTACTATGTTTACATATTCTGTAGTGCTGCAGCAAGCAAGAATGTCATTGTCCAATCTGGGACACATGACAATAAAACACTCTTGACTCTTGACTTAGCTCTTGGCTACACACTGGGGATAATTTACGATTGTACAGAAGCCAATTCAACTGTAAACCGGCACGTCTTTGGAGTGGGGGAAGGAAACCGGAGAAAACCCACGCGGTCGCAGGGAGAACGTGCAGACTCCGTACGGACAGCACCCCGTGGTCAGGATCAAACTTGGATGTCTGGCACTGTCAAGCGTCGTCTCTACCTGTGCCACCGTGCCCCCCTCATTCATAAGGGTGCGTGTGCGAGCAGACGAGAGCGTGTGTGTGCGCGCGTGCGCGAGTGTGTGCATGCCGAGAGTATGCATGCCTGAGCATGCATGCCTGAGCGAGAGTGCGTGCGTGAGCAAATGTGCGTGTGCAAGTGAGAGTGTGAGTGTGCGAGAGTGTGTGCGTGCCAGAGTATGCGTGCCCGAGTGAGAGTGTGCGTGCGTGCGCGAGTGTCAGTGTGCGCGAGTAAGTATGCGTGCCCGAGTGAGAGTGTGCGTTAGCGAGTGTGCGTGAGCACGTGAGTTTGTGCGCGAGCGTGTAAGTGAGACGGATTTAAGAGAGAGTTGGATAGAGCTTTAGGGGCCAGTGGATTCAAGGGATATGGGGAGAAGGCAGGCACGGGTTATTGATAGCGGACGATCAGCCATGATCACAATGAATGGCGGTGCTGGCTCGAAGGGCCGAATGGCCTCCTCGAATGCACCTATTTTCTATGTTTCTATGAGACTCTGTGAGCGAGAGTTTGTGTTCAGTAGAGCCACCGCTGCATTCTATCCCACCCCAGCTGCTCTGCTGCTGTTTACGGGTCGGGCAGGCTCGACTGAGATCACAATAATTGCCAATTAGACGCTACTGAATGGTTGATGCCCGATCCTCGAAGGAACTGGTGTTTTACATCAGCGCAGTGGATGCTGCTCTTCAGGGCTTTGAGTGCAGGTACATTAATGCAGGCAGAGTGCCTCGTCTGTACCTAATGCAAGCTTCATCTGACCAGGAAAGAGTGGCGATTCTAACTGAGGGGATATTTTATCTGACCCCCAGAGTGCTTGTTGGCCCAGCTTATGATTCTTTTACAGTGTGTCAGATTTGAGTGTGGATATAGGTTACAAGTTGAAATGATTTCTGAGGATGGCAAGACTTTCATATGAAGAAAGACTGGATAGACTCAGCTTGTACGCGCTAGAATTTAGAAGATTGAGGGGGGGGCCTTCTAGAAACGTACAAAATTCTTAAGGGTTACACAAAAAGCAGGAGAAACTCAAGTTTCTCCAGCTTTTTGTGTAACCCTCGATTCTCCAGCATCTGCAGTTCCTTCTTTAACAAAATTCTTAAGGGGTTGGACAGGCTAGATGCAGGAAGATTGTTCCCGATGTTGGGGAAGTCCAGAACAAGGGGTCACAGTTTAAGGATAAGGGGGGAAGTCTTTTAGGACCGAGATGAGAAAGGAAAAAAAATCAAACAAAGAGAGTGGTGAATCTGTGGAATTCTCTGCCACAGAAAGTAGTTGAGGCCAGTTCATTGGCTATATTTAAGAGGGAGTTAGATGTGGTTAAAGGGATCAGGGGGTATGGAGAGAAGGCAGGTACAGGATACTGAGTTGGATGATCAGCCCTGATCTTATTGAATGGCGGTGCAGGCTCGAAGGGCCGAATGGCCTACTCCTGCACCTAATTTCTATGTTTCTATGATTTTGGTTTTCCCAGCGCTGACGTCGCCCATTCACTCGGCTTGGAAATGGGTTAGTTGTGGTCTGCTCTCCGTAGCTCTCGTCCCACTGATGTGCTCTCTGATGGAGGGTTGCATTTTTACCATTGTCTCACCTCAACAGAGCGTGTTTGGCAGGCACCCCATCCCGGCTTGCTTTAGAAAGTGCATTCACCCTCTTTTCCTAGATTTAAAGACGTCTATATTAAACAAGCAGGTAGACAAAAATGCAGGAGAAACTCAGCGGGTGAGGCAGCATCTATGGAGCGTCGCTCCATAGATGCTGCCTCACCCGCTGACTTTCCAGAAGGGTCTTGAGCCGAAACGTCACCTATTCCTTCACTCCATAGACGCTGCCTCGCCCACTGAGTTTCTCCAGCATTTTTGTCTACCTTCTAATTTCTGACATTCATAAGCGCTAGGAGCAGAATTAAGCCCGTCGTCCCATCGATTCTAGTACCTTCTCCCCATAACCTTCGATGTTCTTACCAATCAAGAATCTGTCAATGTCCGCTCCGAGTCAGATTTAGCTCTTAGGGCTAACAGAATCGAGGAATATGGGGAGAAAGCGGGAACGGGGTACTGATTTTGGATGATCAGCTATGATCGTATTGAATGGCGTGCTGGCTCGAAGGGCCAAATGGCCTACTCCTGCACCTGTTTTCTATGTTTAAAAATACCCAATGACTTGGAAGCTAAAGAAATTCCTCCCCTTCCCCTTTCTTTTATTTAGAGAAACACCACGGAAACAGGCTCTTCGGCCCACCAGCGATACCTGCACATTAACACTATCCTACACGCACTAGGGACAATTTTTTTGACATTTACACCAAACCAATTAACCTACAAACCTGCAGTCAGTGGATATTTTTCAGGCAGGGATTAGTACAGGTGTCAGAGGTTATGGGGAGAAGGCAGGAGAATGGGGTTAGGAAACATAGAAACATAGAAAATAGGTGCAGGTGGAGGCCATTCGGCCCTTAGAGCCAGCACCGCCATTCAATGTGATCATCCCCAATCAATAACCCGTGCCTGCCCTCTCCCCGTATCCCTTGATTCCACTAGGCCCTAGAGCTCTATCTATAGGGATAGATCACCCATGATTGAATGGCGGAGGAGACTTGAAGGGCCGAATTCTACTCCTATTCCTTATATTCTTGGAGAAAACCCCCGCAGGTCACGGGAAGAACGTGCAAACTCCGTACAGACAGCACACAAGGTCAGTCTCCGGCGCTGCGAGGCAGCAACTCTACCGCTGCGCCACCGTGATAAACTCACAATGAGGGGCAGTCGTTGACTGGTAGTTTGCCCCACAGATGCGAACAACCCTTTCATCGTATCTGAATGTTGCAGGAACGGAGCCATTTTGTCTAAATGTGCTGATGGCACCAAATTGCACGATGCAATAAATAATGCAGACGGCTGCAGCGGGGAGATTGACAGATTAACTAAGTGAGCTCAACTCTGGCAAATGGAATTTAATGCATTTCCACCCTGAGGCCATCCGCTTTGGACCTTGGATTTCTGAGCATTTCCCAGATAGCAACAAGCTGGGAAATCTGGACGAGCAGAGAGTTGCAAAGTGAGCAGGCAAAAAAACATCCATCTAAAGCCTAGCAATAGTTTAATTAAAAGGCTAATGGGATAATGGGTCTTGTGTACTCTCGGAGATTATGTTAGAGCTGGACATATTGCCATCTGGTGTTCTAAGTAGGACACAAAGTGCTGGAGTAACGCAGTGGGTCAGGCACCAGCTCTGGAGAACGTGGGTGGTTTAGTTTAGTTTAGTTTAAAGATACAGAGCGGAAACAGGCCCGGGCCTCTGGCGCTGTAAGGCAGCAACTCTGCCACAGCGCCACCAAGAAGGTCGTAACCAAATGACTGCATGAGGGATGTTTGGCAGATGCAGTATAATGTGGATAAATGTGAGGTTATCCACTTTGGTGGCAAAAATAGGAAAACAGACTATTATCTAAATGGAGGCCGATTAGGAAAAGGGGAGATGCAGCGCGACCTGGGTGTCATGGTACACCAGTCATTGAAAGTAGGCATGCATGTGCAGCAGGCAGTGAAGAAAGCGAATGGTATGTTAGCTTTCATAGCAAAAGGATTTGAGTATAGGAGCATGGAGGTTCTACTTCAGTTGTATAGAGTCTTGGTGAGGCCACACCTGGAGTATTGCGTACAGTTCTGGTCTCCAAATCTGAGGAAGGACATTATTGCCATAGAGGGAGTGCAGAGAAGGTTCACCAGACTGATTCCTGGGATGTCAGGACTGTCTTATGAACAAAGACTGCATAGACTCGGTTTATACTCTCCAGAATTTAGGAGATTGAGAGGGGATCTTATAGAAACTTACAAAATTCTTAAGGGGTTGGACAGGCTAGATGTAGGAAGATTGTTCCCGATGTTGGGGAGGTCCAGGACAAGGGGTCACAGCTTAAGGATAAGGGGGAAATCCTTTAGGACCCAGATGAGAAGGACTTTTTTCACACAGAGAGTGGTGGGTCTCTGGAACTCTCTGCCACAGAGGGTAGTTGGTTGAGGCCAGTTCATTGGCTATATTTAAGAGGGAGTTAGAGGTGGCCCTTGTGGCTAAGGGGATCAGGGGGTGTGGAGAGAAGGCAGGTACGGGATACTGAGTTGAATGATCAGCCATGATCATATTGAATGGCGGTGCAGGCTCGAAGGGCCGAATGGCCTACTCCTGCACCTAATTTCTATGTTTCTATGGGAGAACTGAATTAACATTAATAGTAAAGGGTCTGACCCACTTTCACGACTTAATTCAAAATCTCTGCTGAGTTTAAAGGACCTAAAAAATAAAAAAAAAGATCGTGGTAATCTACGAACTCCTACGACCTTCCACGACTATCTTCACGAACTCCTACCAGTATGTCTACGAATTCCCACGACTATTTCGATGCCCTCCTTTCGAGTAAAAAGTTGCAATTTCTTTCTTCCCGACCATTTTTTTTACTCGTGGATATTTTTTATCGGGCTGGGAAAAACGTCCCGACTTACCTGATGCCCTGAGTAGCTACGGCTGGCATAACGAGCCGCTACGATATATCTACGGACTCGTTACGAACATTCTGCGCGTTTGAATCAAGGGGCAAAACTAGGGAGAATTTGTGAATAACTCGGGAAAGTGGGACAGGCCCTAGGTTATCGCCGGGGTGTCACCTGTCTGGCTGTGAGTCGTTTCCTCAAATGCCCAAAGAGTCGTAGCATCTTTCTGGTCGCTGCTGGATTTTCAACATGCTGAAAACCTTGTGGGACCAGAGGTCACAGTTTAAGAATAAGGGGTAAGCCATTTCGAAAGGAGACGAGGAAACACTTTTTCTCACAGAGAGTTGTGAGTCTGTGGAAATCTCTGCCTCAGTGGAGGCCGGTCCTCTGGATGCTTTCAAGAGAGAGCTAGATAGGGCTCTTAAAGATAGCGGAGTCAGGGGGATATGGGGAGAAGGCAGGAACGAGGTACTGATTGGGGACGATCAGCCGCAATCACATTGAATGGCGGTGCTGGCTCGCAGGGCCGAATGGCCTCGTCCTGCACCTATTGTCTATTGACAGGACAGTCGGCAACAGTCGGAGAGCATCAAAGGGAAGAGATTTTAACTTTATTTAGCCTTCCATCACAGTGAGGAATGTGGAGGAGTCACTGTGGTGGATGTTTATGTTAAAATGTATTTAATTGTGTTGGCAAATCAATTTCCCTCCTGGGATAAATAAAGTTCTATTGTGTCGTGTAGATTGGGCAGATGCGCAGAGTCTCTTGCCGAGAGTCGGGGAATCGAGGACCAGAGGACATGGGTTCAAGGTGAAGGGGAAAAGATTTAATGGGGATCTGAGGGGTGACTTTTCCACACAGAGGGTGGTGGGTGTATGGAACGAGCTGCCAGAGGAGGTAGTTGAGGCTGGGACTATCCCAACGTTTAAGAAACAGACAGGTACATGGATAGGTCAGGTCGGGGCGGGAGGAGTTCCCCCCGCCACAGGTACCGTGCAATCCCATGCTACCTGCTCTATGGTCGGATAGTCGGCGACTAAACTGTCTCCCCCACCTGGTTTGCCAGGTGGTGAGGGGGCTGTGGACCCCCAGCAGGACCAAACACAAGACCTTTCAAAGGGCGGATGAGCTCCTAGCCAGCCAACGGTCATCCACACTTCAGTAGAAGTTGCGATCACTGTCGTACATAACATTGTAAGGAATGATGACAAAGCGCACACAGCAAAATCCTTTACTTCCAACTGGAGGCCAGAGATGTGTGGTGCGTCCGTCACCGTTCCCGTCGGAAACCAGAACCACTGCGTTGCTAATGTTTTCAACGATGATCAGGGTACAACTGGAGAAAATAGCACGATCTTTGAGCAAAACGGCAAAAAAAGGCTGATCAAAGGGCCTGTCCCACTTTCACATAGAAACATAGAAGCATAGAAAAATAGGTGCAGGAGTAGGCCATTCGGCCCTTCGAGCCTGCACCGCCATTCAATGTGATCATGGCTGATCATCCAACTCAGTATCCTGTACCTGCCTTCTCTCCATACCCCCTGATCCCTTTAGCCACAAGTGCCACATCTAACGCCCTCTTAAATATAGCCAATGAACTGGCCTCAACTACCTTCTGTGGCAGAGAATTCCAGAGACTCACCACTCTCTGTGTAAAGAATGTTTTCCTCATCTCGGTCCTAAAGGAATTCCCCCTTATCCTTAGACTGTGACCCCTTGTTCTGGACTCCCCCAACATCGGGAACAATCTTCCAGCATCTAGCTTGTCCAACCCCTTAAGAATTTTGTAAGTTTCTATAAGATCCCCCCTCAATCTTCTAAATTCCAGCGAGTACAAGCCGAGTCTATCCAATCTTTCTTCATATGAAAGTCCTGACATCCCAGGAATCAGTCTGGTGAATCTTCTCTGTACCCCCTCTATGGCAAGGATGTCTTTCCTCAGATTTGGAGACCAAAACTGTACGCAATACTCCAGGTGTGGCCTTACCAAAACCCTGTACAACTGCAGTAGAACCTCCCTGCTCCTATACTCAAATCCTTTCGCTATGAATGCTAACATACCATTCGCTTTCTTCACTGCCTGCTGCACCTGCATGCCTACTTTCAATGACTGGTGTACCATGACACCCAGGTCTCGTTGCATCTCCCCTTTTCCTAATCTGCCACCATTCAGATAATAGTCTACCCTCATGTTTTTGCCACCAAAGTGGATAACCTCACATTTATTCACGACCTAATTCACGACCTTTTTTTACTCGTGGTCATTTTTTATCATGCTCGAAAAAACGCCCCGACCTACTTGATGACACGAGTACCTACGACCAGCATCACGGCCTGCTACGACCTACCTAGGACCTCGTGACGACCATGCTACGAGTATGAGTCAAGGGCAAACTCGCCAGAGGTCGTGAAAGTGGTACAGGCCCTTTAGGCACTCGATCGTGAAAATTGCATTATCCTGGTGAAAACATCAAAAAAGGCACATGGCATTCATGGCAAGATCCTGGCTCTAATGAAACATACAAAATAGGTGCAGGAGTAGGCCATTCGGCCCTTCGAGCCTGCACCGCCATTCAATATGATCATGGCTGATCATCCAACTCAGTATCCTGTACCTGCCTTCTCTCCATACCCCCTGATCCCTTTAGCCACAAGGGCCACATCTAACTCCCTCTTAAATATAGCCGATGAACTGGCCTCAACTACTTTCTGTGGCAGAGAATCTCACAGATTCACCACTCTCTGTGTGAAAAATGTTTTCTTCATCTCGGTCCTAAAAGACTTCCCCATTATCCTTAAACTGTGACCCCTTGTTCTGGACTTCCCCAACATCGGGAACAATCTTCTTGCATCTAGCCTGTCCAACCCTTTAAGAATTTTGTAAGTTTCTATAAGATCCCCCCTCAATCTTCTAAATTGCAGCGAGTACAAGCCGAGTCTATCCAGTCTTTCATCATATGAAAAGATGAATGACATGTTGGCTGGTGAGGGCAAGTCGGGCCGAAGGGCCTGTTCCCACACTCTCTCGCTCTGTGACTCAACCTGGCAGAAGCGAAGATTTTTCTCGAACTGATGCATTGGGACTTGGAGCGACTCTCATTCACCCTGCCTGTGTTTTTTTTTTCTCTCTCTGTCTCTCTCCAGGTCGCTGGGAGGAAAGGCTTTCCCCACGTGATCTACGCCCGCCTGTGGCGATGGCCGGACCTGCACAAGAATGAGCTGAAGCACGCCAAGTTCTGTCAGTTTGCCTTTGACCTGAAGTACGACAGCGTCTGCGTCAACCCTTACCATTACGAGCGGGTCGTCTCACCCGGGATCGGTGAGTGGCAAATAGGTATCCATACTTTTAGCAGCGACCCCTTTGTGGGTTTTCATTCTCACCCTCCCCTCCCTCCCTCTCCTGCCCCCACCTCCAGAAATCCAGGTTCACAAACGTCAACAGTGTTTTACAGTGACATGTCCCATAAAGTAGAGAGCATGGTCCCAGCACACTGATGCGATCATAAAGAAAGCACATTGGCGCCTCTACTTCCTGAGAAGATTACGGAGAGTCGGTTTGTCAAGGAGGACTCTCTCGAACTTCTACAGGTGCACAGTAGAGAGCTTGCCGACCGGTTGCATCATGGCTTGGTTCGGCAACTTGAGCGCCCAGGAGCAGGAAAAGACTACGAAAAGTAATAAACACTGCCCAGTCCATCATCGGCTCTGACCTCCCTACCATCGAGGGGATTTATTGCAGTCGCTGCCTCAAAAAGGCTGGCAGCATCATCAAGGACCCACACCATCCTGGCCACACACTCATCTCCCCGCTACCTTCAGGTAGAAGGTACAGGAGCCTGAAGACTGCAACAACCAGGTTCAGGCATAGCTACTTACCCACGACCATCAGGATATTAAATTCAACTGAAATAAAACTCTGAACAATCAATAGCCCATTATCAGTTTATTTATTCATGTGTGTATATATTTATACAATGGTATATGGACACACTGATCTGTTCTGTAGTCAATGCCTACTATGTTCTGTTGTGCTGAAGCAAAGCAAGAATGTCGTTGTCCTATCTGGGACACATGACCATAAACTCTCTTGAATCTTGAATCTTGAAATACATCTATTGATGCTGTTGTGCACATCATCAGTGATGTAACCTGGGGTCATTGGGTGTCTCAGGTCTTTCAACATCACACACCCTTGCCCAGGCGACCCAGCCGCGGTTGATCAGACTCGTGTTCGGGTGGTATTCTATTCACTCCTCCCCATGGACCTCCTCTCCTGATCCAGAGCCATCTCGAGGCCTTCCCAGCTGCCTCTGTGTGGTGTTCTTGATGGCTCTTCTCCTCGTCACTTTGTCGATACCCAGTGCACTCAAGACTTTGTAGGCTCTGCAATCACCCAGTCCATCATCGGCTCTGACCTCCCCACCATCGAGGGGATCTATCCCAGTCGCTGCCTCAAAAACGCCGGCAGCATCATCAAGGACCCACACCATCCTGGCCACGCACTGATCTCACCGCTGCTGCCCTCAGTTAGAAGGTACAGGAGCCTGAAATCTGCAACGTCCAGGTTCAGGAACAGCTACCTCCCCACAGCCATCAGGCTATTAAACACAACTTCAAACAAACTCTGAACTATGCCTAAGAAGGAACTGCAGATGCAGGAAAATCGAAGGCAGACAAACCTGCTGGAGAAACTCAGCGTCTGTGGAGCGAAGGAAATGGGCAACGTTTGGGTCTGAAATGTTCAGACACAGTTCGAGGAATCTGTAGAAGGGTTTTTGGCCCGAAACGTCGCCTATTTCCTTCGCTCCATAGATGCTGCCTCACCCGCTGAGTTTCTCCAGCATTTTTTGTCAAACTCTGAACTGTAACAGCCTTTTGCGCTTTATATCTGTTTATTTATTTATTTTTTTAAAATAATATTTTTATTAGAAGTAAACAGTTCACAATGATAAAACAAATTTACAAATACCAACTTAACTCAGTAATTGTACAAATAATATCACATTGATTATTATTATCTTCTGTTTTTTAGAACCAGAGAGAAAAAGAAAAAAGAATAGGTTTTAAATCAACAAAGGTTGTGATTAAATAAAAATTTTGATTATATAAAAAAAGTTAAGAGAAAGGGAAAAAAAAGAAAAAACACTAGTTAATATATATCTATTCAATGTATATATATTTCCCTTTTAAAAACAATAAAAGGTATATATATATATTTAAAAGAGAAACAACAAAATATATTGTAAATAAAACTATTACAAATGATAATATCATCATATTGTAGAGACATGTACACAATATCTTTATTTGTGTGTGTGTGTGTATATTATGGTATACGGACACACTGATCTGTTCTGTCTTTATACATACAATACTCTGTTCTGAGGCAAAGCAAGAATTTCATTGTCCTACCTGGGACGCACGACAATAAACTCTCTTGACTGGAGAAACAGAACAATGACATTCTTACTTGCAGCAGCACGACAGGCAATCAGCACCGGAATCATATTCTATTAGCCAAGTATGTTTTGCAGCATACAAGGAATTTCATTCGCCGTACAGTCACACCAATAGAACACACACACACACACTATATTTTAACATTCACATCCACCACGGTGACTCCTCCACCTTCCTCACCGTGATGGAAGGCGAAAGAAAAGTTCAAACTCTCCCCTTCTTTGTCCTCCAGCGGTCGGGGGCCTTGAGCCTTCCGTTGACGGGACGATCTTGCTCCCGTAGCCGGAGGCGGGCCTCCTCGACGGTTTGATCAAGCTCCTGCATTGGGGGGGGAGGGGGGTCTCAGCTCCCTCAGTGGGGTTGCTGACTTACAGCGCCAGAGATCCGGGTTCACTCCTGATCTTGGATGCTGCCTGTACGGAGTTTGCACGTTCTCCCTGTGACCGCACGGGGTTTTTTTCCGGGTCCTCCCACGCTCCAGGTTTGTCGTTTAATTGATTCTGTAAATTGTCCCCTAGTGTGTATGATAGTGCTAGCGTACGTGGATATCGATGGTCGGCGCAAACTCGGTGGGGCAATGGGCCTGTTTCCACACAGAAATCTCTAAAGTCTATAACGATCACATCAAATGATAATCGATCAATGGTGCGATCGATGATGGGCATGGACTCGGTGGGCCGAAAGGCCTTTCTCCATGCTGTCTCTCATAAACTAATAAACGAAACCTCCATGCTCAGACCAGTCCTGCTGTTGGGTTTACCCAGACTCTATGAGATGCCCCACCCCTACATTGGAGATCTTTCCCTTTATTCATCTACTTGGAGACGTTTAGTTTAGAGATAACAGCACGGGAACAGGCCCTTCGGCCCACCAGGTCCGCGCCGATCAGCGATCCCCGCACACTTAAAGCCCTGTCCCACTGTACGAGTACATTCAAGAGCTCTCCCGAGTTTAAAAAAAAATAAATCTAACTCGTAAGCACGGAGAATGAACGTAGCGGGTATGTCGGAGCTCGGGGGTGCCTCTTAGCGGCTCGTAACGCTAACGGCAGGTACTCGGGAAACGCGGGAAGCTCGGGAAGACTCATGAATATTTTTCGACAGGTCCACGAGAGCCCAGAGTACCTAGGAGCGGCCATTACCGTAAATCACCGAGTTCGCATCAGGGCAAACGCGGGAGAACTCTTGAAATGAACTCGCACAGTGGGACAGGGCTTTAAGCTGGTACACAAAAATGCTGGAGAAACTCAGCGGGTGAGGCAGCATCTATGGAGCGAAGGAAATAGGCGACGTTTCTGGTCGAGACCCTTCTTCAGATGCTGTCTCACCCGCTGAGTTTCTCCAGCATTTTTGTCTACCTTCGATTTTTCCAGCATCTGAATGAACTCGTACAGTGGGACAGGGCTATAACACTACAACAGGGACAATTTTTACATCTAACAAGCTAATTAACCTACAAATCTGTACTTCTTTGGAGTGTGGGAGGAAACCGAAGATCTTGGGAGAAAAGACACGGGGAGAACGTACAAACTCCATACAGACAGCACCCGTAGTCGGGATGGTACCCGGGTCTCCGGCGCTGCATTCGCTGTAAGGCAGCAACTCTACCGCTGCGCCACCGTGACCGCCCTAAATGTTAAGACATCTTTTGTTTTTTCCTCATGCAGGTTTGAGCCTCCAGAATACAGGTGAGTATATTTGACATCGCTCGATTTCACTCACACATGTTCAAGTCTGGAGAAACTGTGCTATAGGGTGAGATTGGGCAGGGCGGAACATTATTCCTTGGAGTGCAGGAAGATGAGCGGTGGTCTTACACAGGAGTATAACGTCATGGGGCCGAACGTCTTTTTCCTCCTAGTTTTGGTCTCCTAATTTGAGGAAGGACATCCTTGTGATTGAGGCAGTGCAGCATAGGTTCACGAGATTGATCCCTGGGATGGCGGGACTGTCATATGAGGAAAGATTGAAAAGACTAAGCTTGTATTCACTGGAGTTTAGAAGGATGACGGGGGGATCTTATAGAAACATATAAAATTATAAAAGGACTGGACAAGCTAGATGCAGGAAAAATGATCCCAATGTTGGGCGAGTCCAGAACCAGGGGCCACACAGTCTTAGAATAAAGGGGAGGCCATTTAAGACTGAGGTGAGAAAAAACGTTTTCACCCAGAGAGTTGTGAATTTGTGGAATTCCCTGCCACAGAGGGCAGTGGAGGCCAAATCACTGGATGGATTTAAGAGAGAGTTGGATAGAGCTCTAGGGGCAAGTGGAGTCAAGGGATATGGGGAGAAGGCAGGCACGGGTTATTGATTGGGGGACGATCAGCCAGGATCGCAATGAATGGCGGTGCTGGCTCAAAGGGCCGAATGGCCTCCACCTATTTTCTACGAGTCTGAAAAAGGGTCTCTACCCAAAACGTCGCCTATCTCCTTCGCTCCTTAGATGCTGCTGCACCCGCTGAGTTTCTCCAGCCTTTTGTGTACCTTCTACGTTTCTATGTTTTCCCAGAGTAGCAGAATAGCTGGAGCGTACCCCCTCCCCCCCCCCCCCCCCCCCAATGGTTCCATGGCGGAGTACACTCGACGGGCTGAATGGCCTAATTCTGCTCCTATCACTTATACGCAAACATATCATTCTGTAAAACCCACTAGAAACAATAACATAAAGTTCAGTATATATATTTTAAAAACAGACAAATAAATAGACATCAGTGCAAAGTAAAAAATAATGTCTGCAGGTCTATATAGTTTGGAGCCTAGCTGGAGATTGCAGTGTTTAATAGCCTAAAGGGGCTGTCCCACTTGGGCGACCTAATCCGCGAGTTCTGGCGAGTTTGCCCTCGACTCATACTCGCAGCATGGTCGACACGAGGTCCTAGGAGGTCTCCGTAACTCTCCTTCATGCTCGAGAATGGTCCCCGCGTACTCGAGGCCTCAGCTAGGTCGCGGCGAATTTTTCAACGTTGAAAAACGCCCGCGAGTAAAAAAAGGGGGGCCATGGGGAAAAAATCGATACTTTTTTCACTCGTTAGGTTTAGTCGAAGTAGGTCGTAGTTGGTCGAAGTAGATCGGCATGTTATTCGAAGGTAATCGAGGGTAGTCGTGGGTAGTGAAAGGTAGTCGTAGATAGTCTTCATAGTCGAAGCGAGATCGAAGGAGGTCGTCTTCACTCTCCACTATTCGGTGTCCAATTTTCCTGAAGGTAGTCGAAGCTAGTCTTCCACATAGTCAAAGAAGGTCGAAGCTAGTCTTCCACATAGTCAAAGAAGGTCGAAGCTAGTCTTCCACATAGTCGAAGGAGGTCGAAGCTAGTCTTCCACATAGTCAAAGAAGGTCGAAGCTAGTCTTCCACATAGTCGAAGGAGGTCGAAGCTAGTCTTCCACATAGTCAAAGAAGGTCGAAGGTAGTCTTCCACATAGTCGAGGGAGGTCTTCAACATGACATTTTTTCAAACTCTCTTAAACTCTTCTAAACTCGCCAATTAGGTTGCCCAAGTGGGACAGCCCCTTAATGGCTGTAGGGAAAAAGCTGCTCTTGAACCTGGACCTTTCAGGCTCCTGTACCTTCTTTCCGATGACAAGGGGTGAAACGAGAGCGTGGCCGGGGTGGTGTGGGTCTGAATGGCCTGATTCTGCCGCTGTGACTTTTTCATATTTTTATTAGAAGCAGAGTACAAAAGTATAAACCGTGGCATATGACATAGTACATTTATTGTACGGCTTCCATTTTAATTTTAGCAAAGATCTTCTTCTTCTTCTTGCGTGTGGCGTGCACGGTCTAAAGTTGTCGGACAACTTGTTCTATTTGATCTTCCGTTTGTGCACGTCGAGTTGATTGCATTAGTCGAAACAGGGCGGACCACGTGAAGGTTGCAATCTTCCACCCCTTAGCGAAGGTGAAATCGATAAAGATAGGAGAAGCAAGAAAGAAAGTGGACGAGAAAGTGAATGTGTAAGATTCGAACCCCTAAACTAGCAAATGGGTGCAGTCCGAGTAAAACTTTGAAAGTGTTAAAGAAGGAACTGCAGATGCTGGAGAATCGAGGGTTACACAAAAGGCTGGAGAAACTCAGCGGGTGCAGCAGCATCTAAGGAGCGAAGGAGATAGGCGACGTTTCGGGTCGACACCCAAACTTTGTAAGTGTAGTGTAAGTAAAAACGTAAAGGAATAAGAAGGCAAAAACGGAAAAACAGAAAGAAAGTGTTGTTATACCTACTTCATTTCTCTCCCCACCCATCACCCAGTCCGTAAATCGGTTTAATTCTGCTGCTGTGACTTCTGAACGTGCTCTGTGTGTGTGTGTGTGTGTGTGTGTGTGTGTTCTTCTTCTTTCATGTGGCGTACACAGCCTAAAGTTGTTGGACAACTTGTTCTATTTGATCTTCCGTTTGTGTGTGTGTGTTGTGTTGTGTTGTGTTAGCTCCACCCAGCCGGCTGGTGAAGGACGAGTTCATCCACGAGTGCGTGCAGCTGGACTGTGCCCAGGTGATGCCCCACGCCGAGGACCAGGGGCTGCAGCCCCCCAAGCACCCGCCCAGGACGCTGCTGCCCACCGAGCCGTACGCCCAGCCGCTGCCTCCGCCGCCCGTCCTGCCCATCCCGGAGCCGTCCAGGTCGACCGTGCACAGCTACCCTAACATTCCCTTGTCTCCACCCCGTAAGTAGCCCCTTCCACCCTTACCGCACCCGCTGGAGTCAAAGTCCTGCCTTGAAAATACTTTGTTTAAGAAGGAACTGCAGATCGAAGGTAGACAAAGGTGCTGGAGAAACTCAGCGGGTGCAGCAGCATCTAAGGAGAGAAGGAAATATGCAACGTTTCGGGACGAAACCCGAGGGAGTTAGATGTGGCACTTGTGGCTAAAGGGATCAGGGGGTATGGAGAGAAGGCAGGTACGGGATACTGAGTTGGATGATCAGCCATGATCATATTGATGGCGGTGCAGGCTCGAAGGGCCGAATGGCCTCTACTCCTGCACCTAATTTCTATGTTTCCATACGAGGCTTCGGCCGTGGGGCCCTGTGGACGGTAACATCGGGAGCCGACCTGGTTGGTGGCCGACTCCAAACTCCAAACGTAATAAAAACAGGAATGATAAAACACCATTGATCAAGCATGTGAACCAACAAAATACCAGATGAAAGGGAGGCTAAGGATTTTTGGCTGTTGAGTAGAGCAACCACTCGTGGATAAAAACTCTTTAGGCAGGACCGACTCAGCTTATAAAGAAGGCTCTCTGCACAAATCAAGGCAAGAGTCCAGCTATTAAACAATGCGTGACAAAGTATTTTCAAAGGTAGACAAAGGTGCTGGAGAAACTCAGCGGGTGCAGCAGCATCTAAGGAGTGAAGGAAATAGGCAACGTTTCGGGACGAAACCCGGAAGGAAATAGACATGCAATAGACACAAAAAGCTGGAGTAAATCAGCGGGACAGGCAGCATCTCTGGAGAGAAGGAATGGGTGACGTTTCGGGTCGAGACGCTTCCTCAGATTATTATGTCTGAAGAAGGGTCTCGACCTGAAACGTCACCTGTTCCTTCTCTCCAGAGATGCTGCCTGTCCCGCTGTGTTACTCCAGCATTTTGTGTCGATCTTCGGTATAAAACAGCATCTGCAGTTCCTTCCTACACATTTTGTTCAAAAGTTGGATGCGTTGCAGAACTGTGAATGGCTCGATTGTAATCATGTATTTTCTTTCCGCTGACTGGATAGCACGCAACGAAAGCTTTTCACCAGGAAAGAACTGCAGATGCTGGTAAAATCAAAGGTGGACACAACATGCTGGAGAAACTCAGCGGGACAGGCAGCATCCATGGAGAGAAGGAATTGGCGACGTTTCGGCTCGAGACTCAGCGGGCCATGGGAATAGGAATTAACTCCCAGCCAGCCCCTCGAGTCCTGGCGACATCCTCATAAATCTTCTCTGTATTCTCCGGCTGAACATCCGACATCCTTCCTATCGCAGGGTGGCCGAAAATGAACACAATACTCCCAAGAAGAAGAGTCCCGACCCGAAATGTCACCTATTCCTTTTCTCCACAGACGCTGCCTGACCCGCTGAGTTACTCCAGCTTTTTGTCTTCTCATATCTTTGCTATAATCTGTCAAATGAATTGGTTAAAGGATAGGAACCAGTCAAGTGTCGGCAAGTGGTTTTTGTTGCTACGACCTCCTAACTGATCGTTTATACCAAGTTGGGTCGATTCTTTAGCCTTGAATTTTTTAAGTTAATAGAAATGGGACTAACGTGCGTTAAATTATCCGGGTTTGTTATGCGTGTCTATGCGGTTTTCTGCCTGCAAGAAATGTTCTAAAATGGCTTTTGCTGTGCACGTCTCTTCTCTGCCCCTCCATCTGGTCTTCCCCACTCTGGTTCCACTCCCTCCTCCCCCCCCCCCCCATCTCTGGTTCCCCCACCCCATTCTGTTTCCCCCTTTTCTCCCAACCAGTCTGGTTTCTCCCCCCCCCCCCTCCCCCCCAACTCTTCTCCCCTTCCCCCCTAACTCTGGTCTCCCCCTGCCAAATTCTCATCCCCCCCACTCTGGTACCCCCCTCTTGTTCTCCCCCCCCCCCCCCCCATGGTCATTCCCTCATGTGGTATCCTCCCCCGCACCTTTCTGCCCCTCCCTCTGGTCTTCCCCACTCTGGTTCCCTCCTTCTCCCCCGGTCTGGTTCCTCCCACCCCCACCCCATTGTGTTTCCCCCCTCTCCCCCAACCACTCTGGTTCCTTCCCCACCCCCCCAACTCTGGTCCCCTCCCCCCACTCTGGCTCCCCTTCCCCCCAACCACTCTGGTTCATTCCTTCCCTCCCCCTCCCTGCAACTCTGCACCCCTCCCCCCCACTCTGGTTCCCCTTCCCCCCAAATTCTGCTCCCCTCCCCCCCAACTCTGGTCTCCTCCTCCCAAACTCTCATCCCCACCTTCCCCCCCACTCTGGTACCCCCTCTTGCTGTCCCCCTCCCCCTCCCCCTATGGTCATTCCCTCCTATGGCTCCTCCCCCCCGTCTCTCTCTCTCTCTCTCTCTCTCTCTCTCTCTCTCTCTCTCTCTCCCCGTCCCCTCCCCTCCCCCCCCTCTCTCTCCCTCTCTCTCTCTCTCTCTCCATCTCTCTCTCCCTCTCCCTCTCCCCCTCCCCCCCACTCCCCCTCTCTCCCTGTCCCTTTCCCACTCGCTCTTGTCGGACGGCGGGAGGGCCGAACTGTGAACGGGTTGGAATCATTTCGGGAATTTTAATCGGAGGAGTTTGCCGCGGCGTTGGAGAAACTCCTTGGGCGGACGGTGAATTGTTCAACCCGCTCCCTCTTTAACTCTCTCTCTCTCTCTCTCTCTCTCTCAGCAGCCAGCAGCTCCCTCAACTCCATGAACCACAGCGAGGGGCTGTTACAGATTGCCCCGCCGCTGCAGCAGATGGCACCCCCCCCCAACGCCCCCCCCCACTGCGCCCCCTCACCCATCGCAGCAGAACGGATACCCCCCACTGAAGCCGCCGTACCACAGTAAGTGGCTGCACTCACGCCTCTCCTTTTTTCCCTTAACTCACTTACAAATGGGCCCGTCCCACTTTCACCACCTAATTCACCACCTCTGCCGAGTTTGCCCTTGACTCATACTCGCAGCATGGTCGTCACCAAAGATTATAGAGGAAAAAGATGCGCCACTCAGTGGAAAAGGCGTAGTGTCACGTGTGTGACTGTCGACGCCATATTACCCTAGTGTCTATTGTCTGTAGGGAGGGGAGGGAGGGAGATCGAGAGAAGATAGGGGAGAGAGGGATCGAGGGGAGAGAGAGAAGAGAGGGAGAGGGAGATCGAAAGAGAGGGAGAGAAAGATCAAGAGAAAGAGGAATCGAGAGAAGAGAGGGAGAGAAAGATCGAGAGGGGGAGAGAGAGGGATCGAGAGGTAAGTAAAGATCTATTACAAATAAATCTAATAACTTTCTAATGCATCTTGCTGCTCTATCATCTTTGCTTGCAACTGCTCTGTAGCTTTGGGGCGGATTACACATGGGGAGACAATCCGCCAAAATGGCGGCCGTGACGTTCCGTTACGTACTACACACCAGTCCATTGGATTTCCACTGAGTGGCGCATCTTGCTCCTCTATAATCTTTGGTCGTCACAAGGTTGTAGGGGGTCGTAGGTAGGTCGTAGCAGGCCGTGATGCTAGTCGTAGGTACTCGTGGCATCGAGTAGGTCGGGGCGTTTTTCTAGCCTGATGAAAAATGTCCATGATTAAAAAATGTCCACGAGACAGGGTTGTTAGCCCTGGTGCTCAACCTCCAACCTGGAGGACCAGTGGATCGCCCTTCGTCTTGCCTCTACCTTTCCACCTGTCCAAGGGTAGAGCCGAGTTTTGTTTGAGCTGCGTTTAATAGCCTGATGGCTGTGGGGAAGCAGCTATTCCTGAACCTGGATGTTGCAGTCTTCAGGCTCCTGTACCTTCTACCTGAAGGTAGCGGGGAGATGAGTGAGTGGCCAGGGTGGTGTGGGTCCTTGATGATGCTGCCGGCCTTTTTGAGGCAGCGACTGTGATAGATCCCCTCGATGGTAGGGAGGTCTATGGGCAGGTGGGACTAGGGTAGCTGGGGCATGTTGGCCAGGGCGGGCGAGTTGGGCGGAAGGGGCCCAAGTGTCTCCACACTGTGCATCTCTGTGGCAGCATCCTATGTTATTCAGATCAGCGGCGTTGCAGTTTCACCTCGGGTTCATGAACGGTAGGCAGTCATTCCGAAGGTGTGCGCTTTGATTGCAGAGGGTTTTTTTCTTCTCCTTCTCCTTCTCTTCCTCCTCCCGCAGATACAACAGCGACGTGGATGGGCAGCAGCACCGCGGCCTACAGTCCGAGCATCGGGCCCCAGCAGAACGGCCACGGGCAGCACCAACAGTCTCTCCACCACCCAAGCCATTACTGTAAGCCCATCTCACCGTCGTAACACCCCTCCCTACAGACACCAGACAATAGGTGCAGGAGGAGCCAGCACCGCCATTCAATGCGATCATCGCTGATCATCCCCAATCAGTACCCCGTTCCTGCCTTCTCCCCATATCCCTTGACTCCACTAGCCCCTAGAGCTCTATCTAACTCTCTCTTAAATCCATTTTTCTATGGAGTGGACATGTCAAACCTGTGCCCTCTGGTCCCCGGTTCACCTACTATGGGCACGAGACTCTCCCCGATATATTCCTCTCATTATTTTCTCCACCCCCGTCGACAGAAGAGGGGTCTCCGACCCGAAACGTCGCCTATTCCTTCGCTCCATAGATGCTGCATCGCCCGCTGAGTTTCTCCAGCATTTTTGTCTACCTTCGATTTTTCCAGCATCTGCAGTTCCTTCTTAAACATCTAAACAGTTTAGTTTAGAGATACAGCGCGGAAGCATGCCCTTCCACGCCGACCAGCGATCCCCGCACACCAACGCTATCCTATACACATGTACATGTGAAGAAACATAGAAAATAGGTGCAGGAGGAGGCCTTTCAGCCCTTCGAGCCAGCACCGCCATTCATTGCGATCATGGCTGATCATCCGCCAATCAATAACCCGTGACTGCCTTCTCCCCATATCCCTTGATTCCACTAGCCCCTAGAGCTCTATCTAACTCTCTCTTAAATCCATCCAGTGATTTGGCCTCCACTGCCCTCTGTGGCAGGGAATTCCACAAATTCACAACTCTCTGGGTGAAGAGGTTTTTTCTCACCTCAGTCTTAAATGGCCTCCCCCTTTATTCTAAGACTGTAGCCCCTTGTTCTGGAGTCACCCAACATTGGGAACATTTTTCCTGCATCTAGCTTGTCCAGTCCTTTTATAATTTTATATGTTTCTATAAGATCCCCCCGTCATCCTTCTAAACTCCAGTGAATACAAGCCTAGTCTTTTCAATCTTTCCTCATATGACAGTCCCGCCATCCCAGGGATCAATCTCGTGAACCTACGCTCACAAGGATGTCCTTCCTCAAATTAGGAGACCAAAACTAGGAGGAAAAAGACGTTCGGCCCCATGACCTTATACTCCTCTGTAAGACCACCGCTCATCTTCCAGGGCTCCAAGGAATAATGTTCCGCCCTGCCCAATCCCACCCTATAGCACAGTTTCTCCAGACCTGAACATGTGTGAGTGAAATCGAGCGATGTCAAATATACTCACCTGTATTCTGGAGGCTCAAACCTGCATGAGGAAAAAACAAAAGATGTCTTAACATTTAGGGTGGTCACGGTGGCGCAGCGGTAGAGTTGCTGCCTTACAGCGAAGGCAGCGCCGGAGACCCGGGTACCATCCCGACTGCGGGAGCTGGACTCACCCAACATTGGGAACATTTTTCCTGCACCTAGTTTGTCCAGTCCTTTTATTCACTGGAATTTAGAAGGATGAGAGGGGATCCTATAGAAAGATGTCTCCGAGATCTTCGGTTTCCTCCTGTAGATAAACCTTTATTAATCCATGCCATTTCTAACCTCCACTGCACATATATCCTTGCCACCCATTACATGGTATTACGGTACTACACTAATGAGGTCAGCCACCTTTCCGAATCCACGCCAAGCGGGGTTTGAGTGGCTGGCCATTTAAATGTTCTGGATTACTTATGGAATAAAGACTAATCTTTCATTATGTGTTGCCGTTCACAAACACCTCCCACACTCCAAAGCTTAGAAACATCGAAACATAGAAATTAGGTGCAGGAGTAGAGGCCATTCGGCACTTCGAGCCTGCACCGCCATTCAATATGATCATAGCTGATCATCCAACTCAGTATCCCGTGCCTGCCTTCTCTCCATACCCCCTGATCCCTTTAGCCACAAGGGCCACATCTAACGCCCTCTTAAATATAGCCAATGAACTAGCCTCAACTACCTTCTGTGGCAGAGAATTCCAGAGACTCACCACTCTCTGTGTAAAGAATGTTTTCCCCATCTTGGTCCTAAAGGAATTCCCCCTTATCCTTAGACTGTGACCCCTTGTTCTGGACTCCCCCAACATCGGGAACAATCTTCCAGCATCTAGCTTGTCCAACCCCTTAAGAATTTTGTAAGTTTCTATAAGATCCCCCCTCAATCTTCTAAATTCCAGCGAGTACAAGCCAAGTCTATCCAATCTTTCCTCATATGAAAGTCCTGACATCCTTCGCTCCTTAGATGCTGCTGCACCCGCTGAGTTTCTCCAGCTTCTTGTGTATCCCAGGATGTCTTATTGGCACTTATTGGCAGCTTTTGAAAGCCAGCGGGTTGTGATCCATGTGGTCTTGTCATCCGCAGGTCAGACGTCACAGTCGGCGGTGATGCCGTTTCTCCTGCGACACGCCGCCCCCTCTCCACAGCCGCTCGCAGCGCACAACGGTGAGTGCGCCCGTGCATGGGGTGCATGGGGTGTGTGAGGCTGCAACCCCTGTTGCAACAGAATAATAATAACAGATACTTTATTGATCCCCTCGGGGAAATTCAGACGTCCAAGAGCCAACAGCCAACAAACCCACACGTTCGGAAACGCAACTTGCTCCTCATGCGCCTCTCAAGCACATCCACCACAGAGTCCACTCTCCCCCTCCCCCAGCACTGAGCTAGCTCGTTTTACCAGCTTGACCAACTTCTTGCTGTTTTTTTGCACTGATGTGTTGTTGCCCCAGCATACCCCTTGAAGGTAGACCACAAGGGGTCACAGATTAAGGATAAGGGGGGAAGTCTTTTAGGACCGAGATGAGAAAAACATTTTTCACACAGAGAGTGGTGAATCTGGAATTCTCTGCCACAGAAGGTAGTTGAGGCCAGTTCATTTGCTATATTTAAGATGTGGCCCTTGTGGCTAAAGGGATCAGGGGGTATGGAGAGAAGGCAGGTACAGGATACTGAGTTGGATGATCAGCCATGATCATATTGAATGGCGGTGCTGGCTCGAAGGGCCGAATGGCCTACTCCTGCACCTATTTTCTATGTTAATTCCCAGGATGGCGGGACTGTCATATGCTGAGAATGGAGCGGCTGGGCTTGTACACTCTGGAGTTCAGAAGGATGAGAGGAGATCTTATTGAAACACATAAGATTATTAAGGGATTGGACACACCAGAGGCAGGAAACATGCTGGGGGAGTCCAGAACCAGGGGCCACACACAGTTTAAGAATAAGGGGTAAGCCATTTAGAACGGAGACGAGGAAACACTTTTTCTCACAGAGAGTTGTGAGTCTGTGGAATTCTCTGCCTCAGAGGGCAGTGGAGGCCGGTTCTCTGGATACTTTCAAGAGAGAGCTAGATAGGGCTCTTAAAGATAGCGGAGTCAGGGGATATGGGGAGAAGGCAGGAACGGGGTACTGATTGGGGAAGATCAGCCATGATCACATTGAATGGCGGTGCTGGTTCAAAGGCCAGTTCATTGGCTACATTTAAGAGGGAGTTAGATGTGGCCCTTGTGGCTAAAGGGATCAGGGGGTATGGAGAGAAGGCAGGTACAGGATACTGAGTTGGATGATCAGCCATGATCATATTGAATGGCGGTGCAGACTCGAAGGGCCGAATGGCCTCCTCCTGCACCGATTTTCCAGCTTTCTATACAACAGCATAGAAAATGGCACTTGCAACCACAGTACAGTAAAAATGGGCCGCTCCTCACACCCACCGCCCTCATCTTTAGACACACCCTTGTGCGTAGGGGGGGGGGGGAGCGGGTAGGGCCGAGGATGTCACGGAAACATAGACAACAGGTTATAGCAGGGGGTAGGCCCATTCGTGCCCTTCGAGGCAGCGCCCGTAATTCAATGAGATCCACCCAAAATCAGTACCCCCGTTCCTGCTTTTTCTCCCCGTGCCCCTTGATTCCTGGTCGGGTTAGAAACATAGAAACATAGAAAATAGGTGCATTCGGCCCTTCGACCCAAAGGAAAGGGGGATGCATCCTCAGACGAACCATGCTATCCGAGATTGCCCAGCTATTCTAGTCCTACCTGCTCACAGGTCGACCGGTTGCCCCTAGTGTGTAGGGTGTGGATACAAAAGTGGGTTAACATAGAACTGGTGTGAGAAACATACAAGATTATTAAGGGCTTGGACACGCTAGAGGCAGGAAACATGTCCAGAACCAGGGGCCACACACAGTTTAAGAATAAGCGGTAAACCGTTTAGAACGGAGACGAGGAAACACTTTTTTTCTCACAGAGACCTATGAGAATGCAGGGTGACTTGGGACAGGTTGGGGGAGTGGGCAGATGCATGGCAGATGAAGTTTAATGCGGATAAATGTGAGGTTATCCACTTTGGTAGCTAAAACAGGAAGGCAGATTACTATCTCAATGGCGTCAAGTTGGGAAAAGGGGAAGTACAACGGGATCTGGGGGTCCTTGTTCATCAGTCTATGAAAGTAAGCATGCAGGTACAGCAGGCAGTGAAGAAAGCCAATGGCATGTTGGCCTTTATAACAAGAGGAGTCGAGTACAGGAGCAAAGAGGTCCTTCTGCAGTTGTACTGAGCCCTAGTGAGACCACACCTGGAGTATTGTGTGCAGTTTTGGTCCCCTAATTTGAAGAAGGACATTCTTGCTATTGAGGGAGTGCAGCGTAGGCTTACAAGTTTAATTCCCGGGATGGCGAGGACTGTCATTTGCTGAGAGAATGGAGCGGCTGGGCTTGTACAGTCTGGAGTTTACAAGTATGAGAGGAGATCTTATTGAAACATATAAGATTATTAAGGGTTTGGACACGCAATAGGCAGGAAACATGCTCCCGATGCTGGGGGAGTCCAGAACCAGGGGCCACACACAGTTTAAGAATAACGGGTAAGCCATTTAGAACGGAGACGAGGAAACATTTTTTTTTCACACAGAGAGTTGTGAGTCTGTGGAATTCTCTGCCTCAGAGGGCGGTGGAGGCCGGTTCTCTGGATACTTTCAAGAGAGAGCTGGATAGGGCTCTTTAAAGATAGCGGAGTCAGGGGATATGGGGAGGAGGCAGGAACGGGGTACTGATTGGGGATGATCAGCCGTGATCACATTGAATGGCGGTGTTGGCTCGAAGGGCTGAATGGCCTCCACCTGCGTCTATTGTCTACAACGGGTGAAAGAACGATGGGCATGGACTATTTGTTTAAGAAGGAACTGCAGATCGAAGGTAAACTAAAATGCTGGGGAAACTCAGCGGGTGAGGCAGCATCTATGGAGCGAAGGAATAGGTGACGTTTCGGGTCGGGACCCTTCTGGAAACTCAGCGGGTGAGGCAGCATCTATGGAGCGAAGGAATAGGTGACGTTTCGGGTCGGGACCCTTCTGGAAACTCAGCGGGTGAGGCAGCATCTATGGAGCGAAGGAATAGGTGACGTCATATGAGGAAAATTTGAAAAGACTAGGCTTGTATTCACTGGAGTTTAGAAGGATGAGGGGGGATCTTATAGAAACATGTAAAATTATAAAAGGACTGGACAAGCTAGATGCAGGAAAAATGTTCCTAATGTTGGGTGAGTCCACAACCAGGGGCCACACAGTCTTAGAATAAAGGGGAGGTCATTTAAGACTGAGATGAGAACAAACTTTTTTACCCAGACAATTGTGAATTTATGGAATTCCCTGCCACAGAGGGCAGTGGAGGCCAAATCACTGGATGGATTTAAGAGAGAGTTGGATAGAGCTCTAGGGGCTAGTGGAATCAAGGGATAGATAAATGGTCGTCACAGACTGGAAGGGCCGAGAAGGCCTGTTTCCGTGCTGTAATTGCTTTTGTTATATGATGTGGGGAGAAGGCAGGCACGGGTTATTGATAGGGGACGATCAGCCATGATCACAATGAATGGCGGTGCTGGCTTGAAGGGCCGAAAGGCCTCCTCCTGCACCTATTTTCTATTTTTCTATGAGTCAGCATTTATGGAGCGACGTTTCGGGTCGAGACCCTTGTTCAGTCGTCTCGACCCGAAACGTCACCTATTCCTTCGCTCCATAGATGCTGCCTCACCCGCTGCGTTTCTCCAGCATTTTTGTCCACCATCGGCATGGACTAGGTTGGCCGAAGGGCACGTTTCCACGCTGAATCTCTAAATTAATCTAACCAATGGTCAGAATAAATGAATAATCAGTGATGTACTTTGTTTCATTTCAGGCTCATCCCATCATAACGGGGCATCCTATCAGCAGCCGATCTCCAACCATCCAGGTAGGAACGTTTTTGGATAATCAACTCCCCTTCCCACTCCCAGACGGACCTCCCTCTCTGTCCTCTGCCTCCTCCTCCTCCTCCGCTGACCGATTGAGCCGAAGCCCAAACTAGAATAAGTGCACTTCATCTTCTTCCCGGGTGGTGGTACAGCACAGAAACAGGCCCTTCGGCCCAGCTCGCCCATGCCAACCGAGATGCCCCATCTTATAGAGGTGCACAAAATCACGAGAGGAATAGATGCACGGAATCTCTTGCCCAGAGTAGGGGAATCGGGGACCAGAGGACACAGGTTCAAGGTGAAGGGGAAAAGATTTAATAGGAATCCCAGGGATACAAACATAGAAACATAGAAAATAGGTGCAGGAGTAGAGGCCATTCGGCCCTTCGAGCCTGCACCGCCATTCAATATGATCATGGCTGATCATCCAACTCAGTATCCTGTACCTGCCTTCTCTCCATACCCCCTGATCCCTTTAGTCACAAGGGCCACATCTAACTCCCCCTTAAATAGAGCCAATGAACTGGCTTCAACTACCTTCTGTGGCAGAGAATTCCACAGATTCACTACTCTCTGTGTAAAGAATGTTTTCCTCATCTCGGTCCTAAAGGAATTCCCCCTTATCCTTAGACTGTGACCCCTTGTTCTGGACTCCCCCAACATCGGGAACAATCTTCCAGCATCTAGCCTGTCCAACCCCTTAAGAATTTTGTACGTTTCTATAAGATCCCCCCTCAATCTTCTAAATTCCAGCGAGTACAAGCCGAGTCTCTCCAGTCTTTCTTCATATGGAAGTTCTGCCATCCCAGGCATCAGTCTGGTGAACCTTCTCTGTACTCCATCTATGGCAAGAATGTCTTTCCTCAGATTAGGAGACAAAAATTAGGGATTTAGGGACCAATTAGGGATCAATCTCGTTGGACACTTGGACCAAGCTTTCTATAGATAGAGCTCTAGGGGCTAGTGGAATCATAGAAACATAGAAACATAGAAATTAGGTGCAGGAGTAGGCCATTCGGCCCTTCGAGCCTGCACCGCCATTCAATATGATCATGGCTGATCATCCAACTCAGTATCCCGTACCTGCCTTCTCTCCATAAATCAAGGGATATGGGGAGAAGGCAGGCACGGGTTATTGATTGGGGACGGTCAGCCATGATCACAATGAATGGCGGTGCTGGCTCGAAGGGCCGAACGGCCTCCTTCTGCACCTATTTTCTATGTCTTTGGAGCGTGTTAGGAAACCGAAGATCTCGGGGAGAATGTGCAAACGCCGCACGGACAGCACCCGTGGTCGAAACCGAACCCTCTCCACCTCTGTGAGATCACCCCCCCCCATCCCTCCCGCCCATTCCTCCGCCAGGTCCGGAGTTCTGGTGCTCCATCACCTACTTTGAGATGGACGTCCAGGTGGGCGAGATGTTCAAGGTGCCCGCCAGCTGCCCGGTCGTCACCGTCGACGGATACGTGGACCCGTCGGGAGGAGACCGCTTCTGCCTCGGCCAGCTGTCCAACGTACACCGCACTGATGCCAGCGAGAAGGCCAGGTGAGTGCCCGCTTCTGGTGCAGGGCCGACATCTTATTACTACCGTGAAACCCTCAAGTCAAGTCCAGAGTTTTATTGTCGTGTGTCCCAGATCGGACAATGGAATGGCACGTTGGCCTTCACAACACGAGGATTTCAGTGTAGGAGTAAGGAGGTTCTGCTGCAGTTGTCCAGGGCTCTGGTGAGACCACACCTGGAGCATTGCGTCCAGTTTTGGTCTCCTCATTTGAGGAAGGGCATCCTTGTGATTGAGGCAGTGCAGCGTAGGTTCACCAGATCGATCCCTGGGATGGCGGGGACTGTCACACGAGGAAAGATTGAAAAGGCGAGGGTGCACAAAATGCTGGAGAAACTCAGTGGGTGCGGCAGCATCTATGGAGCGAAGGAGATAGAAACATAGAAACATAGAAATTAGGTGCAGGAGTAGAGGCCATTCGGCCCTTCGAACCTGCACCGCCATTCAATATGATCGTGGCTGATCATCCAACTTAGTGTCCCGTATCTGCCTTCTCTCCATGTGAACACAAGCCTCGCCTTTTCAAGATCTGAAGAAGGGTTTCGGCCCGAAGCGTTGCCTACCTGCATAGACTCGGTTTATACGCTCTAGAATTTAGGAGATTCAGAGGGGATCTTATAGAAACTTACAAAATTCTTAAGGGGTTGGACAGGCTAGATGCAGGAAGATTGTTCCCGATGTTGGGGAGGTCCAGGACAAGGGGTCACAGCTTAAGGATAAGGGGGAAATACTTTAGGACCGAGATGAGAAGGACTTTTTTCACACAGAGAGTGGTGGGTCTCTGGAACTCTCTGCCACAGAGGGTAGTTGAGGCCAGTTCATTGGCT